>CM055908.1:959359-1559359 GCA_029582155.1 Panopea generosa | reverse complement strand
TTACAATGCAGTGAGCATTGCTATCATACGGCATAAGTACAATGCAGTGAGCATTGCTATAATACGGCATTATTATAATACAGTGAGCATTGCTATAATACGGCATACTTATAATGCAGTGGGCAATGCTATAAACCGGCATAATTATAATACAGTGGGCATTGCTATAATACGGCATAATAATAATACAGTGGGCATTGCTATAATACGGCATAATTACAATTCAGTTAGCATTGCTATCATACGGCATAACTATAATGCAGTGAGCATTGCTATAATACGGCATAATTATAATACAGTGAGCATTGCCATAATACGGCATAATTATAATACAGTGAGCATTGCTATAATACGGCATAATTATAATACAGTGAGCATTGCCATAATACGGCATAAATACAATACAGTGAGCATTGCTATAATACGGCATAATTATAATGCAGTGAGCATTGCTATCATACGGCATAATTGTAATACAGTGGGCGTTGCTATCACATTAATGATTGGATAAGAGCAGCATAAATTCATACAGCAAAACAAAAGGCAAAGCAGACTGTTTTAGCATATTGTAAAATGATATATAAGCCATCAGATATACTGAAAGGTATATTTCCAAAAAGTAATTCCTACCCATAATATGTACAAAACATGCAATAGGTTCAGCTCAATATTCGAACTATTTCATTGCAACTATGCTTAAAGTAAGTAACTCACATTTTTTAATTATATCATCTAGTTTTATGTTATTATGAATTTATAATTATAATCTAATCAGATTCTAGACAATTTTGTGATGGTATTCTGTTCTATTAAGTGTAATTTTAACAGTTTTTCATGGTCATAAATTCCATCAATGCGGTCGTCATGTACGCTATGCTTACGGCACCGGCCATGATGACATTAAAAGACCATAGCTGTACTAAATAAGAAATGTATTGCAAATTGACTATTAGTTTTTCACATTCGAACATATGATATAGAATCCTCCGCAGGGAAGTAAAAGTAAAAATTTAGTTGATTTTGTTCTGTTTCCAGTACACCACGTGTCTAAAACAAGAATACAACCTTATATCTCAGCCGTCTTAACAGCAATAAACTTGACGAGAAAGTATTGTATCTTATTCTTGATAAAAACCCTCTGAATCGAAGCACTGGAAAAATATTAAACGTAGAAAAGATTAATAAGGCTAAGGCTGGTTCGACTTTTATTCTGTATGTTTGAAGTGTTTGTATTGTGTCTCCTCGGCTTCGTTATACAATATAAACCCATCTAAACGTTTTGTAATTATATTTGGTAATAAATCAAGATCCCGACAGGAAATGTAACTTTTGTTGGGACAAAACATTATAAGCCATATAAACACAATCAAACATGTAGGTGTACACCTAAATAATCACTTGTTACAGAATGATTAGGTCGATAAGGCGTGTCTGAAAGCCAAATCTCTATAGAAACCCGATACATTCTTCAAATCTTAGATCCAAAGTATGCATCCCCAGACTGTTATTTAAGGCTGAACTAGGCCAAACCTTGCAGAGCAAAATTACAGTCAGTTAGACGGAATAGTACGAATGGCCGCCATAAAGGTACACACATTCCATATAAGAACGCGCACGGATATGTGTCTAAGCATGTTACAGTGGAAAACAGTTAAATCTGAGATAGGTTGCAGAAAACTATGTTTTCTTGGTAAGGTATGCAACCTGCAAAACAGCATGCTTACTAAACATATCTTGAATGCTAGGTTATCAGTATATATCTGTAGAAACAATCATATACAACGAGGCTTCGTACCCGATATTGTCAGAATTCTTGATAAATATGCACTGTCGATACATCTTGTCATATATGCAAATCACGGAACATTTCCAAATATAGAACACTTGAAACGTTTATGCAAAACAGTTATTATACAATCAGAAAATCAGATATGGCTCAAAAGAATGCAAGATGATGACTGTTTCAAAGGATTTCGCAGTTTGCACACATCAATTGCAAGGGCCATGATCTGGGAATGCGTAACAGATAACGAAAGTCTGCGTTATGCATTTTTATGGGTAGACGTCTTCGTCACTTTGACACTATCTATGTCGATGCAAATATGCACATGCTTATGAATTTCAGTTTGAAATATGATCAAAGGAATAATTAAATCTACTATACAGTACGCTGAACGTTTGGTCATGACATACTGTCTGAGATTACACAAGCGTATAACAAAACACAGCTCCGGATTTAATAGGAAAACGGATAATGTCCTTAATCAGTGGAAGTGCACATAAGTACTTTTTAAGAATAGCGATTAAATTGTTTTCAGATTGCTTACACTCAGCTAAACAGCGAACTGTATAATCATTCTGTTTAACTATGATGTATATTATGTCACTATCTTTAAAAATGCCTGTAATCATGTAAATATATGTATTATATCTGTTTTATTTGTTTTGAGAAGGGTCGACCGATCTAACCACCGACTTGTCCTTCCTCAAATAGATACCTATACTTATTATGTCTCAACATAATACTTAAATTGTTTGCTTATTGCAATTATATGTTTATCATTTCATATTTACTATGAATGTCCTTGTAACAAAGGTAAATAAAGATGATATGTATCTATCATGGCGATAACTGCAGCCTCTCGGATACAGTCAGGAGAAGAAAAAAAACATGACGGAGTTCATTTTTTTTGTCTTGAATTTGTCAAAATGATGAACAGTGTAAATGAAACTGAATGTGTTTTGTAACAAAGCTACATTTTAACATTGTCCAACGAATGTGCGTTTTGATGTTATTCTGTGCAATAGATCAAACCGTTTGGATAATTATTTAAATCGGCTAAATAGAAAAAAAAGTTTTTTTAAAAGTAGCGGGTGTTGTTTTTTTTAGATGTAAGATTGTACCCTTTTTTAAATATGGCCATAATTTATTTACTAGCTTCTGTGTTCAACCTTCCATATTTGTCCCTTTAATGTCATCAGAAGACGTTTAATTTCCACGAGTATTTACATGAGATACAGTAGACTAACATTTACATTATCACTATCATGTCCAAATCAGTTCTCAAACTTTGCATATTTCGGTCATGTGCTCCCTCAAATAATCAAGTCAATAAATCCAGTAAACGGAATTTAATGGTAGTAGGTCATCTTAAAACGCAAATAGACATTTTCAGCACAAACAAAGCAATCAATCTCTAGGACAGGTAATACACGTGTTTCACGTGCATTACGAGCTGTCCGGATTTCACTATAAAAAATATCACGGAGCAGAGGTCATGATATCTGGCTCGTGACTAAACATACACTAAGACTTTAATGTAGTGAAATAGGAAATATATTTGAAAATAGTGATATGAAGACATGTTTTAACTGTCAAAACTATTGAAAGTGCTGTGAATATTTTGAAGTGAGCCAAATGATGTGTCTGACCGTTGTATGCAAGTACTAGTACTGATTTTCGTTGTATAAACTAATTAAGATAACTAGAGAATATTTACTCTAATTTAGGCTATGCTCTTTTAAATATATCCATGTAGTGAAGCTTGATTAAACAGAGTGCTTCAAGTACTGAAATCTGGGCAAACAATGGTCAAGTAGAAATACTATATTACAGTTTGTGTCACATGTATGCCGGAACATTACATAAGCATACTAATGGAAAGAGATTTAGTAAAGGCTACTATATCAATACAAACCGTTGTTTGTTGTATAGGTACAGCAATATGCATAAGACAGGGTACCATTTTATTTTATTTATTTAGAATATTGAACAGTAAAATACTATTTCATAGTAAAGAGTTATATTTCAAAGACAGTCGAACAATATCCCACATGATCTAATAAGGTATATATATAAAAAATCAATATCCAAGTTAACATTACTGTTTATATTTAAAAAAATCAAAATTATCTTAAAGTGTATGCTTAAACAGAAATAGTTCTATCCTTAAACTGAATTATATATTTTTGAAATGTCAGTCTTCAAGTTCATTTATCTATTTAAAAAGTCGATATACAAGTAATGCTATGCAATTCAAATACAATTCAATCTCAATTTTGAATGTAATGTAACATTTTTTCAGTCATATTGCGACGGTGTCTACTTGAGACAGTATTCTGAGCGCTGTCATACTGGAGTATCACACCGCAGATGATGGCATGATACCCCACCCAGTCACATTATACTGACACCGACCAGACCTAAAACTTTCTTCTAAATGCTAAGTGTCAATCGAAGAAGCTTCTAGTACCATTTTTAAAGTCTTTGGTATGACCCGGTCGGGGATTAAAATAACAAAGAACGATTGCTAGCTATGTGCTAAGATACAATTGCATATACAGATAAATCATTTTTGTTTTTGTCTATTTTAGAACAAATTTTATACGGTAATCGTTTGCGTAGTGTTGTAAGAAAAAGAATAGTATTGCTTATGAAAAAAATTGTTTGCCTCCCGCGGAATTCGGACCCTTGTCGCCTTTGCATCATCGGCGGAGGCATCATATATGTTCAATGGATCTATGAAAACGAAAACAAGAAGTAAGAAATCAAATATACAACACAAAACTAGAAGAACAGCGAAAATAGTTGCAGGCTATCTTGCTTCTATATCCAGACACAATTGGTGATATGGAACTGAACTTTGGAACTATTTCTGGACGGTCCTTCGGTTTCTGAAAAGTATTACTTTTTATAGAACATCTATTCTACGTAACTTCGAAACGCGACTACTACATCTACGCAAATTTTCCCTGGTAAACACTATAAAATAAATTCACATATACGCCTCTTTGCATGGTTTCGCCGTTTTTCTGCACCGGTAACATGCTTCTGTTATTAAAAAGTCCTATGTAATTTGTTTTGAAATATTTAATTATGGTTTATAGTGGTTGTTATTTCTTGCTGCAGATGATTCGAACAAACGCTGACAAAGCATAAACTGCAATAAGACATCACTGGTGTTAAAACGTGATTTTATAGGAAAACAGAAACATGTATTTATGAACATTTGTTGATTTTTTTAATAATAATAATATTCGGGTATCACTGCATTATATTTAAAAGAACAAGCTGGTCAACATAACAGTTATTGTGTTGTGCCTTTCCTGCTATGATAAAATTACTTCAAAAGGGTATTCTATGGGGAATAGTTTTATACCGTGACAATCAAACTTATTGTATATAGAACAAAGAACACAATTTAACTGTGTAGTGAGACCTATATTGGATTATGGATGTGATATTTGAGGATGTATGGTGACAAGATATACACACAAAATCAACCCCAACATAATAAAATTCTTGTAATTATATAAGTAAATACATATTTAATATTTAGTAAGGTCCTACACCAAGCCAGCCACTATAGACTTAAGAGAGAAAAATCTCTTGAAGTCATTAGACAACATAATTTTCTTATACTATCATCTGCTGTGTCAAATTATATTTTATTTCTGTTTGATTTTTGTTTTAGCTCGAGCTACAGTCTATAATTTGTTGAGACTGGTGTGTCCCTTTAAGATTAATGTATATATGTGTATGCGGTGAAAGGAAAAAGAAAGTATACATACCTATAAACGTCGACAGGTCAAGGAACAATAAATGTATTGAATATAAATTGTGTATATTTATATTTCATCACATTGTTTAATCAAAAAACAAACATTTAATTCATTTCAAAGCAAAACAGTAAGAAAAAATCAGTTCATTTTCCATCACATGAATAAACTTAGCCAATAATAAAATAATTTAAAAACCAAAATGTATGCTTTCTTTTTTCCTTTAAATGTATATTTATATATTAATGTATGTTACAACTTGACTGATACATATATTTGTACGGTTTGTTGAGGGATGGCCCACCCCGACCCTCACAGACCTATTACGGGGTCATTAAATGGATCACTTTTCAGTGATTGAAATGAAAAAAAAATGAAAAAAAGATATACGATTTGGTAAATCTACTCAATATGATTGCATGGGTGGTGCTCCGGGTATAGTTAAATTTTAAAGTAGACCATGCCTTACAATTATTGAAACGTATTTGAAAATATTTCTCTGTCCAGTGATCAACCATCTAAAAGTTTCGTATTCAAAAATATGTTATCATTTATATGTAAATTTGGCATCTATTATTTCAAAAAAATATAATCTTTTAAATTGTGTCAAGAATGGGTTAATCGAAAAGTTAGAAATAAATGGACGTATTTATGAACACAACGCGATAATTACGTACAGGAATGATATGAATGGATACATAGATAAGCTATGTATAGAATAGAATAGGATATTATAAATAAATTGCTAGATTATCATCCAAATTTTTCTTATAAACGGGGAGGGCGGGAGGATTTTTATTTTTTATTTAATTTTATGTTTCTTTTATTAAAAAAAATATACATTTATATATATATATATTTTTTAAAAAAAAAATTTATTTTTATTTCTGAAAATAAAAAGGGTCGGGCGGCATGAAAATTACAGGGCGGGCGGGGATGATAATCTAGTAATTTACTTATTATAGCCATAGCTACATGTACTTATATCACTGACATTAATCCACTTCTTAAATATGGTGAACTAAAAACATCATATTGATTTCATTACTTACCTCGTGTATTGCTTTAATGTATACGGATTGTGTGGTATGAAGTACGAGATTATACGTTATTTGGACTGTTGCCATGTTTCACGATAATGTATTATAACGGATTTTAAAGTCTTATTGCTTTAATTTGGAAAAAACATACTAAACCTAAGTTTTATTTGCTGTTTAATTGATAAAAAGAGATGTAAAAATATTGTTTCATAATCTCCTGCAGAATATGCAATTCTGAGTGTGGCAAAACAGCAAATATTTGAAATACCAGGCAAACGTTATTAAAAGTTGTCTATTTTACGTCGATAATAAAACAAGTTTTATCAACTTAGACAATGATTGAATTGATTGATTGAGTGATTGAATGTTTAGCGTCGTTTTATGCCATCGATGGCTAGCAGACGATCTGTTTACCTAACCACTGTTTCCATGGATACTGGAACGTTAACTAGTACTCAAGCACACCAAATTGCCACAAGTTATTGATAATTTTCCCACTTGAATCAGCAGTGAGAGACAGATGATAATGAGACGTGATGGCGTATACAAAATAGCTATCAATTGACTGGTTGTTGACAAATAATAACTGCACTAGTTCAAAGATTTATATATAATGTATCACATATATATCATAAAATGTTCATATACACACACCTGGAGCAAAATGTGTTCTGCACAAAAACAAAATGCTAATGTTTCACAATTTTGAAACATCTACTTTAAATACAACCGATAAGCGCTGTGCGTGATGCCTAGTAATGTCACTATGTTAAATACATTGTTATCGTTTAAACCGTTTGTATTGTCATTTTAATTCAATGAATGAATAAATTAATTAATGGATTAATTAATATTAAATTAAGCGTTAAATGGTTTTGTAATTCATTTTGGCTTACTGGTATAGGATAAAGGATAACAAAATGAATATGAATTAGGTTATAAAAAAAGAATTAAATATGTTATTTAAGTCGAAACGATAGTTATACGATGATGCATTTGTGTATATTCATACGTTTTACAATTAAATCTAATAAGGCAGTTAAAATTCAAGAGGTGTCGGATTTCGGTACTCATATAAGCATTCTATAAATGTAAAATAATTTCGATTGTATGATTTTTTTCGCATTTGGGTTTTATTTATTTTTGTCAACTAGTTTAGTTATTAAACGACCTTCCGAGCACGTGATCAAGTTCTGGACGTTCTTGTGATCCGCCAGACGACAAATACAGCAAACATCTTATCTCTCCTAGTCGACGAGGACTTCCCACAAAGACATAAATGGGATAGCATTCGTGGCGTTCTTTACTAATAATCTGAGACACTGGAGTTGGACGGCGAATGGTGTTCACGACCCATAGGCTAACAGTTAGACACTAGAACTGGACGTGAATTGGTGTTCACGACCCATTGGTTGACAGTCAAACACTGGGGCTAGCCGGAAATTGGGTTTCACGACCCATAAACTAACAGTCAAACCCTGAGGCTAGCCGGGAATTGGTGTTCAAGACCAATATGATAACAGTCAAACACTGGGGCTAGCCGGGAATTGGTGTTCAAGACCAATATGATAACAGTCAAACACTGAGGCTAACCTGGAATTGGTGTTCAAGACCAATATGATAACAGTCAAACACTGGGGCTAGCCAATAATTGGAGTTCACGACCAATAGGCTAACAATCAAACACTGGGGCTAGTCGGGAATTGGATTTCACGACCCATTGATTGACAGTCAAACACTGGGGCTAGCTGGGAATTGGGTCACGACCCATAGGCTAACAATCAAACACTGGTGCTAGCCGGGAATTGGATTTCTCGATCAATAGGCTAACAATCAAACACTGGGGTTTGCCGGAAATTGGGTCACGACCAATAGGCTAACAATCAAACACTGGGGCTAGCCGGGAATTGGGTGACGACCGCTAGGCTAACAATCAAACACTGGTGTTAGCCGGGAATTGGATTTCACGACCAATAGGCTAACAATCAAACACTGTGGCTAGCCGGGAATTGGGTCACGACCCATAGGCTAACAATCAAACACTGGTGCTAGCCGGGAATTGGATTTCACGATCAATAGGCTAACAATCAAACACTGGGGTTTGCCGGGAATTGGGTCACGACCAATAGGCTAACAATCAAACACTGGGGCTTGCCGGGAATTGGGTGACGACCCATAGGCTAACAGTCAGACACTAGAACTGAACGGGAATTGGTTTTCACGACCGATTGATTGACAGTCAGACACTGGGACTGGACGGGAATTGGTGTTCACGACCCATTGATTGACAGTCAGACAATGGGGCTGGACGGGAATTGGTGTTCACGACCAATATGCTAACAGTCAGACACAGGGACTGGACGGGAATAGGTGTTCAAGACCCATTGGTTGACAGTCAAACACTAGAACTGGACGAACATTGGTGTTCACGACCCATTGGTTGACAGTCAGACACTGGGGCTAGCCGGGAATTGGTGTTCACGACCCATAGGCTAACAGTCAGACACTAGAACTGGATGGGCGTTGGTGCTCATGACCCATAGGCTAACAATCAGACACTAGAACTGGACGGGAAAACAGTGTTCACGACCAATAGGATAAAAGTCAGACATTGGGACTGGACGAAAATTGGTGTTTACGACCTATTGGTTGACAGTCAAATACTGGGGCTGGACGGGACACAGGGATTGGACGGACGGGAATTGGTGTTCACGACCCACTGGTTGACAGTCAGACAATGGGGCTGTATGGGATTTGGTGTTTACGACCAATAGGCTAACATTATGACACTGGGACTTGACGAGAATTGGTGTTCACGATCCATTAACTGACAATCAGTCACAGGGACTTGACGGGAATTGGTGTTCACGACCCATTGGTTGAAAGTCAGACAGTGACTTGACGGAAATTGGTGTTCACGACCCATTAGTTGACAGTCAGACACTGGGACTGGACGGGAATTGATGTTCACGACCCATTGGTTGACAGTCAGACACTGGGGCTGAACGGGAATGGGTGTTCACGATCAATAGGCTAACAGTCATACACATGGCCTGGACGGGAATTGGTGTTAACAACCCATTGATTGACAGTCAGACACTGGGGCTTGACGAAAACTGGTGTTCACGACCCATTGGTTGACAGTGAAACATCGCGACTGGGAGGGAATCGGTTTTCACGACCAATAGGTTGACAGTCAGACACTGGGACGGAATTGGTGTTTATGACCCATTGGTTGACAGTCAGACACAGGGACTGGACGGGAATTGGTGTTCACGACCCACTGGTTGACAGTCAGACACTTGGGCTGGACAGGAACTGTTGTTCACGACCCACTGGTTGACAGTCAGACAATGGGGCTGTATGGGATTTGGTGTTCATAACTTATAGGTTGACAGGCAAACACATTACCGTCAGAGCTAATCGGACATGGTTGGATAGTAGTGTCGCATTTACACGTGTCGCATTAAATGAGTTTTCTGTGTGGATTGCGAAGAAAGCTCAGAACTTATATGACTCAAGTTATCATTTAGCATGTGAATTGTGTACGTACGTACAACACATAACCATTGGTATACCATCCAACCTACGTGTACTCCACAGAACTCAAAGCGCCGTTATTATAGTCGATTGTTGGTGACTCAAGAGGTTGGAGTTTAATCCTGTACTTTACCATTTGCTTTCAAAAATAGAAAACAAACAGTACTGAGGTGATATTCACTAATCGTTCTCTAGAATATTCTTAGACATGAACTAAAGAATGAATTTTGAAAACAACGCTTAGAGACCATTTTTTCAAACGAAAGTTTGCAAGCATGTGGGGACACAATTATTCTATTTGTCATTAAAAATAATATATCTTAGGTTGATATATCGATATTTCAGCTTATGTCTAAGAATATTCCCAAAATCAGTTGCTAAATACGACCCATGATTTCATCCAGGAAACATACTCGAGAGTCGATACAGCAAAATTGAGCAATTTAATTCTAACTAGCGTGTGCATAAAACACTACCTTTGCACCACAGTCACATCAGAAAACGAGATCATGTCTTTGAATTGATCGCTAATCGCGGTTATTTATCAGTTTGCCTTAGGAAACAAGACACGAGTGTTATATTTCAATGCCGTTCCAACAGTATTACTGTCTCATCTAGCCCAATTTCCATCTAGATTTTATTTCAGTTTTCAGCCAGAAATATATATATGATATATAAATGTAAGTAGATAATTATCTATGAACAACTAGATATAGATGTACAGATCAGACCACGGCGAGTGCTCCTAGCTACAATGTAAACCATAGACACAATATCAAGGCATCTACCAACTCAATAGAATTGGTGTCAACCATGATCAGTATAATATGGTTTTTACATGCAACACATCTGGACAAGACGGACATTTTACATACATGAAAGGGTAGCTTTATATGAGTAGGTTCCAGTTAAGGATTCACGACGACTCACATGCTATACAATGAATGAATGAATGAATGGTGTTTTACGGCACGTCGACACATAAATAGGTCATTTTGTGCGCGCAAAGATTAATGAATGTGATGACAAAAATAATTATATGAAATAAATATGGTTAAAATTTATTAAAACTATTTACAAATAAATAAATAAATGAAAACATCAATTAAATACAGGGAAATCAATTATATACTAAATCATTTAACCCGTCAACGGGTTTTAAACTAAAAATGTTTAAACAGTTTAACCTCTTTTAAAAAGGCAAATATATTGGTTACATTAACTTTATCAAAAAGCTCTTTCATACTATCAACCCTGTAGTACTTCGCTCTCATTGGAGCAAAGTCAACACAGTCGATAAGTATATGCTTAACAGTAAGCGGTGCAAAACAGGGCACACACTCTGGAACAGCTTCACGCTTTAATAGATATGAATGGGTACAGCGGGTATGCCCTATTCTGCACCGAGCTAAAATAACTTCTTCTCGACGAATAATCCTATTGCTAGGATGCCATTCGCCAAGTTTTGGTTTGATATAATGTAACTTATTATGTATGGCAAGATCCCAAGAGGACTGCCATGAACTAAAAATATACTTATTAATATAAGATTTAAAATCTGTAAAAGGTAGTTTAAAAAATGAAATATTCAAGCTTAAGGCCGCTTTCGCAGCCTTATCAGCTTTATCATTTCCACTTATTCCTGTATGACCAGGAAGCCAGCAGAGAACAATAGTATTTTCTTTACATAGTACATTGTATTTATTTAAAAGTTGAAGAACAAGAGGATTATCATCTTTCATGCCGTCTATAGCTTGAAGAGATGAAAGTGAATCAGAAAATATAATAAACTGTTTTTTATCAGATTCAGTAATGTAGTTAAATGCCAAATCAATGGCTTTAAGTTCAGCTGAAAAGATGGAGGCTCCGTTTGGTAAACGGCTCTTAGAGATGTGCTGTCCCGTAACAGCAGCTGCAGCCACGGTATCTCCATCTTTAGAACCATCTGTATATATTGGACAATAATGATTGTAAGACGATTTGACTTCATTAAACTTACTTTGGAAGATAGTGGAGTCTGTTTTAGATTTTTTGTCTTTACAAAGTTCAAAAATGATTTTTGGCTTTTACAAAGTCCATGGTGGTATTTGTGAGACTTTGTACTTAGCAATTAAATTAAGATCAATATTGGCTTCGGTGAGTTTTGGTTTGATCCGGAGACCAAAAGTTCGAATAGCTTTAGGTTTTTTATCAAATAGAGTTTCATAATAGGGGTCAAAAGTAATATTAAAAGCAGGATTAGATGGATTTGAATGAAGTTTAATGGCATATTGAAGAGCCAGTTTGTCACGTCTTAAATACAATGATGGTTCATTTGCCTCTACATAAAGACTGTCGGCTGGGGACGTACGAAAGGCACCAAGGGCGAGTCGTAGTCCTTGGTTGTGTATAGGATCAAGCATCGCTAAGTAAGACTTGCGAGCTGATCCATATACAATAGAGCCGTAGTCCAATTTTGATCTGATTAGAGATCTGTAAAGTCTAAGTAAAACTTTACGATCTACACCCCAATTAGTATTGGCAACAACTTTTAATAAATTTAGTGCTTTATTACACTTTGTCTTAAGATATTTAAGATGAGGAATAAAAGTAAGTTTACGGTCAAAAATAAGACCTAAAAATTTTGTTTCCTCAACAACAGGTATAGGTGTCCCATCTAACGTTAGATTGGGATCATCGTGATGTTTACGTAGTTGACAAAAATGCATACAATTTGTTTTAGACTTAGAAAATTTAAAACCGTTTTCATCAGACCAAGTCTGAAGTTTATTAAGGCATTGCTGTAGTTGCCTTTCGATAGTTTTCATATTTTTTGAACGGTAACAAATTACAAAATCGTCAACATATAAAGAGCAATCCACACCAGGATTTATACTCTTAACAATATTATTAATTTTAATATTAAAAAGTGTGAGAGACAGAATACTGCCTTGTGGGACGCTCATCTCCTGTTTGTGAACATCGGAGAGGGTTGTTCCCATTCGGACTTGAAACTGTCTATCATCTAAAAAGTTTAAAATAAATGCAGCTAAACGGCCACGAAGGCCCATATTATGAAGATCTTTCATAATGCCATACTTCCACGTGGTGTCGTAGGCTTTCTCCAAGTCAAAAAATACAGCGACTAAATGTTTTTTCTTTATGAAAGCCTCCCTAACAAACGATTCAAATCTAATTAAATGGTCTGTAGTGCCCCTTTGGCGTCGGAATCCACTTTGATACTTAGTAATTAGGTTGTTGGATTCCAAGAACCAAACGAGGCGACCATTAATCATACGTTCCATGGTTTTACAAACACAACTTGTCAAAGCAATTGGACGGTAATTAACTGGATCCGTGTTATCTTTCCAAGGTTTGGGTACCGGAATAACGATAGCTTCCCTCCAAGACTCGGGGAAGTTTCCAGTCACCCAAAAAGAGTTAAATATATCAAGTAGAATTAATAAGGACGATTCGGGTAAATGTTTTAAAAGTTGATAATGGATATCGTCAGGACCAGCTGATGTATCATGTGCCTTCTTTAAGGAATTTTTCAATTCACTCAAAGAGAACTTCTTATTATATTTTTCTGAATTATTTGATTTGAAGTTTAGTTTCTGCTTTTCAGTCTGATGTTTATGTTTTAAAAATTTTGGATTGCAATTAGTGGTAGATGAATTTTTTTAAAAAGTATCTGCCAAAGTATTAACGATGTCTTTGGCAGATGTGGCAGTATGATTTTCAGTTTTTAAATGGTTAACGCAACCTGGAGTACCCTTACCGTTGATTTTTCGGACCATGTCCCACGCCTTCTTAAGGGAAGTACGAGAATTAAGCCTACAGACGTAATCTCTCCAGGACTTTCTCTTACTCTCCTTAAGAGTACGTCTTGCTTTCGCACGAAACACTTTAAAATTGTCTAAATTATGTTGTGTAGGTCGTAAATTAAATTGACTTAAAGCTTTTTTACGATCCTTGACGGCATTCTTGCAGTCATCATCATACCATGGTTTTTGAGGGCGTTTTGGATTTGTCGAGGTTTTTGGGATAGATTTTTCTGCTATACTATATAATATTGATGAAAACTGACCAGCAGGATCATCTGTATCGTTAAATAAATCAGGCTTTAACTGTTCTTCGCAAAGAGATTGGAACATATGCCAATCTGCTTTGCGAAGTTTCCATCGTTGATTTCTATCGAGAAGTGGAGGTCCGATATTTGTAAGAAATATCGGATAATGGTCACTCCCGCAGAGGTCGTCACCAACACTCCATGAAAAGTCTAACAAAAGTGATGGCTCACAAACTGATAAATCGATGGAAGTTTTCGATCCTGAAGCAGGATGTAAATATGTATGAGATTTATTATCATTATAAAGACATAGGTTATTTTGATTTAAAAAAGATTCAACTTTATTACCTTTATCATTAATGTCTTTACAACCCCATATGTAATTGTGGGCATTAAAATCCCCCAAAAGCATAAAAGGTGATGGCAATTGTGCAATGAGTTGATCGAGTTCCTTCGGATCAAGGGTTGCACTTGGTGGTAAATATAAAGAGCAAATTGTAACAACTCTATGCATTGTAACACTAACTGCAACTGCTTGCAGATTAGTGTCCAATGCAAGAGTGCTGTGCGGGACGTTTCTATTGACAAGAATAGACACGCCACCAGATGCTTTTTCACCTGTATCACAGATTGTATTATATAAAGAATACTGTTTAAAAGTAGTTTTATCATTTGACTTCAAAAAAGTTTCTTGAAGACAAAATGCAATAGGGTTATGTTCATTTAAAAGTAAACTAATCTCATCATAATTTGGTTTTAAACCTCGACAATTCCATTGTATTATTTTATTTGAATTTGAATCGTTCATTTAGGTGGAATAATAGGTGCCAAAGGGGCTTTAGTTTTTACGACCTTGGTAGAATCCGATGGTGCTTCATCGGTCTCCATATCAAGGTGTGAAAATTTATTGTGCAACCGTACAGGGCCATCTGGCTCTTCAGGTTGCCTCCCCGTGACACACAATTTGGCAGAGGCCAGATTTATTTTTCTAGCCTTGCGAGGGGAACTCTTGGTAACAACAGAGTTCACAGAAGACGGGCTCTTGTCACTACCACAGCTCGCAGAAGACGAGCTCTTGGTATTACCAGAGCCCGCAGAAGACGAGCTCTTGGCACTACCAGAGCTCGACGCTTTTGGTGAACTCGGAACATTCCCCGAGTTCACCGATTTTGACGTTTTTCTGATCAGTTTCAGAAACCGTCTGTTGTTTATAAGTTTTACTGGCAGGCTTAGGTTTCAGAATAGGTTTAACAGTGGAGATCGTCTGAGTCTCAGATGTGACTCGAGTTAACCAGGAATGACAAAGTTATAAGGTTTCGGATTTTCAGTTAACCAGGTAATGTCCGTCTGAACTTCCATACATCTTGTTGATTTTTTCTCAACAATTCTACTTACATCAGCATATGATTTACCTGATGGAGTAGTTGGAGACTGGCTTTCAACAAGACGTCTGGCTTCAGGAAATGAAATCTTTTTTTCTAGTTTAATTTTTTGAATTTCTCTTTCGTATTTCCATTTTGGACAGTCTCGCGAGAAAGCCCCGTGGTTCCCACTGCAATTAACACAACGGGCGGGTTTTGAGCAAGACGAGAAGTCTGTGTGCCCTACTTCACCACATCGAGCACACACGGCATCTCGTCTACATCTTTCTCGGTGATGTCCAAACTGCTGACAATTAAAGCACCGGAGTGGATTTGAGATGAATAGGTCAACAGGTAAAGACAGATATCCGATCTTTACTGTTTTAGGAAGACTTGGAGAATTAAAAGTTAAAATAAAGGTGTTCGTTTGTCTGGTATTGCCATCCTTCCTGGTAGTGATTCGAGTCACCTCCGAGACCCCCTGTGGTTTCAGGTTCACACTCATCTCCTCAACAGTACAATGTTCCAGTTCCCTGGAACGAATAACTCCTTTGGAGGAATTGAGTGTGACGTGTGGACGAACCTCCACTGGTATATCTACAAATACTTTGCTTGAAAGCAAATTGTCTGAATGACATTTTTTTACACATTCAACAAGAATTGTATTTGATTTTAATTTTTTCACCTCTCGCGGCTCACCAGCAATACCAAGTATTTGCTTGTGAATCGCAAACGGCGAAAGTTTGGTAACGGGTCGAGTTTCATCTGTAGATGCAATTATTAAAAATCGTGGCCAGTTCAATTGAATTAAATCGTCATCTGATTCAGTCTCTGCCGAATCGCGCCGAGCACGCTTCAGAACAGACTGAGCAGGTAAAGGTCGATTAGTAGTACTACTTTGGTGTCTTTTTTTGGAAGCCATAATGAGTTTGTGTTTGGTTCGTTGTTCACGTTTCTCACCCGCCTCGGAGTCCAACAAGGGGACACATGCTGTGGATATCCGACAGACATGATGCCAAGAATACGTAAACAATATACTCCAGCAAAGTAATACATCAGATCCCGCATACCACCCGATGGATGTAAATTCAAGTCCCGACAAGACAAGAACGGCACCAACATCCATCTAAAAATGGCATACGTATAACCATATAGTATTTCACTTTACAAGATTAGCCCATAAGCCATGACAGTTTTCAAGGATTTGAGAGTAAGATTACTAAAATATATAATCATAGAAAATTAATATTGACAAATAAATGAGAATGGAAAAATTCAATGGGGATGAAATAATGGAGAAAAGATGATACATGATAATATATAATCCAAGAAAATAATCATGATAGACCGATTGATCAAGACCGGGCCCATCCGACCTCCCGTCTTGACTTGAAATCTGGACCAAAGTGGTGTGTTGCGTCGCAGACTTCTGCGGCGCTCAACCACCAGGACTCCTTCATCCAACCGCACGGGTCGCCACCCACGGTCAACAGGTGGGTTCCTTTTCGGGGAGGATATTACCCCTCTGCTTGGAACGAGCAGTCGGTAAATTATAATCCCTACCGACAGGGGGTCACATGCTATACAAAAGACAAATATAGAAACCCCTTGGATTCAATAATGGGATATAATTGAAATCACAACAACGAACTTTCCTATATATATATCTATACGATATATATATATATCAAATAGAGAGCTACGTAACTCAATTTACGTGATCGCTTGTCAATTGCGTTGAAGTTATTATAACACGCTGTAAAAACATATAAGATTTGTATATTCTCCTTAAATTGTTCTCCAAATACCGTCACCATTTATATATAATATCTCGTAGTTATTACAGTAATATTTCATTTAGAAATAAATGGAATAAACAAACACAGCGAATGCCATATAGATTGCTATCACCGGGGAAAGTTTTGAAGTTTTGTCAATTGCATGAATTCAGTTATAGCGTACAAAGTCTTAACGACAGAAAAAACCTAGGATTTATTGGTCTCGAGGCGGACTGATTAAATAATTATGCAGCGAAAATGCTCTAATTTTTTTATGACGACCGTAAGACGATGGTTTCCGCGTCATATGCCGTTTGTCATCAGTTTACGAATTCAGTTAGAAGTTGAATTAACAGTATAAATGACGCCAATACATATCCGGTGGGTTCTCTTTTATAACGCTCATTTGACAAGCGTCTGGGCTCTTTGTTCAGCAAGAATCTGATATCCTTGCTTGTTATCTATGTTCAATATTTTGAATTTATTTTTATCTGTTTTATATTCATATTACTAAGTCTCATCGTATATGGCCATACAATCCCGGATGTGTCGATAATTAATACGAGGTTAGGTCTCTTTAATCATCAAAAAATGCTATATTTACCTTGTTAATATTCTATAGTTCACATATATTAAGGAAACTTCACCAGACATTTACATTGTCTATAACAACAGAATCATGAAAAACTCGAGTTTACTCCTATTGGCTCAGTTACACTGATATTTATCCATCGTCAATTATTAAATGCGTCATTTCATTTACACTTTTACTTATTTACTGTTTGAATGTCATGTTTCAACGTCCTACCTCGATCCAATGGGTCGCAAGTTTGATCCAAAGCGGAATTTCGTCAAAAGAAATACATCCGCCACATGTGTTTTATTTGTGGGAGATGTGGACAGGAGAATATTCAAACATCCCTCCATGACCCTCAATGTATGGCGGCGTTATCGACCTGACACGAAAATGATTACATATATGCAAATAGTGTGTTTATTTCAATATGAAGTGGAAAAACGACAATTTAAAGGAGATCCATAACATTATATTAATATATTGTTGTTTATTTACGGTTTTTTTACAAGACTTGGAGATGATAAGCGTCTACTATCCTTGTAACAATGTTACTTTTTTCAAACATTAATGAAGTAATGTTCCATAATAACAAAATGTTCAAGATAAAAACGCAGTATTTTTATTTCAACCGTCCAAAAAAACTAATAACCCTAAAACGTAGACACTTAACTACCTATTCGTTTGTGCGGACGGATGAACATATTTAACACTATATGTCCCTATTACATAGCAGTGATAGATAAATTTCTGGTTGAAAAAAACTGTTACACTAAGTGAACCCATGTTATAATCAAATAATAATACAAGTACCAAACATACGCTTAGTGTAACAATCATTGTTACACTAAGGGTTGCGGTATCAACACTTAGTAATAATTGTTACACTAAGGGTTGCGATATCAACACTAAGTAACAATTGTTACACTGAGGGTTGCGGTATCAACACTCAGTCACAATTGTTACACTAAGGGTTGCAATATCAACACTTATTTATTGGTATCAAAGCGGATTGATTAAAAAATTATGCAGCGAAAATGCTCTTATTTTTTTACGACCGTTAGACGGTGGTCATATGCCATTTTCATCAGTTTACAAATTTAGTTAGAAGTTGAATTAACAGTATAAATGACGCCAATACATTTCCGGTGGTTTCTCTTTTATAACGTTCATTTGACAAGCGTCTGGGCTCTTTGTTTAGCAAGAATCTGATATCCTTGCTTGTTATCTATGTTCAATATTTTGAATTTATTTTTATCTGTTTTATATTCATACCTCCGCAAATATGAATTGGTACAGATATACAACACTTAGTAACAATTGTTACACTAAGGGTTGCGGTATCAACACGTAGTAACAATTGTTAGATTACTAAGCGTTTTTGTTGCCACAACCGTTTTATTATATATCGGATCTTCACAGCTATTAAAAATTCGAAATATCTTGCAGTTTATCTACGCCTGTTCCAACATTAAATTAACTGAAGGTAAAGTTATAACAGAAGTAGAGTGTGTCTTATATAGGACTGTTTGTAACTGAGCATTTACAGTTTGCAAAACGTAATGATAGGAACCATAGACGGGATACGACATGTATTATATTCTATGAATTTCATTTTGGAGATAAAACAACACCGCCACGTTCATAATTATACAACTAAGTATTAACATTGTTGTAGTACTGTTCATATACATATTTTATACAAGTATGTACGTGTATGAGAAAAGTCTTTTAGCTCTGCGTCCTTGTTTTAAACGAAATAACCAAACCTTATTACATAAAACATTACACAATGATTCTCGTAAGTCGTATATACCGTGTTACTCGGGCTTATTTTGTCATTATACAATTATATAAACTATTGCAGACAGTAATGAGTTCTATGACAATACAGTCTCGGCGGTGGTCTTGTCAGGAATACTTTCACATGCATTATATGTCTACTCATCTCTAGAAGTGTACACGTGGCGTATAGCACAGTTACACCTCAATTTCCCCATAACGCATTCTTCACACGTGTATGGACTACTATATAGTATACGGTGGAATTCTTTTCGTTTTGCATTTTTTTTTATTTGAGACATGTGTACGAGTTTTCGTCACGCGATTTCAGCTGACACGTATTTTTCACCCACGTAATACGAGATCTCATCCATTTTGAAATTCCATGGAGTTAATTTTGAGAATTTAACGGAACGGAATTTGTTTGATAATACCGAGGTTGAAAAAATTAAAACATGTATTAGATTTATTTGACTATTACAACTTCATTATTAATATATATAATTAATATATTGTAGATCTAACAATATGATCTCCAGTATCATTAATTTTTTTCACTTTTTACTATATGTGCACCTTTTGTAAATAATGAAATAATCTCTGTTCGGGTTGCCATGCCTTCTTAAAGATTTCTTGGAAGCATATAGTTGCCGCTTTTCCCGTCCGTCTATCTGTCCGTTAATGTCCGGTCAATAAATATATCAAGATTGCAAGGACTTAAGAATTACTACTGCTTAATAATTTACCAAGACATTACAACGATAAGCGTGCATAAACATGTCGCGGGGTCAAGGTTCAAGCTCACACTTAGAGCCTTTTTCATTTCAGGTCTATATATATACAGAGAGATTTCCAAAGCCTTTCCTGTTCACTTTTATGTTAGGTTAAAGTCATTTTTAAACAGTATTTACGTAGTTACACGACGGCGCCAGATAACAATTGACAACAGACAATTCTCTATAACGTATGGTGGCTGATTTCTGCCATGTCGTGTTGGCGAGGCGAAAACACGACAACACGAAAACTCGTTTAGATCAACATCTCGCGCCTGTATATAATGACCATGTAGAAAGTGCAAATTAACAGTTCTTAGAAAAAAAATGAAGTAAACTATAAAAGTAAAAAATTAAAGGCTTTCTTAAAGGCATAGTACCACCCTTGGAAAAGAGTATTACCGTGGGATAGTCACATAATGACGGTTATAAATAATCCTTGTTTCTGCTTCATTAAAATGCATTTTCCTTATCTTAAGGAATTTTTAACATTTTGAAAGCATTGTCATGTTTGAATTGTGAATTGTGAAATAAAATTGATGCTTTGAAATTGGGGTATGAATACATGATTTCGGAAGTCTACTTTCATTTTGTCAACAGTGTACACCATGAGCCGAAAAAAAATATCATATATAATACATAACCCCTAATTTTCTCATCATATTTTGGATAAACAGTAAAATGTAAGTTTTACTTATTTTATTTACTTATTTTATTGTGGTCTCTCTATGAATGACAAACGTTCATTTTTTTATTATTCACTATAAAATAACGAACAAAAATCAATTGTTGGGTTACACCTGATAACAGAAATACATTGGAAAATCAGACGGAACATCCATACAAACAATCAAATAAACGTTTTCTGTTGTAAATTTATATGTATTTTCTGTTAATTATTATTATTATTATTATACCACACTTATATAGCACTCTAATCATATCAGAAATACGTTCAAAAGTGGATTACATACAGTAAAATTTGCTAACATAGTATTGCATAACAATTTAAAGACTCACCTTTAAAGGTAAGATCATAAAACATACATCAGCACGGAAATCCCAGACACATAAACCCGAATAAAAAAGACATGACGTCTACATTTAGACTAAGAAAATATACAGTTAACATGGATATCAAAATCAACCTACAATGCAAATAAAACAAGTATATGACATCACAAAGAAATCCTCAACATAAAAAGCATCATAAGAACTGATAAAAAAATCATGAAGTTAAGAGCTGGCTAGATTCAATACCATTAAATGTCAGTGTTTCTAGAACAGTGTCACATACTACTGTTACTAGTCAGTGCACATAGTGTTTCATAAAGAAGACTTTAGTGTGTTTTTAACAGATTCTTAAACACATTCAATGATTGTGCGCCCTGGTTGTTGCTAGGCATGTGTTCCATAAGCTCGGGGTAGAATGCTCGAAGCTCCCGTTTCAAAATAGAACAGTTCTATTCCTTGGTACCACTAATGTTAGCGAGTTACTAGAGCGTAGGTCCATAACTGGTCTTTAACCCTCAACATTTCTCGTATATATAGTGGTAACTGACCATCACTTTCTTGAGTTCTTTTTGTTCCAATAGCACAAAGATTTAACATATTTTTTCTATAATAAAAACAAATTTTCTTTGCAATGTATACAATATTTCCCCATTCTTTGATCACTGAAATTCAAGAGTATATAATGAAATCTATTACACTGCGACAAAATCCTATTACGCTTGACCTTTGAAATATGCTATTATGTGTATCATCTGCAACAAAATTGTAACAATACATTTGTTATGTTTCATTGAAAAGTCACCTTTGTCAGCTGTAAAAAAAGAACCGACATTCCTTCCTCTTACCTAACGGTAAGATCAGTGGTAGTCTGAATGATGGAGAAATTGTAGTCAAACAAACAGTTTTAATAGTAACGTGATTAATTTATTGAAGTGATTTTAAAAATCATTGAAACAAGTAACACCCCTTACTGCTTATATGGATATGTTAATATTCATCATTTTTAGCTCGACTTTTTTTCAAATAGTAGAGATTATCACCCTTTCGTCGGCGTCGGTGTTGCCGTCTGTATCTCAAAAGTTTTGTATGTAAGCAGGTTTCTCAGAAACTACTGGACCAAATGCTTTCCACGCATGTCTTCGGCATCATAAGATTACATAATTCAAGCTTTTATTTTTTCAAAATTATGCCCCTTTTCAACTTAGAAATTTAATTAAAATTTTGCATGAAAGCAGGTTTCTCAAAAACTTCTAGGCCAAATACTTCTTAACTTCACATATGTCTCCTGCATAATGAGTTGACTCTACAGGACAAGTGCCATAACTCTAGTTTTTATTTTGTTAAAATTTTGCCCTTTTCAACTTAGAAAATTTTGCTAAAGCTTTTTTATGTAAGTTAGTATTGGTTGGAAGGGCTTCAAAAAATCGAGCGCGCTTTCAGTAGACAGCATTTGTTAGTGAATATTGTATAGTAGTCAATGTGAATATAATGAAAAAAAGAATGTTACAGAAAAGAGTATGGTGTATGTCCAGTTTGTGGAAAGCTGATCCCAACGGAATTAATGCCAGAGCATGCTGATTTGTGTTGCCAGTTAGATGACATTTTCCACTCAGGTGAAGTTGCAGATGAAAATCCTTTCAAGTAAGCTCTAAAACAGTTAACCATAATGTATTACACTGTAACAGGTGCTGATAATTGGGTTGACATGATAATGGTTTTACACTATGTTTGCTGAAGACAAAATTGTAATTTTAATTTCTCTTAAATCTTTATTAAAATGAGTTGAAGGGATATGTTATTTAACTGTAGTGTTTTACAGTGTTTAATTTGTCTTAGTATTCAACTGTAAGGGTTTTTTATGCTCCCCAAAGTTTGTAACTTTGTCTGTCCGTTACGTCTGACTGTCCGTCCATCAGTCACAATTTCCTTTTCCAGAGAATATCTCCAAAAGAACTGAAGATATTTGAATTAAACTTGAAATATACACAGATATCAATGAGAAGGAATGGAGTACACAAGAACCATATCTTTAGCTTGAATTCTTTTCGAATTATCTCCCTTTTTTGTTCTTAATTTTTCCTTTCCTTGTCCGGAGCATAACTCACAAAAGTATTAAACTTAAAATATTTACAGATATCAAGTAGAGGGAGTGCATTGCACAAGTCCATAACTATACCTTCAATAACTTTCCAAATTATCTCCTTTTTGTACTAAATTCCTGTTCCTTGTCCACAGCATAACTCAATAAGTACTGAAGATAGTTCAATCAAACTTGAATTAGATGTCAATAAAAGGGAGTACATATTGAAAGACTGGATGCTGTTTCAGCTATAGAAGAGGTAACTGTCTGTCAGAGGAAATCAGTCAATTAGCTTAACTTTAACTTGTTGCCTTGTCCAATTGCCATTGATACATGTATTTAAGTAGTTAAATAAATACTTAAATTAAAGATTGATTGAATATTTATCGTCATTTTTATGCCATCGAGGGCTAACAGACGATCAGTTAACCTAACTACTGTTTCCTGGGATTAACTAGTACTCGAGCACAACCAATCTCCGCAAGTAACTGATAACTTTCCCACATGGATCAGTGGTGAGAGACGAATGATAATGAGACACAATGTCGCATATCAATCATCACGGAGACTGTTGCCGGGCGGGGGATTCGAACTCACGACCCCTGGATTGATAGTCAGAGGCGCTAACCGACTGAGCTAATCGGGCCCGGCTACTTAACTTAAAGAACAAAACAGTCATAATAATAATACCTGAATTTTCAAACATTAAGTTTACACACGTAAAACACTTAGGGGCATATATGTCACTTTCACTTACAGCTCTTTTTAAGTACGATTAAATACAGTGCATTCAATAACTGTTTATGCCACAATATGCTGGCAATAGTTGCTGAGTAAATGAAGTCTGCCTTTGACCTTTAAATATTCTTATATATTCTTTGTTATTGACAGATTTCTGAATTAGTCAATTGGAACCAGGTGATAGAGGGATCTTCTTCAAGCATGTGGATTTAGAAAAATGCTGACGGTGGAAAACAGACAAGATGCTGTGTCTGCTATTAAAAGTTACTACCTCTTCAATAGATTTATTCCAAGTCTGCTGCAGTTTGTTGAAGGTGTGTGTTAAGTTTTGTTTCCATTAGTCGATCAAGTTACAAAATATTGATCACATTGTTTGTAAAGGCTGTTCACTTTTAGCAAACATGACATGTTCGAAAATTTTCAATAAAATTAAAGACTAGGTAATCCTCAACCAAATACTTCATAAATGGCCACACACTGTAAACAATGTACGTTTCAGTGCATCAGAGACTGAGCGATAAAAATGTGTTGAAATTTTTCAGTTCTAGTTTTGCCTTTAACTTCCTACTAAGCATTACATATTTTCTACAAAAGAACCTGAAGTTGGTTCTTTACACTAACCTCTGAAAATGCATATAAGTTAAATAAAAGTATGCTTAATATTATTTGGAAATATTATTATTTTCAGCTATTTTCAACAGATGTTATTCCCCTACCCCTACTTTAAAGCAAAATGCCAATTAAAAACAGTTTGTATAAGTGTTCAAAATGAATTCGTATTTCTCATGCACTGGTTCTTATTCATGTTTGTTTGTGTTTTGTCAGTGAACAGACCTTGTAGAAAAAGCATAACATAACATGCAAATACTTCTGCCTCTATGGAATAATACAAGATTGAAAATAAAATTTGCACGATCTTTTGAAACAACTTGTATATTCTATACTATTGGAAGTGATGTAGCGTAATATAAAACTGTTTCTTTGTTCTACCAGTCTTGCTTCTTAGGAGCAATACCAAAGTAGTGATACCACTTGCATTTTTCTTTTTTTATCTGACCTTCTGTACTGTAATGGAAAATCTTTGAACTTTCAGTCACCAAATTTGACCTAAGTGATTGATTGTTATTCCTTTCCTTAAGTTTCTTAAAATGTTTTGGGCCTACAACTTAATAAGGTCATGCAAGCTATTTAAAGCAAACGTTATGTAAGACACAATTTCCTTAATGAGTAAAATGCTTAATTATACCTTAGCTTGCCAGTTTATATTAATTGAAATAGAAAATTCTAAAGGCCATTTTTGAGACTTATATTCATAAGACCATTGTGAACGTCAGTTCATTGCAGGGTATCAAGATGCAACTTATAAACTTTGTAAAGAGTTCTTCAAGCCAGTTTTCTTTCACTAGTTCAAGCAGAAAAAGATGATGAAGAAGTTGTTATATATTTAACTTCCACCAGTTTCTGAAGAAACTTGAACGTATGCAACACTTGAAACACTTCAAAATTCTAAATATTGGGACAAACAAATATCTGTCTTTGTATATTGCAACTAAAAAGTTACAAGTTTGACATTTTTTGTTCATATAGACCGGTACATATAGATCTACTCATTATCCCCGCGATGAAGGCAGAGGGATATAGATTTGGCGTTGTCTGAGCGTTTGTTGTTTGTCCGTTTACACACACGTTAAATTGTGCTTAAGAATTTTAACATTTGTCAATGGATTTCAAAATAAATTAGCACAAACATTCAATATCTCAAGACAAATTTAAAGAAACGTAACTGGTCATTTAAATTAAAGGTCAATATCACTACTTAAGGAAAGAGGGTACAATGGTTTGTTACATGTAACAACTTAGTTCAATAACTTTGACATAATTTGAAGATAAATCGGTTGAGTTTGATTTGAATTATGGCCCTTTTTCAAATTTTCTTTCTAGCCATATCTCAGTAACAACTACATATATTGGATTGAAACTTCACACAAGCCTTTTTATCCATACAACCTTCTTGCATAATCATTTAAGATAACTCTTGTTTGGGTTCAATGTGAATTATGACCCTTTTTCAAATCAGAATATTTTCCTCCTGTATCCTGCCATGAATGATGGTGTTGTAGAAAAATGATTCCCTAATACTGTTATAACCAATGTTCCAACAAGCACCTGTGTGGGGTAATGAATCACATTTGGTGATAGTTATAGTTTTAGATAGAAATTAACAAGTAGATTTATCTCAAATTTGAAATTCTTAATATTTTTATACTTTGGTCTAATGAAATTGCAGTTCCCAAATGTATAATCTTCTGACTTTAAAGGTAATAACCTACACTGATATAAAAGTCAGTATTGTTTATGTCAGGGGACAGCCTTTGGTAAGAAGTATTTTAGCTGTTACAAGACACCTAGACAATTTAAAGAGTGTCCCACTCTTAGAAAAGATATGGTATATAGTCCACTAAATCAGTGTTTTCTTATTGCATATTCAAGGAGGGAAGATTCCATGCACCAAGATGTTGAAACTGGTTCCTCAACAGATATGGTTCTCAACACGGGAAATCTACTTCAAGCCCTTATTGGGTGTCCAGCTTTGCCTAGCAGAGGGGATAATCACATTTAACCATGAAAGTGCTAACCTTTCCACTGTTAACACGTGTGCTCCATCGATTAATTTCAGTAGGTTATCAGAAATAAAATAGTACACCTCATTTGAAGAACTTATGAAGAATATTATAGTTGGATCATATGGATTCGGACGGGAATAACTATTCACCAGACACTGATACAAGTTATATACTGTTCACCCCAAATCTTCGACTCATGTCGACAATAGACCCCTTTTAAATATTTTGAGTATAACATGAATTAAGGTAGAACAACTCTAATTATTAAACTTCCAGCCATAATTTCAATAGATTGGCAAACGTTGGCAATTATTGTAGATGGCTTTTATTGGCTACAAACACACCTTATGGATAATAGCATTAACAAAAATTAATTTACCTAATTATTTAGTATTGTTCACAAATTGTCATCTGCATTTCTGGAACTTTTGAAGAGATGCAAAAAAATGTTTTATTTGCTTTTCTGTTACAACCACAGAGTAATTTCCATAGACAAGAGTTACTTCATTTTTGCACTTCTTGAAATGATGATTCTGTGTCGGTACTGATATGATCACAAGATAAAATTTCCTTTAAGGATTTTTTCATATAATACAACCGGTGTAATTTTTCGGCCTCCACACCCTTTAAAACACAACCATATACTTCATACAAAATATAAACTTTGAAACCTCGATTTATCTTTTAAATTAAAAAAACATGGAGAACAGGAGCCATGGAACAAAAATCAAATGTCTTGATAATTTATTGAAATAATTTGCTAAACACATTTTTTCTGAGGGTTTGACAACACAATTGTGAAGATTGGTACATACTGATACATAGATACAAGAACACATTCTGCAAGACAGGCACAATGAGTATTTATACATTATTATAATAATAATATACTTGAATATCCAAGGCTTTTAACTGGGTCATGCAAGCGACATGTCTCATTTTGGTGAACATTTGTGCCATTTATAATCAAAATTCCTTGTTTTTAAACAGTTTTCAGTTATATAACGGCGGTCAGTTAACCTACTCATACCTTTCCTGGGCTATCATTTTATTTACTTCAAACATGATTCAAAGTGAACAAGTTGATAAGTCACTACATCAATATAATAAAACTTCACTTCCACTTTGCATGTCTTAATAACTTTCATATAACAATGCAGCAATTTCTTCAAACAAGTCTATGCCATTATTTTATGATTCTTTATTCACTTTATCCTGTATTCGACGATTAAGGATAGAACTGACGCCTATTGTTTCTAGAACATCCACTTGA
This sequence comes from Panopea generosa, assembly GCA_029582155.1. Classification (NCBI taxonomy): domain Eukaryota; kingdom Metazoa; phylum Mollusca; class Bivalvia; order Adapedonta; family Hiatellidae; genus Panopea; species Panopea generosa. The sequence continues at coordinate 1,531,169 of CM055908.1, read as the reverse complement.
ATAAAATGCCATGCTGCAGGCTCTTTATAATCAACACCATAACTAGAGAGCTCTTCCTGGAAATTAAATGTTATAAGTCTTTGATAACATTGTTCTTAAATTTAATTCCCCTAAATGGGTGAATACTACACGAAAAAGTGAAAACAATGTGCAATACTTTGTTCAGGCAGGTGAAGATATTGATTGGAAGTGACAAAAACATGCAAAATTTCAACCTTAATGTAATGATCATACAATTTATGTATAAGTTTAAATTAATCAATTATTTCAATGTAATATTATATATAGATCTGCAAAAGTAGCAGTTGTTTTTTTTCCATTTAAACTGTTATTTAAACAAATACATGTGCATTCATAAAAATTGGTAAAAAACAAACTTAAACAACTTGAGTTGTCAGTCGATCTGTCTCACACAAAACAACTGAAACTGATAGATATGGCATTTTCATGAATTAGAACCATTTACATTTATATAAGTATGATTCTACATTTTAACCACATCGGAAAATAGATTCAATTCAAATTAGGTGATTTAGTGTCAATAAAAGCTGTTTGAAAATATTATGAGTTATCATTTACCGGACTTTGTGGATTCCATCTAGGATCTAATAGCTGTCCACTTATTCACAGCGGAAGAGGAGTTTTATTGCTTTCCGTTCTCAAGGGTCTTCTTATAAGAGTCTCTCTGAATGGGTCCAGATGCTGCTGAAAACGTGCCAGGTACACTCTGTGCAAAGCCATTAAATGATACTCATTGTTCACGTCAAGAATACCATCATTTTCTATTGAACTGAATAATTTAGTCCATAAAATAAAGAATTACAGCCACACCAAACTTCTCCAAAGTCTTTATATTCCGAAAGAGGAAAGAAAAGCATTTTCAGGAAACAAGAGAGTCATGATTGCCCTCAACCGCTCACTTAGTGAAATTGCTCATTATGATAACGCAGAGTTTACGATAAGGCTCATGTTAAACATTTTTGCCATTGAAATAAACTGAATTTTTGAACCCATGTCACTTAGTTTCAAACTCCTCTTTTAAGAAGATTGGGCCCAATATGTTATATGTTCTTGAGTCTGAAAAGGGTTTTCCTTAAATAAGACTTAGTGACCTAATTTGGTCCCCATGTGACCCTGTTTCATAATTCTGAGTGATTTATGCTCATAAATATTTTGGCCAAGTTTCATTGACATAATTCCACAAATATGGTCTCTATAGAGTTAGCAAGATTTTTGTAATTGTTCAACCCATTTGACTCAGTTACAAAATCCTTCAATCCTTCTTCTTTGAAGCCAACAAAAAATTAAAAGTGCAAACCTCAATTCAAAAAAGTAGTATAACATGGAGATACATTTTGGTATTTAAAAACAGATATTGAAATGTTTACCGCTGATTATGGACACTACGATCAGCAATGAACGAACTGGGACCTCTATAATGAATCATGTACTCAGTAACCAAGACATTTTCTCCTCCTTTATCCGACCTCACCCGTTCTGGCAGTCCATAATTCACTACAACATTAGTAAACGCTTGAAAAACTGTACTTGCTTGGTTTTTTGTGCCGATTTGTAGAAAAACTGGTAACCGTGAGAAACCATCTATTCCCCCAAGGATGACAAACCGCCACTTATAAATGAAGAAATATAAAAAAAAATATTATTTTATTATTACATGATTAATATGAAATGAAACTCTCTGTGAAACACTTTGTGCCATGTGCAATTTTAAATATTAGTTCTGTGGCTAACTGATATGCAAACCTTGCAGAGCATTACCCAATAAAGCACTGTAAATATGGCAACATTTCTTACACGGCTTTTCGATTACATCATGGCGTTCATTTAACCTACTCGCACCTTTCTAGTGGGTTAACCAGTATAAGGTGCACATGATTCCACAAGTAACTGACAACTTTCTTACGTTAAACAACGGTGAGGAGCAAATAGCCGCAGAAATTATTTCATGACCATTCACTGCGAGAGTTACATAAACTTCCTACCCCTTGGGTGGAAGGTAGAAGCATTAACCACTTTGTCATCAGGCCAGGCAAAATATAGTGCACATGTTTAACATGAAATCATTCAAAATGATGGATGCTCCAAAAGCATACACAAAGGTCATGTATTTGTCTCTTGGTGTTGATTTAAAAGGTAATTGGTGACTGATTTATTAACCCAATCAGTCTTGGAAAAGAAAGGTATGGATGGATGGACAAAGCACCAATTATATGCTAGCTCTTTTGAGTGCATAAAACATAATGACAGAGCATGTTGAAAATATATGAATCTGCTCCTGGTAGTAAAGCTTACCATGAAGTTTTGATCACTAAATTACAATCAATTGCTGTCGTGAAATACATTTGAAAACAAATTATCAAACGACTTGTGGTATTTGGGAGGAAAATCAAAGTATTTTCTACAATTTGTCAGTAACAGTCGACTGTATTATCTTTTACTATACGTGACAAATGTGAAAGGTTTGCTTGAAGTTACTGTATATTCCGGTCAACAGGCCAGTTGCCGAAAAATTGGAGCAGACTAAAATGTTTCTATATACATGTACATTTAATATTGAAATAATAAAAGGGTAATAACTACATAAAAAATCAGCAAACTGTTACTTGCTGATACTACGCATATGTCTTGAAAATCGGACAAACAGATGGACAAAGCAGCGACAAAAAGAATAGCAATGTAATCTAGACCATGTAAGTTAAGCAATAATATTTTTCAACAGTAGTGCACCCTCTTGGAGTAACTGGACAGAGTCGGCCCAACAGAACTGTTACCATTACTGGATACACATACTTCCGCCAGCAACTGACAATTTCTCTCTATAGAAAGGGAATAAAAGGAATAGGTTCTTTTAATTTGCCAATTGGCCATTTTTGATGATCAAAACAACAATGATCCTTCAACTCTCACCTAATCAATTTATGGTTTCCATCAATGTGCCACAACGCCAGTGGAGCCCTCACATTGTACGTGCGTCTTTGTATTCTACATATTGACAGGAACAGTCGCCTGAATAGAACTCTACAAAAGGACAGGATCGACAAACCGCTTTGCTTCTGAACACTGTTTACCTGTACTCTGTGACCTCTGGATAACAAGATGCAAATTACTGTGCGGTATCCAGCATCTGGGAAATCCTGTATTATATCTTGTATCATACCTTCAAGCTGATGCTGAGGCATTTCGCTGTATGTCAGACGAATTTTTATATTATATTTCCCGAGTCTTCTTTTAATGGTGCTTTCACTTGTCATAAGAAGTGAGGACATTTCTGTCACAGTTTAGTTTGATTCAACTAAAAATCTCAACACCGAATGCAGAATCACATATGTAGGCCTACCACGAGACATTTGCTCAAGAGGCAAACTGATCTCAGTTGTTGAACATGTTGATTCTTGACGAAACAAGTGTAATGCCTCTTCTACACAATTTAATTCTTCCTCAATGTCAATCAGTTGAGATAGCTGAATCATCATTAACAATGTTTCCTCAAACATTGTTACAAAATTCAAAGTTTGATTATTTTCAACACATTGTAATATACTTTGCAACTTCTGTCTGAGCAGACCTTTCATTTCTTCTGATCTGTATCCATGATGCCAAACGTAAAGTCTGTCACAAACACAACCAGAAAATATGTTGAATGTCATTATAATCCACTGCCAACTTTGCAAATACTAAAATGTGCATTTGCATGATGTAAAACATATACAAGCAATCCCCTTTCAACCTTTATATTTTTAGATTACACATGGCACAGCTTTATTTTTGAGTTTTGCCTTTTAGTGATGCTTACAAAGTTAACACCATTTTATTGTTATTTTTAAAAATGAATACTTTAAATACAGAAACAAAATATTAATTAATATTCACTTGTAGCAGATTATGCTTATTTATATCCAATAAATTAACTAATAAAAAATGATAATATATAGTACTGGTAACCTCAAACCTGATAAACTCTAGGGTAACTGGCAATTATATTTGCAAAATACAATTAAGTTCATTTGGTGACAGGCTAAAACATTTGCATGAAATATTCCCACTTTAGAAATGAACGAGAAAAAAAATCTACCAAATAGATTTATATATAGTATAGCTAGGTACACCGCAATCTTCCAAGAAATTAATTAATGTTGATAAGATTTTATTGAGCACAAACCTTTGAAATCAGTGTTTAACTACCTTTTCTTTTTATTATTAATTTTATATTGGGTTCGTGTATTTTAAGAAACTGCCTTGGCTGGCCTGGCACTTAAAATTCAGTTGTAAGAGTCTGCTTTCCAGTCTTTGCGTGGTCAATTGACAAGTTTTTAGCACTTCAGCTTCTGTACACTGTCAGTTTGTGGTACTTATTATTGTGGTTCCCGTTTATAATTGCAAAAGTCCAATTTTAGTTAATGCTTAAATATTTGTATACTTCAAACATAGATATGGTCTAGTGGTTAAAGTGTCGATCACTCAACTGAAATATTGTGGGTTTGAACCTCGCTGAGGTCACGACCACACAGGTCTTCTCATATGACACCAGTACTGGGTTTTCCTGGGAATATACTCGAGAGTGGTTTAAATAAGCTTTAACCTTTCATCGCAATCGAGCTAAAATAAATTAGCATATTTTGTTTCTCACTGCAATTCTCCCAAGTTCCTAACAGCCCAGGCCTCAAATTTTCCTACATCTTACACACACACCATTCTCCACAAACAAAATTTATTCAACAATGTATATATTTACTTTATCTTGTCGGTACTTACCTATTATTAGCCGATACCATCGTGGAAGTAAAGAACGGCAACTCTGCTTGCATCAGGTAAAGCTAGACTAACTGTATATTCGTAAATAATGATTAGAGTTTAATCGGAAAAACGTAATATTTTCCTAAAGATTATTTTTGAACAATATTTCAAACTGTTTGAAAAATAATCAGAAGCATATTCGCCAAGATGTAAAGCAAGCCATCGTCAGTTTCGTAAGCGAACTGCGTTTATCGGAAAGCGGAATAGATAATAACGTAAAGCAAAAAGCAAATAGCGATAAAGCGGAACGCCTGTAATGATATTGCAAATCGGTAAAACACCATAAACATTAAATAATTGGTGTATACCGCATAGGACATAAGATAAATGGTACTTCGTAAAGTCATTTGAAAACTACAATATTTAGAATTACGATGTAAAATAATTCATAAAGGACACTATACTTTTGTAATTGCATCTTATGTACATGTAAATTCGAACATACATGAAAAAAAGAAAAAGTAACCAGTAATAATCAGAATTACAAAACACTGTTTAGAGCCTCAGTAATAAAAATAAGAATTGCATAATAACAAGCTCTTATAGCATATTAATATAACAGGAAAAAGTAAAACAAACGACTTATACTTTTGAACCTTTTACCCTTCCATATTGTAAAGCCTCAATTTTGGAAACAGTGTCTATAGGTTTAAATGAAATATAAAGTTGAGAATCGTCAGCGTAGAAATGATGTTATAGTCCATGACTTCCACTAATTGAACCTACTGGCTTTGTGTACATTGTGAAATATTTGAACCCAAAACAAATCCCTTAGGAACACTGTATTTCATAAGTACAGGCTCTGATGGTTCACCATTTTCGCACACAGATATGAAGAAATCCGCGAAAGCGCATTACCATAAATTCCATAATGATTTTCTAGACGGCTAAACTGTGTATGGTGATCAATAGTGTCAAACCCAGCTGATAGGTCAAGTAATAAAAGTACTGTGACACAGTTACTGTCAAGAGATTTAAGAATATCATTTTGAACTTTAAGTAGAGCCGTTTCAAGGGAATGGGATTTTCTGTAAGCTGATTGATGAGGCTCGTGCAGGCTGTTTTCTGAGAGATGGTTCTCTAATCGTGTATCTACCACTTTCTCTAAAATCTTTGACAAAAACGGAAGATTCGACACAGGTCTGTAGTTCTTTAGTACATTAGCATCTAGTGCAAGTTTCTTCAAAAGCGGTCGTTTGAATAACACTCTTAAATGCCTTAGATACATAGCAAGAACTGACTGATGCATTTATAATGTTAGTGATCAGAGATAGAAATTCATTTAAACAAGACTTTTGAATCCATGTTGGTATCGGATCGAGTTCACATGCTATAGTGGGAGCTTTTTGTATGATTCTTCTTACTTCTTCCTGTGAAGCAGGTAATTATCATAAGTCCAAATATGATTTATACAGTTTTACTAAGCAAAACTCAAAAGTTGATTGGAAATTACATGTCGAGCGCACGGGGTAATGTAATATTTAAATTAATATAAGTTACAATATCAGTTTTAAAATATTTGTAGAGCAAGTCACTCTATATAAACTATATATTTTAATACAGTAACCATTAATTGGCACACCGCATTAAATGAATGAACATAATATAATGTGTTATGGTTAATGTTGTGAAAACAACGCTGTTAATGATTCATATTAACCTCTAAAATCTACAAAATTTACAGAACTGTGATACGAGTTTTCGTTTATTTTCTCAGAATCACACGTTGGTACAAAAAAAACTGTACTCCTTCACAAATTGATCTCACCTCGGATGATCTTCTGTATGGAAATAAAAATCGTACACTTACTGACAACAACTCGATTTTTATCGAAGTTCAAAATTATATTATAAAGACAAAACGTTTTGAATATCGTACACAGTTAAATAGATAATGAATTGATATGTTTTCTACTTAACTAATTATGTTGACACGCCTCTATTTGATATTGGACAGAAAGAAACAATGGTTTTGGTCAAATTGAAATTATTTCGGAACAATATGATAACGTCTATATGTAATGTAAAATAATTGTTATGGAAGTAGATTTTTACAAGCTTCTAAAGCTTTTTTCTGTATCCTTTCCACATAATTCGTTAAACGTATGACTTCATGCTTTATTGTTAAATGTATGATAAATACACTTATATCATGTATATAAATAAAATATTGTTTAAATTAAATTGATAACAGGCAGTGTACAAAATATTCACAAGTTGAATATTCTTTAGAAAAGATAAACGAGTTATTGCCGAAAGGTAGGTACCATGGTTCTTAAACATGTACTATTTGATACATTTGTTTCGATCGACGAAGCATTGTAATGTCATACATATAATCTCATATCAACAAAATCCATTATGAATATCTCTCAAACACCATCGCGCTTTAAAATATATCAATATTACCGCTAGGTAAATGATATCATTATATTTTAAACCATATAGCTTCACGTTCAAATCTAAAAACAGATTACTGTTAAATTAACTAAAAGATTATACGGGAACATAGCTGATATCTCGTTTAGATATACTGAAGAAAAATTTATCAATTTAAATGAGGTAATCAATAAGGCATTACGTGTCACGTACACCACAAAGACCGTGTTTAAGAATTATGTATAATGGTTGTACGTGAGGCAAATTGACATAAATGCTGATCTGTATTTAGAACCTTATAAAAAAATACGTCGGGCAGTATGTATGGAACATGTTTCTACTATTAAAATGCACATTACATATTATTACTGCAAGTTCTTGTAATTGTCACAAAACGATGGGTTGATCTTGTTTTGTTATTATATAATTTAAATTCTGATCTCGCCAAGGATGACCGTCAATATGCCACCCAACGGAGAGTTTCTGCACGAACTACTCATACGCGTGTTAATTGGTGTTATTTATTTCTTTGAATGATTTTGTGGAGATCTTCAATTTTGCATTTGAAACATGGAAACATTCTATGACTGTTATCTAATACTTGTGATAACATATAGTAAAGAATAAAAACATAGAATTTAGCAATACGAGATGCAGATACAATTTAATCAAACTAACAACTGTGTTTTTCTGTGTCGAATATCACTAAGCAACGTAATGCCAAAAATATTTTGTTCATGGCACATTCTAGTAATTTACCATTGAAACGGGATAAACAAGTAATTTTTTAAGCTAAATTACAAAAGGCAGTTGGAATCGATTGCCTACCAAACGAAGTTTTTAAAAATTATCCATCAATCAAATTGTTAAACTCATTATTTAATGAATGTCTTAAGTCGCATATTGTACCATCTATATGGTCGAAATCTATTATAAAACCTATACCGAAGAACACAAAAAATGACCCAAGAGTTCCTTCAAATTATCGGGGATTAGTCTTATATCTACGGTATGTAAACTCTATACACATATTCCTTAATAAACGATTGGTAAAATATCGAGAAACAAATGATGCTATAGAAGATGAACAAAATGGTTTTCGACAAAAAAGGTCTTGATAAGAACACATATTCTCTTTAACGATTATACTTAGAAATAGGAAAACACAAAATTTAGATACATTTACGTGTTTTGTTGATATGGCAAAAGCTTTTGATTGTATTAATAGAGATGTTAATATAAAATTGGCAAAACTAGGTGTATCAGGCAAGCTTTTTGAATCAATTAAAAGTTTATATGAAGAATGTAAAGCCACCATTAATGTAAATGGTAAATATACAGATTTATTTTATATATGTAGTGGTATAAAGCAAGGGGATGTTATTTCTTCAACGCTTTTTTCAATTTTTATCAACGATCTTGCATCTGAAATAAAAAGTCTTGACAAAGGAGTCATACTAAACCCTGAACTTTCAGTCAGTATATTACTTTTTGCTGATGATATAGTTTTTATAGCCCCAAACGAAGAGCATCTACAGTGTATGTTAGAATATCTCAAGTTGTGGTGTTCAGTAAACAAAATGGGAATAAATACGTGTAAGACAAAAATTATTCATTTTCGTAAGAAGAAAAAAAATGTTACTGCAAGTATTTTTAAAATTGGCGATACAATTATTGAAATATGTCATTACTAAAAATATCTTGGTGTGGTTTTAAATGAATATCTAGATTTTACTGAAACTGCTAATGTTTTAACGGAATCAGCTAGTAGAGCATTTTCTAGTATTGTATCAAACTAGTTTAATAAAAGTGACCTAATGTTTGCTTCATACAGTAAAATGTATTATGCAAGAATAGTACCTATAATCGACTATGCATCTTTGGTATAAGGATGCAAAAGTTATTCTAAAACTGACACACTACATAATCGCGTTATAAAATTCTTTTTAGGCGTACATAAATGTACATCTACACCAGTAATTCAAGGTGATATAGGGTGGGAAACCCCACATATAAGACGAAAAATAAATGCTTTACGGTTTTGGAAAAAAAAATAATAGCTATGGATGATAGACGGTTAAAAAAAAAATTTCATATGATTATTTAAGATCAAAAAATAATTGGTCTTCCGATGTTAAAACTATATTTTAAGAAATTGATAAAGAATGTGACTTTAATTCCTTGTCAATTAAGAAGTTTTCGTAACACCACATTTATCCAAGATGTGCGTACTCTTTTACTGCATAATTATAAAACAAAATGGACTAATGATATAAATTCCCAAAGTAAGCTAATTATATATAAAAATATCAAACTTGAATACGAGTGCGAGTTATATGTTAAAATGAACCTAAACAAAAATTTAAGATCGTGTATTACACAACTACGTTCCGGTACCCTTCCCATTGCAATCGAGGTCGTTATATTGGTTTACTTAGAGACCAGAGATTCTGTAAGCAGTGTAATTTAAATATTGTCGAAGATGAAACATTTCATATTTTGTTGCTCTAAATTTGACCATTTACGTGAAAATTTGAATGCAAAAATAGTTGAATTATGCGATACAAATCAATCTTATATAAGTAAAATTGGTAAATTATTACAAAATAAAAGCTCAATTATATCTATCGGAAAGTTTATAGAAAGTGCTCTAAAAACGAGGCAAATCTAAACACTTTTTATTTTTTCATTGCATTGACTGATCAATTTTGTTATTCATTTTATTTTGCTGTTGTATATTATATGGTTAACAATGCCATGAAATTTTTCATCATTATTTATGTGTTAAAGTTATTGAAATTTTGATAACATAGTGACTGATAAGCCTTACTAGGCTGGGTATTTCTTTTGTATGTACTAACGCTTTTGAATGTTGGAATTTTAAAATGTATTGTACCTGTCACTTTAATAAATAATATATATGTACATGAGATGACTACACATAATTGAAGTCATAATAAAATCCACGGGTAAATGAAGTTATAGCATTTCAAAATAATTGAGTTGAGGAATATCTCATGTTGAGATGTTTATTGAAACTTTATCTTAATAATTAGCTTCATTTCATGATTAATGTCTTTTAGATAAAAACGTAAGTGAACAATTTTGCTATAAAGAAATTAAACAATTTTCAATACCTTTGATCCAGTCACAAAAAGATAGATTATCCTCGTGCAATATTCATTGGCAAACTACTAAAATGTAATTAATATTTGGTCAGCAAAAAAAGAAATCAAGCTTTGTTTTAAACTTATTTATTTCACCTCGATTGCGAAACAAGTTCTTACAACTTAGGCAAATCACGCTCGAAGTCTTTCAGTAGTAAAACCAATACTAAGCATATGCGGAAAAAGTGTCTTGATCAAGGACACCACACATAGCCGTGGTGGAGGATCTCTACCACTAGACCGTGCGCTCCACTCTTTCTTGTCTAAATACAGCAAGAGTATATGTGTCAAGTTCATTTGTAATGTTATTGCTGACGACTTTCTAAGACTTTTACATACACCAAAAAGTGGTGGGTTGTTACAAACAATAAAACAACAGTACTGCTATAATGTTCCAATGAGTATAACTCTATCATGTCGTGATTTTGTTTAAATATTTTCATTTCGCGCCTTTTTGTAAATTCATTTCGGAAATGCAATTTATGTAACATCTTAAATAAGTGTTGGAAATAATATAGAATTTATCTTATGGCTAGAGAGGTCACAGAGGTCATAAAGTCTCCACTGTGGAGCTTAAACCTGTTTTTCAGTTTATTTCAAACTCGTTCTTCCGGCGTCATCACATCATAAACCGACGAAAATATATCTTTAGAATTGGTAGCCCATCAGTTCTTTTAGCCATTTTATATCATAACATATATTCTATAAAAAGGATCTCAACTAAATATTTTCTTCAACTTATATTTTTTTCAAACTATATATTTAAATTGCTATTAAGCATGTTACGCGTCATACTTTACCAATGGATATAGACATGTCCGTACATAACTTATGTGTGTTAATTTAATATCTAAATATATAATAGGTTCAAGTAATCAGTTAGAGACATTCAGACTCCTGAGTGGAGGAAAATCTCAGCCTGAGATGTTTATTGAAACCGACTCGTTATAACAATATGATTACAATACTAATATTGCAGTTATTATTAAACCAAACGAAAATAATATAAAAATATATCACGAGTATCTATGGAAATAAGAAATATTTCACCCGAGTGGTCAAAATTACATGCAGGACAAGGCTCTGCTATTTCATATGGACGAACTCATGGTGATTGTTTCTTACATTCATCTCAGTCAGATGATTGATATTCGGTTATGGCCATCATTACAAAATATGCTTCTTTTTAAACGTGTGATTGACGCCCAAAATTTCACACATACATGAATAAATGAACATTTTAAAGTACATACAGTTTGTACCAGAAATTACACCTAATGTCTCTGCACATTGTTTGTTTAAATATTTCTCTTCAAATATAATTTTCACCAAGGCCCTATTCTCGTAGCTAAGTTATACGTCATAAATATACACGTTGAAGTCATTATTCTGACGTGGCTTCTTTCTCTTTTGGTATGGTTTCCTACAACAAAATAAAGTTTTAAAAATAATTTTGTAGACGTGAAAAGGTAAATATATATATAATAAATACTATTTGTGGATAAGAAATAGATTACACAAAATGATTCAGTCCTAGATTTGCGTCAGGTCATGTGCAAAAGCTGTCACGTGACAAGGAAGATGTAAATTTCCTCAATAGGAAAACCCGTCTCTTATATATAAGCAGAAATGGGAGAAATATGTTCCATTTGCATTCCCTTGAGATATAACATCAATTTGCGGTTTTTAGGCTAATTTCCGTATAGAAAAGCAAGGAGGGAATGACATATTGATGATTGCTATCGCTCAAGTGAGATAATAAATGTTTGATTCGTCAATTTCTTGAACGCGATTATAGCTCAAGGTGTACTTTGTACTTACCAAAACGTAAGATTGATACGTCTCAAATCTGATGTATTTAGAACTGTTAAGCTTGTGTTCCTAATCAACTTGCATTTTGCACCAGTTTGTAAACTCAGTTAGGGATGAAAACGTGTGCAAGAATAATACACTTGAGTAATGATTTTGCTGGTTTCTAAAATGACAGCACAAATGATATATGCACTAGTCTATGCACTAGTCGGGTTATTGAATTTGACATTCTTGCTTATATGCTTTATATATATAAAGGGAGATAATTAAATTCCCAACAACGGAATTTACGATTTTTGGGAATCTTTTTAGATGCTCATTCACAATGCATGATATATATATGGAGATAATAATTTGTGAATAACCAAGACATAAACATATAGTAGAGAGAATTACCATTTTACAGTACTAAAACTTATAACGAGATATCCTTAGCTAGCTTTCGGCTTTTCGCCTTCATCAGGGGACAAACTTAAAAGAAAACAACAACAAAACAACGACACAAAACAATTTTCTATATAAAATACTGCAAACAGGCTGAGAAACCTACTGGAAACATTACAAACCAAAATCTTTAACTATATACACTACAAATGCGCGCGACCACGCGACCAAAGCCCATATGGCGGTAGTATTTCATATATTTGTTGATTTGTAAAAGGTAGAAGCATAAATTAGCAACAATTAGTTCAAATAATTGTGACCCTCATAACACAGAGGTAGTGTTTACAGGAATGAGTCTTGTTACAGAATCGCAGAGCGGTTAAAAATAGAATCGCACACAATTGCGTGTAGACGGTATTGTACGCCGACATTTATTGTAAACTGAATATTAGATCGAAACTGTATATAAATAGAATAAACCGTCGATTGTGATTGCTATATATTGTGTAACTATGAACACCTTTAATATAAAATATTAAAGCAGTTTCCTTATCAGTTTGTTGTTTTATAAACGGTATGGACAATTATTGATAACACCTATTTAATATTGCTGTACTCAACATTACATAGAGTCATTTGTGTTTGCAGAATTGCAGAGCGGTTAAAATAGCGTCTGTAAAATCGAATAGCAGAACAATTCCAAAATTCTATTGCGTGTAGTATACACCAACATTTATTATAAACTGAATATTAAACCAAATTTATATTGATGGAATAAAGCAAAAACGTTTGTTGAAGACCTATTCGTGAACGCCTATATTTAGTCATCTGGCGAAGTATATTATTTGTGTATAGTAACACGTACATCGTCCCCTTTGTTGAAGCCAAAAGGTTGAATGGTATTTAATCTGCGGATCCAGTACGAGTCTCGTATTTTGCGCTTTTCGTCTGATCAATTAGGGTTATGATCTATGCAGATAATGGATATATCTGAGAAAACATGTCCCGTGGAACATAGGTGATCAGCCACTGGCGATCTGGCGAGCTTACGGGTAAGTACATCGGATATGTGCGTGTTAACTCTAAGAATAAGGGGAGTTTTCGTTTCACCGACATACTGTTTACACATTGTTTGCAAGTCATCAAGTAGACATCATAACTTGTTTTACAGTTGGCGTTAGATTTCAGATGTTTTGTTGCACTAGTCCTTGATTGTTTAAAACAGTTAATGACAGGCATTTGTTTGCATATAAGCCATCTTGTTGAACTGCAAGGGCCTGACTGTCCTATTTTGGCATCGGTAGGGTGCGGGCTCAATCTAGATCGGACGAGAATATCGCGGAGACTTATCGGCCTCCTGTCATTACATGAATATTGTTAAAGTGTAAATATTGCTGTTGCTTACATTAGCTAGATAAAATGACTCACCGGCGTGTCTTTATCCTACTATTCATATAATGTAATAATTCATAAGGAATCTAATCATTTAAATGCACGCAATGTAATATTTCTGGATACCTGGTGAACAGAATCCATTAGCTAACTGAGCAAATGCCAGTATCTTAACAGACATATTATAAATTAGTTTCTGATAAGCGATATTGGTTGTATTCGCAAAACGAACGTAAACTCCACAGGGGCTCCATGATGGCGACCTTTCGTAAAACACAGACCCGGCCTTATCATATTTGTATCGTAAACGTACTGCGCATAATTATAAATATCCTGTAGTTAGATTTATTATTAGTATTATTGCTGATGTGGAATCTTATCTTTTGATTGTCATAATGTTTTTCCCTAGAAAATAGCATACTTTACAATAAAACTAACCAATGAAGTAATAATATTCGTGTGAATTTGTCAAAATGTTATTGATATGTTAAAATAAATACTTGGACATTATTTGGCTTGTACCTTTTTAATTGTAACTCGTTTAATTCCGAAAATCGTTCGCTTTTCTTCTTTACAAGTGTACTTTATTTTGTCGATTTCCTATTATATACTGTCGTGTTTTTTTTTTTCTAGTAAAGAAACATGTTAAATGTAAATGTAACTTTTATGTACTACATTCGCTAAAGCGCACAGCTAAAACATGACACAGACTTAATCATATAAAGCAAGACCTATTTTCATAAAGTTAATTCACAAATACAATCAGACAAACGGCAAACTCTGAATAACACTTTAAACGCTACTTATCTGTGTTAATTTAAATGCTCTATTCCCTGAAGTGCATTTAGCTCTGACGTGCATTTTCACACACGCCCATGCCAAGGCAAGTGTATTTGTTCTGTCTTTTACACTCAATACTTTGTGCTTGCTGCCGTGTTTATAAGGAGATAGACTTAACGTGCTGGTTCATTTTATGCTGTTACCGCGGGGACAAAATGTTATTGGGTACACCCGTTAAACAGGCTTAATCCTAATGACTTGGATTATTCCTTGTTTTTATTTTTTTTTTTTACTTTTATGCTATTGAACTACTAGGTAGCATACTGCATATTTATATCTTTAATTTTGTTATATTAATGTACCCATTAAGTTTGAAGAGAACCTTATCAATGAATGGTTTGTATTTTAAATGGTACACGGACTCGTATATCGAAATTGATGACCTATTTTTTTATATATTCTTTCTTGATCGATGATGAACCGAAAAGTATTTTTATAACCATCTTAAGCCATAACCAATTAAATATATCTAAATTTTCATTCAAAAATCTTCCTCAGGGAAGTAACCATATTACACAAGTTCAATTTAATTCACTCAATATTTAATTTTCGGCCACCTGGCCTTTATCAAAAATTGAAAATTTAATATTGCAGCTAGGTAACGTCCATTTTCCTTTAGATTGTTTTTCTATAATGATGACGTGACGTCACATCCTGTATGGACAACGTCAAAAGATGTAACGTCATTTCCCGCACTATATAATAATTAATGAAGTTGAATTCAAATGTTATATTTAACATTGCAACCATGCGGGAATTTTGTTGCCAGTTTCCTTATCCATTTCTCCTCTACTATTTGTCTGTAAACACGACCTTCTTTGTATATCCTTTGCAACACAAAAATACTTTTCGGTTCATCATCGATCAAGAAAGAATATATAAAAAAATAGTTGTTGTGTTGCAAAGGATATACAAAGAAGGTCGTGTTTACAGACAAATAGTAGAGGAGAAATGGATAAGGAAACTGGCAACAAAATTCCCGCATGGTTGCAATGTTAAATATAACATTTGAATTCAACTTCATTAATTATTATATAGTGCGGGAAATGACGTTACATCTTTTGACGTTGTCCATACAGGATGTGACGTCACGTCATCATTATAGAAAAACAATCTAAAGGAAAATGGACGTTACCTAGCTGCAATATTAAATTTTCAATTTTTGATAAAGGCCAGGTGGCCGAAAATTAAATATTGAGTGAATTAAATTGAACTTGTATATCTAAATTGCCATCGCGTTTTAAACTATATCTGATCATCTGTTTATATCAACTGCATATTAGAAAAAAATCTGGTGATAACATTTAAACTCCATATAACAAAACGCGTTAACAAATGTTAATACAAATTATGTTAAATAATGACGTAAAAGAAATTTCTGCTTTTGTAAATCATCAGATCACATTTTTACAACCGTTTAGATCGTTGGTCAGATCAATGTCCTTGCTGTTTTATTTATAAATTGGCGATGACATGGAAGATTCTATACCGATATGAGGTATTCAATAAGATTTATGCTAATCGGGGTTAATGCCAAGGCAATTCAGGTTCTATGTGGCATACATGTATACTGTTTTATTGGTATAGGAAGACCTTTTGAGTGAATCTGAATAGAAATACATAACTTACATAACGTTTTTGGTTCAAACGGGACTTAAAACTACTACTTTAGCGGTGAAAGGTAAGTGATCTTGAGACGGCGTTGACCAACCGGCCACGGAGGACCCTGTATTCAAGAACAATCACCCCGTAAATCACACTGCTGAAACGCATACAATATATATCTATTTGTATAAGAGATACGTTAACTGAATGCATATCCGTATACGTCATGCTTTTGCTGTTTAACTTAATTGAACATACGTTGGGAGTATAAACATATAATTATCCTAAGTCAGGAATTCGTTTGACTTCTAAAATGCACATTTTTACTATAACCTAATTCAATGGAAATGCAGTGGCAAGTAAAGATGACTTCGCCATTGAACTTATAATAAAACTTATTATATTTCCTGATGACGAATATTGACATAATTATTTAAATATGTTACTTTATATGATATTTCTCTCAGATAATGAGACAATTAGACAAGGATAGGCTTGAGAGACTCAATTAGAAAGCAAGTTGGTTTCTTTTTATTTTATTATAATTGGACAAACAGCTGTAAAATCTCCTTTTTTTTGTTAATCATTTCATAATGAATTGAATTATGTAAATATTAATGGAGTATCTTATGTGTACATCGTTCATCTAAAGTTTCGCGTCATATATTATCATCAATGGTGTATTAAGAACTATTAAATGTGTCAAATTAAGTAAAGTATTTTGTTCACTTCTACACAAAGAAGACTGGCCATTTGTTTGTCCAATTTTAAAACAAATATATTAAACTGTATCTATTTTGCATTGATTTTATGATTTTTTTTGTTATTAAGACTAAATTAATAATAATTTTTTGGAAATATATGCAATCAATATCATATTGACAGTTTGTGTTTGTCGTCTTAAAGTAAAATATGTTGCAATTTATTTTTGAATTGTTAACTCAGATATTTTGTATACCGGGCAATATCAAATATAATTTTCAGTTTATTTAGGTATACTATAAAGAATGAACTATATTAGTTCACTTTTTTTTTGCAGATTAACAAAAGCATATTATACAGAGTGAACTATAATAAATTTCAATGTTCAGTATATTGACACACGCACACTTTAAAGATTTATTAGTTTTCTGAACTTTTTTGTTTTTTTAAGTGAGTATTGATACATATATATTTATGAGCTTTACACCTTTACAGCTTATATAATAAATACGATTATCTAAAGTGAGTAATATTTAGATCAAACTGATTATAAGAATTTAAGAATATAAATTAAACTTGACACTTGAAAATATAATGTTACGGAAATAAGTGTTATGTACGTAACGATAAAATAATTTAAAAACGATATACTAATATAAAAAAGAAATTGTATAATATCTTAAAATTTAACATATTTTGTAAAATTGGATGGCATATCTGTTTAATAAATACAACTTTTTGTAGACTTAACGATTGGATGCTAAGGCAATAAGATTTATATACGTGTATGTCAATGAGATACTTTAAAACGTATAGACTAATATAATAATAATTGTTTAATATCTATGAATTTAAAACAAATTGTAAAATGGCATGACATACATGTATCTGTTTACCTAATACAAATCTACAGCTAATAGCAACTACAAGTACTTCAGTTATGACCCTTATTATGTTCTACATATTGTTGATTTTTTCGAATAATGCTTTGTCATTCTGTAAGTTTCTTCTATATTCAACCATTTGGCTATGTGTTTTGATGGAACGCCTTCCCATTACATGCCATGACTATTGCTGTATAACTGAAAATGAATACTAAATTATAGTCAATAAACGTTTGAGGATTTTGGAATGAATTAAAAAGGGAACAAGTGTTTACTTGGCTAAAAGCTCACTATTTTGATATTTGTCATGCAACACCTAAACATTATTTATATCTGGAAAAAAAAGAATGGGGTACTGCTATATATATAATGGAAAATTATAGTAGTGTAGTACTTAAGAGGATTGTCCATTCTTACTAATCCAACATTCAATTTTGAATCAATTTCATATACGGATATAGTTGTTGGCCTTGCAAATACGAGTCGATGAAAGAAGTGTTATAATGATAAGTATAAACGGTTAAATACTGATGATCTATCAGTAATAGAAAAATTAGACAATTTTATATCAGAAAACGAAGAACATGATTTTATTATAGGGATGTGATTTGAATACCGTACTAGATGTCGTTGAGATAGATAAATGGAAGTCGTTGAGATAGATAAATGGAATGGTCGCGTTAATACTCATAATACATGTAGAAGTAAGTCTATAATTGACATGTAATCTCTATCCGATATTTAGAGACAACAGCATTCATCAAATTGTCATGGTTACTTCACCACCGATCTTTTGTCGATTAGACTTTATTCTTATTTCAAATAATACTGTAAATGGTATAACATAAAGTTGCATAAAAAATAGTTATAAATCGGTTTATTTAATTGATTTAGTACGGAAACAGAGAGGACTTAGCTATTTTAAATTATACAATTATGGACTTTTCACTTGGGCAATACGAAGTGTTATGCACCTGAAAAATTAATATTGACCGTGTTGCGTAATAATCGTGCTTTTTAACTTAAATTTACACTTTAATGTCAATGGGTTGCTATAGTGACGAATAAAATGCCAATTACTTTTTCGGAAATGCAAATCGTTATAGTTATAAGTTTGGCATTAATAGAGGTGTACTTGCTGAAAATATCATGTAAGAAATCCGTAAAATAAAAATATACAGGGGCAGTCCGATTATTTCTAGATCACCCCTCCTAAGTTTAATTTAAATGGACAAAATCTTACAAATATAAGTGACATTGTAAACGCTAAGAAATTATTCTATAAAATGTTATTTACTTAAAGGGTCACAACTGATTTGACTATTTACATTTTTAACCAATTGATGCCAATGTGCTTTGAAAGAAATGAAAAATGGTAAAAGTCCTGGTTCAGATAGAATTACAATGCAATTTTATAAATAATTTGAAACGCTATTAAAACGTTTCATATTATTTCTCTATAATATTTTTTTTAATCACGGTCAGTTAAATGCAGTGCAAAAACAAACTTATAATTTACGGCACATCTAGAGAATTGGAGACCAATCAGTATATACCAGCATTATTATATTTCTCCGAATTCGAAAAAAAAAAAAAAGTTTGGCAATACATTTATATAATAGGTAAAATTGTTTGATAAGTACGCCAAAAGCAATGATTACGTAACTGATTTCTTTACATACAAAGAGGTGTTCGACAAGGCTTTCCATATTCGCTTAATCTCTTTATTATATGCATTTAGTTGTCATATGAAATTTCTAAAAAACAAAATATTGAATGCATAAATATTGAAGGTTTAGACATGAAAAATACATTTTTCAGATGATGCAACTTTTGTCACCGATGGATCAAAACTGTCGTTTGAAAATCTAATTAAAACTCCTGATTCTTTTAGCTTTGTATCTGGGTTAAAACTCAATCCTTCGAAATGTAATATAGTAAAAGCAGGGTAATTGAAACATACACACATAAGGTAGAAAAAATGTTTGCTGGTCATCAAACAAGGCAAAGGTAAACTTTATTTAGCTCCTCATATAGACGAATTAAAAAACTGCATCAAAGGTTGGCAACATAGAAAGTTAACACTACTTGGTATAATTACAGTGCTAAAAACGTTTGCTGTAATTAAATTAATATACCCATTAACAGTTTTGCCAAAATCTCTAAAAGATAAAATGAAACAGTTTATTGAAAATATACATACATTTATATGGAATAATAAAGTATTAAATATAATTACATTTTATTATTACATTAAACAAAAGTTTAAAACATGGTCCACATTTACATATATATAATAAAATCAAACGGTCTACACTTATACGAAATTCTGAAGAAGGGATGATAGCTAAAAATGCTAAATTTGGAAGTTCTCATATTTGAATGTTATATCAACTGTAAAAATATTTCTCCCATATTTCTCCCATATAATCTTACTGCGTGGGGGACTATGTGTAAAGAGGATCGGTCTGAAAATATAAATAAATGTATCATTTATGACAACTCGAATTTGAAAATAAACAACAATTTTTATTTTTACAAAGGATGGTTTGACAAAGGGGTAAAATGTTTAAAAGTAAATTAAAGACGAACAAATGAAGAACCAAATTGTTAAACAATCTCTACTAGACAACAATAAACAATCTGAACACGTTAATAAAATGTTTAACAAGCATCAACTGCATAAAAACCTACCTATCCAAACATAATCAAACAAAAATTGAAAATTGAATTTCAAAACGCAATTATTGATTGGAAACATTTATCGAGTATACCAATAAAATATGTAAATTCAACTAAACTACATAGTTTCTAATATAAATATATAATTAGAGTTATTGAAATTCAAATTAGTTGAACTATGTGAGTTTCTGTACCTAACCCCAACCTTAACCGTAACCAATTATTCTAGCGATACATGAATACACAAATGTTTTGGTCAAGTTTACAAAATCTTCTACGAATATTTCATATTGATAATAATACATAATGTATTTACCATAACTTTAGGCCAAAAACACAAATGAAACTGTGCTCACATCTATATTACTATCAGCAAAATACTACATTTACTTGAACAAATGTAGGAAAAACACATTCCTAACGTAACTGGATATAAGTCATATTTATTTAAATATACACTGAGGGACTTTAAAGACGCAAACGTCAGATGTTCTAACAATAAACAGGTTCCGTTTTTATTAATTTTAATCGAATTTGGCAACAATAAACATACATATAAACCTAACAAATTGTGTGAATTTTATAAGAATATATTATCAATTCCCTGAGAATTTACGTTTCAAACGGCGATACCCTAAATCACCAATTTCGCAATAAGTGGCGGTTGTAACTAACATTTACAGCAAAGAAGGCAACACATATCCGCCTCTTTTAAAACACAATATATTTACAGTGTTATGAAATATTGTTCAAATCCTGACCCAAGGCGGGGGAAGGTCAATTACGTTTCTCAATGGTAGCCGACGAGCGTTAATGCGTCTACCCAACTCATTCCAAACATGATCAATTGGGGTGTTGCGTTTTAAAAGTCTTTCAGTGTATTGCAATAGAAATAAAACAAATGCTTGCCTTTAAAAGTGACAAGCTGTATTTATATAATGAAAAATTAATATATTTTATCGCTTAACATTCTAGTATAATCATTTTGTTATATTTAAATAATAAATGGGATAGCGCAAACGTCTCTCTCTCTCTCTCTCTCTCTCTCTCTCTCTCTCTCTCAATACAAATACGTTTCACTTTGTTTTATAAAATGTATGTATTTGTTGTATGAAACATGTAAATTAATGGGTAACCTGGGAACTAAAGAAGACTCCGGGCTTGATTGGTTTAAGTTGAAAGACATTTTTTACAATGCATTTAAAATAAAAATAGTTAAACAAACTATTATTTACGGTTGAAATGCATTATTTTATATTTGTAGTCATATATGACAAAAATGTGTATTAACGATATCATTTTTTCCCCGTTTTTTTTTTATAGAAAATGAATTCCAGCTCACAAAAATGTATTGTTAAATTTATCTATAAGTATATGTATAACTAAAATATTGGTATCCGATCAATCAATTATCAAAAAAATTAATACAGCATAATGTCTGTGGCTATCATTTATTGATAGTCACTGTTATAGGGAGCACGATCCCCTGTGTGCCCTTGTCGTCTGGATGCTAAATTACAATTAAGACTTTCCTATTTTGATATCGTTTGAGTCACTTTCAGTGCCAGTAATGACTGATATATAGCAACAAAGCCGCACACACCATTCCCGTATTAAAGACACATTTGATAAATTGGAATTATCTATTTAAATCACCAACACTGTCTGGTATAATTTATATTATCATGTAATCTCAAAAATAGTTTATATCTTATATCTTAATCAAATCGTTTTATATACAAGAAAGGTCGGTGGGATTTTACTTCTATATATTGGAAATGTTATGAAATGTTAAATTGCACCAGGCAGTGTTGATAAATTGATTGAATTATACTGCCAGTAGCGTTAACATCTAACTAATATAGTCATTTTAGATGCTGGTATGTTCGGTTATAGATGTTGTTGATATTTGAAAAAGAAATTTCTTTAAAAAAACATACACTTCTATGCTCAAATAGATATGACATGTGCGGTTCACTGATATATATATGTACAAGTGGAATATCGATGTTTAAAAAAGAACTCTAATTATTGCCGAATTATCATCATTACTTTCTCGTAAACTCGTACTGGCAATTAAATACATTTCCTAAGAACAGGAAAGTATCGGAAAACGGGTTTGCTGCAAATTAATGGGATGGTCGGTATAATTTGCTTAATACTATTGACCCAGCTATGAAGGTCTGGATCTTATCATGTATAATTATTCCTATTTATCTCCAATCTCACTTTCATCAATGTATTTAAAGTATTTATAATGGATACGCAAAGTTTAAGACTTCTTTTGTGTGTGTGGGAGGGGGGGGGGGGGGGGGTAAACTGGTAAACCCCATTGAGATGAACTTTGTTCTAGCTATCATTCATATACTTAAAAGGGCGTCTCAAATTAAAAAGAAAATTAAATTCATTTTTTTTTTCTGTTATTTTTCTTCATCTGTAAAGAAGGTCAAATCACACACAGAACTTTACATAAAATCTTTGTGCGTGATTCGACAACTTTTATATTCAAATAAAGTAAAGTTCGAATACTAACATTTAGCAAAACGAAATGAGATAACTTTATTACGTTCTGTTATTACACACGTTGTTCGAGAGACGTTCAGATGCATAAAACATATTAATCTCAAAGACAGTTACACAAAATACAGTTACGCAAATTGAATAATGCTTCTCTTATTTTCCCATGAGGAACCTCTTTTTGCTATATAGTTTAAAGATTAATGCCATTTTCTAACTTTCGCTCAAACCTGCAAGTGATGCAATAACAGCAGAAAAAAGTAATATTTTGCATTAATAGTTTTTGGTTTCTAGATGTATATTATATTCCATGAAAGTGGAAAATTATGTTGCTTCCAATATAAAGAAAATAAAAAAAACTGAATAGTCTAATAATATGTCCATTTCCAATTTTATTACATTTTATTATTACATTAAAAAATATTTTATCAAAAAGTACATATAGAAACATGGTGCACATTTACTTATATATACTATTATTTTTCAAATACATGTATATTTAAACTGTTTGAAGCTGCATACTGCTCGTAGTTAAGGGCATGTTATGTCATAATTCTATTTCACATAAACGAATATGTAGAATCAACAAAGAATAAGTATATTATAGGATTAAATTCATTTTTTTTGGTTTTTATGCATGTGTAAAGAATGTCGAATCATGCACAAATACAATAAAGTCCGATATGAATTTAATATATTTATATTTAATTTGAGACTCCTAAAGTGAATTGAAAAAACAAAACAAAAATAACTATATGCTGCAAAGTAAACGCGTAAAAGAATACATCACCTCTGTCCTGGTTGACATCAAATTCTCGAGATCTAATATACAATAATATCGTAACGGTTATTGTTTTCATTATCAGATGAACTCTGTAACATTAGTTGGTTTGCTGTAAAATGACGAAATATTTTGCGGTGAAAAATTAAACACCCGCCTTTTTTCTCTCGATTTAGACAAATAAAAAATCAATAATTCCAGGAAATACCCATATAGTGTAGACGCTGACGTCATTGTTTAGTTTTTGTCTACACGCTTGGTTTTAAAAAAAAATGTGTCAATATTTACGAAGGTCATATAAATCCACGCTCATTGTAGAGACGTTTTAAACGACTTTTACGTGCAAGGTTTGTGTATTTACATTGTCTCACGATCGTATGATTCTAAACTTCAACTACATGTACATGTTTTTATTTCATTTTTCTTGTAAAATGAATTGGTCTGTGGAAATTTTTGTCAACGACTAGTATTCACGTTCGGTAAACCAAGGTTGTGTTCAATGGTATACTATACATCTCAAATGTGAACATTTAATGACCTACTTCATTGTTTCTCAAAACAACGTATGGTCTGATTGTGACGCCCAGTTAAATCGCTGAACCAAAGAAATCTAAAAAACAATAAACTGATGAAAACAGCAAGGACTAGATCTAACACTTGTTTTTGTTTATTTTATTATTAAAATAAGCGTGTAACGGTAGTGAACGTCATTTAACTCCGTAAATTGTTAAACAGATCACCAAAATGTCGATGCTTCTTTGTTTACGCGAGGAACGTAAAAGTAGTCCAGTTCAAGGGTTTTATCGAAAAATAAAAGTCTTTAAAAAATTAACGTTGTCCAATGAAAATGCTTTAAATACATATATGATAATGAGATTGGAATTATTAGTTAATAGCATGCAGGAAACAATTTATTTAGAATTGTGTTGATCATATCTCATGAACGTAAACACGCGAATTGTCATTAAAATTTGATTACAACAGTTCTGTAAATATATCACGATAGGTTATAATTATGAATCTATCAACCATTTTACAGTAACAATGCAGTTCAAGGTTCCACTTGAAACATACTTCTCTTACATGACGGTAACAAGATTTTTACGCCCAAGAAATAGTATTCTTAGTGCTGCCAAACTGGAGTACAATGCCGCTGATACGGCATGTTATCATATACAATCACATTATATTGTCGACGGGCCGATTAGACCTAGAACTTTCCTGTTAATACTGAGCGCCAAACGAAGGAGTTTCTAGTACCGTTTTTCAAGTCTTTGGTAAGATCCGGTCGGGGATCGAACCCACGACCTTTCGCTACGTTTCACATTGAGTATTGAATATAATTTGTTAAAACTCTCAAGGTGTAAAGATTATTGGTTCATTCTACATAGTTTACTTATCTGCTGCTGAGTTTCTTTTAAATGTGTTTGTTAATTCATTGTTTTTGTACATTGAGAATGAGTCTAGATTTTTTACATTTTGTTGGTGTCATTTTGTCACATGTGTTGATACATCGTAAACCCCAGAATTATTCGTTTTACAAACAAAGCAATCCATAATTATGATTTTAAGTTGATCATTTATATTTCGACATTTTCTTGGATAGAATGTTATAGTATTATAATGCGATCTTATAAACAAAGCTATGATGAACTCTTTATTGCGAAATATGAGCGTCGCTGCTGTATATTTTATCTCAACTCGTTCAAAAACGAATGCCAATTCATCTGTCTTGAAAATCATACAAAACATATTTTACGGGGCTAAAAAATCAACATCAGCAACAAAGCTATATGTAATAAATATCTTAAAGTGTGATTTCTTATAAATTGAAGTAATTGTTTCTTACAAGGAATGGTAACTATAAACGTCTCACTACACAGTTGTGTCCCTTTTATGTCACGATAACATTTTAATTTGCATGAAATATTTTTAAAATGGTTTATAGTTGCGGTTTCTGGCTGCAGATGACCAGAGCAAATACTGCAATAAGATATCATTAGTGTTAAAATGTGACTTTTATAGGATTATAACAGGTACATTTATTTATGAGCTTTGGACTTCTTTTTTAAAAAGATCTTAAGAGTGTCACTGGACTGGCTTTGAAAAAAACAAAAACAAGCTGGTCAACCTACCAACTATTGTGATTTTTTATGTGAGGATGCATTCTTGCTTAAAAACTACTATAGACATCATTTTTTATAAAGAACAACTAACAAAGTCCAATGTGTTGAAAGACCTGAATGTATACGGTATTCACATGTTCATAACACAAGGGGTTTCACCTTCAGAGAATAATACGTCTTACTTTCGTAGAAAGTTTCGGTTCATTCCAGCGAATGGGCGATGAAATGGAAGGCGAATTTCACTAAAATCATACCATTTTTTTGCAATAAGAGAAACAAATTCAAAGAAGCATTCCAGAAACATACCTTTTAATACTAGTTTATGTCATTGTGTTTTTCCTCCGTTTCAACTGCCAATATTTCAGTCATATGTACATAACGACGACCAGTCCATCCTGTCAGTCCATCCTGTCAGTCCATCATGTCAGTCCATCCTCTCAGTCCATCCTCTCAGTCCATCCTATCATCGTTCAACCAGTCGGTTTACAAGTAATCAACACATCATGTCTCTATATATCACCGACTACTGGCAGCAGAACAATGTTCGTGACCAATCCTCAGAGAGACTACGGCAATTAGATCTCACGAACATACACACATTTGATAACTAACATGTAATATAATCAATGCAACTGCGTACCATCTGTTAAAATCAACTTACGGCCATTGAACTGGCAGTCAGTCGTTTTTTCGACTGATTTACACGGGTCCATATTGTATTATTGAAATAAATGTTAATATAATTATGTTACGTACCATTAAGATCGCTTTATTGCCCATGGTGTTCTGAAGTTTTTAAATATGAGTTAGCATGCCGGGTCATACAGAAGACTTGAGCAATGATAATATATGCTTCCTCGCTTGACACTAAGCAATTAGAGACTAGTTCTAGTTTTAGTCGTCCCAGTATCAGTATAACGTGACTGCCAAATGGTACTTAGCAGTGCGTAGAAACGTGTCTCAAACAGCACCAATGCGACAATACTTAACGATTGTTCAAATCGACGCTTAATCCGTATAAAACAATAGTTAAGATGAGTTGAGATTGTAAGACTTAATTTATGGAGATTTACGTCGTTTTAAACACATTGTATGTGACGACAAGTTAGATCCTAGAAAAGCAATGTTACAGAAACAATGACAATGTTGCAGGAGCAGTTTGGCAAAATATACTATTTACCTTTAAAAAGAAGTATATACAATTGACAAAGAATAATAAATGTTTTAAGTTAACTTTTATTCAACATAGTTGTTTGTATATTAAAAATGCAAAGTTACTGATGAATACGATATTTTTGCATACGGGATAAGAATATAATATGCCTTCCTATTGGTATGAGATATTTCTATAGCAACCGAGAGTCGATATAAAGAATTTGCCAAACTTGCATCTAACGTACAGCGCATGTGTTTAAATGTTTAAAAAGGGAATCTTAGACACTGTAGAACTTATAATTTACTCACGAAGTTGGTGTATTGGATCATGTTTTCAAGTAGATAAAACGCCACATGTAAATTAAGTAATATTTGATAAATGTTTCATTTCCCATAAAGAACTAAGAGGAAAGAAACATTTACACCCATTGCACAAAGAACAAACGACAAATTTCAGGCTAATATTTATAGCGGTGATACCCTTCCATACCTAAGGGTTTATCGGTATTTCACAATAACAATAAATACGAAGGAATCAATGTTTATCTGAATTTTTTGAAATTACCACACGCAAAGTATTTTGTCAAATGAACTTCACGAATGCATGTTATTGCCATTCGCTTTATGTTCTAAATTTAAAATATAAAAGGGTGACACTATTTTGGTTTGTGGTTTCAAATCTTCACTTTTTCTCAATTCACTTATTAGTTAAAACATATTTTATTTCTAATGTTTACAATATAACACAATATTTGTGATCAGAGCTTAAGATGAATCTTATCAAGTTTGTATCCAATATTCTGTATAATAGTTTTGTAACGTCTTAATTCAAAAGGTTCAACTTTATGCTTCGTTGAATATTATGTATACAACATATACTTGATTTGCTTGCTAATAACTTTCTCAGTAGTAGTATGTAAATGTTATTCTAACCTTATTGCACTATAAAGCAATGGAGTTTCTCTACTACACATATGTTATATTATCTATCATGCTGTATGGTCATGGCTTCCTTTCTATGTAAGGTTAAAAGGCTAAATGTTTTATAAACAGAAAGCAACACGTGTCTGTCATATTACAATGCATAGTGATCAATTATATATTCAATCTGACCTGTATCACATTTCTATCATCATCCATTATTCATTTACATGAATATCGTTGTAATTAATCACATGTTTTCCAATAATGCCCAACAAATGCTGTCACACAACAGGTCTATGACCACTTTGTAATAATCAATGGGGGACTATAAGAATTTAACATGGGTTTTATGCAGAACCTCTTCCCGCCAAAACAGTTATCATTTGGGACGGAATCGTCTATCCGAACCGAAAACACCACGAATGATTTTTTTATTGCGTACATGATTGACATATTTATTTTAACTTAACTTATTATTAAAGCGTTTACAGCGCCACAGCGTGAGAATTTTATTTCGGTCATAGGGCGAAATAGAAATTTATTGCATACCGGACAAGGATGTCCGCGTAGTTTTACCGGGTAAAGAATTTTTTATCCTACGCCCAAATCACGCGCTCACCCTACCCTGCTGTGACGTTGGCACAATTTATGACGTGACGTGTTAAAACTGTTGACGTATCATATCTAATTTTACGTCTTAAAAACCATCATGGTAAATTTTAATAACAGTTAAAACCAAAATAAGTATTCAATATGTTTGGTATACAAAACAATAATCTTACCCCGGTATTTAAACATGTATATAGGGTCTATCCGTATTCGGTATGCAAGAAGACTGTTTTGAGGTGTTTAATCCTGTTTTGAGTGTCCATCAAACCGATATTTACAATTAAATCTGCAAATCTCTCTCTCTCTCTCTCTCTCTCTCTCTCTCTCTCTCTCTCTCTCTCTCTTGCTCACACACTGAGGGTGTGACAACAGTGGTTAACACAATTAATGACAGCCACTTGTTTTAGTTTGCAGGTTTACCTGTACTACCTCAAACTGTTATCCATGTCGTCACATCATGAAACGAGATGTTCCAACAATAATATGCAAACATACTCAGGTATAAATACATATAGATACATGTTTCTATAACGGACAAAGGTACATGCGATTAATTCTCTAAATTAGATATCCAAGTATAAAATATACATCAGTTTTATTAAATATAATACTAATTACATATATCGTCTAATTTTATTTTTCGTTCACGTATATATATCAAGTAAATCTTCGAATAGTTCTGCAGTTTACTGATGTGAATGTCTAAATCATATATATAATGCCATTATTTAATTTCAGTTAGTTTTGCCTATTATTGTATTTACATATTCAACTCTAATGATTGGTCGAATCCCAATCTCGCGTGTCCACTTGTACCAATTCGATTTTTACATGAGACACTATTATCAGTTTACATATGAGTCAATCGTACGCCGCACCTGATGGAAGTGTGTCGGATCATTTAACGCTTGTAATGGTTATGGTTCGGCTGCATGTTTTAGATGACGTTATCTGGTCATAGCGTTATTGCAGTACGACGTCATCATGTGGCTGCGTTTATGTAACACAAAATCAATGCATAAGTCATGATGATAAAACATTTAATACTTGCAATATCGGCCAAAATCCGAATACATTGTCCATATCTATAACAATATGATAGTTATATTGTACCATGGATTCGGTGAGATTCACATGTATCATAGCCATAGGTTTGGTTATTGATATCATTAGACAAAAAGTGTAAGTTTGTGTTCTTTATCCATGTGAATATACACAAGACATACACTATATGCGGCCATATTACTCATAATAACGTAGTGTAATTTGAAAAAAGGAATAAATAGAGCTTGTTCAGGATTCTATATCTAATATATTAATTTAATATATGTCAGTTCTATAAAAATGAAGCTTAATGTAGATTAATTACAATTAAAATATTGTAGAAATATGTAACATTTTGCAGGTTTAAACTTGCCATTGTTTTTAAATTTATAGCTGTTACAAAACATGCATATATTACCTCTATTCTTCACAATGTCATGTCAGTTATATAAAATATGAAATAAAATAATAACACAGAATAAACTAATATTTATATGATCAGTTAGTCGTTCAATAACTGAAAATGAACATTAAAGTACCTGTTTATGCATCATATATATATATATATATATATATTCTTTATTTCCACCATTACGGAGAGCGACATATATGTAATTACATAAAGAACATATTAAACATGAACATGAGTAGCAAAAAAACATACAAAAGTATATCAATATTAAATAGAGTAAAGCATACAGGACATTTAACATTTGATTTGCAAATCGCTACATCCCTGCACTAACTCACAGATATACGCAATTACAGACATACATGAATCAAGCGTGATGAGGTACAAGCAGACACGCATACAGACTGAAAAGGAAACATGCACATATACTAACGCCTTCACAGACACATGAACACGAACACAAATATGAATACATACATCCACAGTTTTAGCGTCAACTCAAAGATTTGTTTAATCACTATACAAAATAAAATAAATAAACACAGGCATATAATAATGGTTCTTGTACAATCCTTTCACCGAATAAACAGGAAATTAACTGAAAAGAGTTTTAACCATATCTGTAAATATTAAATGAAAGTTACATCAGTATGAATTTATAACACTTAATATGCATTCAATGATGATATCTCGCTCGTTAGAAGATTAATTCATAAGTATATTGTGAAATGAATTTACGACTATTTCCGACATAAGTCTTGCTCAGTTTTCAGCTGAAGTATTTTGTTTAACCCATAGCAAAGATGAGTTATTTGGGATTGCATATCGGTAGATATGAATCGTAGAAAACACTCGAATCCAAATACTGAATGAATATTATTCCAAAACATTTGTCTGTTTGTTTCATTAATCGCACAGTCAAACACTAAATGAAGAGATATATCATTTGTACTAAGTCCACACTTATGACACGTTTGCCGGTAAGCATGAGAGTAGGTAAAACTAAATATTTTTATAGTGTTCCTACATTTTTCAAGAGAAAGAGGATATTCCTTGCTAAGGGACCAAATCGGCGAGATAATGCCAAGCGATGAGTGATACAAACTAAAACGATGGAGATTCTCATCATAGCTCAATCTTAAGCTCAATGATAATTACTCGGATGTATCTACATATTGTCTTATGATATATTTCCAAACATGTTTTGAAAGAAAGACACCCGATTCGATAAAACGTTCATAAATGTGAACTAAGTTGTAATGTCTTAATAAATATAAGTATATTTAAAAAAAATAGCTTTTGCCAAGAAATGAATGAGATGGTAAATTACACAGTTGGATGAAAAAAAGACAGCTTTCTGTATTAAATTTCGCTCTTAATTGCATTGGACCCAATCAGACTTACCGCTACATCCGTCCTTGTGTTTGACGGAATGCCCTGTATATACTTTATACAAAATCTATGAGAACGTTCCAGTCTTATGATTTTTGCATTAGAAAGATCGGACCAAAATTCACAACCAAATAACGCTTTAGGAAGCACAACTGATTTATATATTTTAATTGAAGTAATCGGGTTAAACCCTTTTTCATGTTTACCACTACTCATTAAGCTAAAGAACGCTCCACGCAGTTTAGAATTAGCTTCACTTATATTGGACAGGCTATTCATATTTTTTTCACAAACAATACCCAGATGAACATACGTATCTGTTTCTTTAACATGCTCAGATCCTTATTTTCAAACACGGTTACATACTTTAAAGTCACGATCAGATTCATTAAAGACAATAACAGCACATTTATTAGCATTGTATTCAATCCTCCATCGGCATGCGTACCTATAACAAATATCCATCATTTTTTCCAATGCATTTTTTGAAAATGAAATCACATCATCTGCGACAGTGGGAGTTAATAAATTTAAATCATGAACTAATATCCCTAGACCACAGTCGCGTAGTTATTCTATTAAACCATTGATAAAAAATAAGTACAATGTAGGGCTGCTGACCCCACCTTGTCTGGAACCCTGTTTAACAGGGAACCAGTCAGAAAAGTGTTCACGAAATTTAACACGACTCTCTACATCAGTGTAAAGACTAAAGAAAGCCTTGTTTATTCTTTTATCTATTTTTAATTCATTTAATTTAAAAAATAACCATCTTGCCATATTCTATCAAATGCCTGTTTCGCATCTAAGAAGCAAATATATACTTTAGAATAACATTCTTTACCAAAAAGAATACACTCTCTTAGTGAAAATGGTGTCATTCTACAAGACATCTTTTCTTGGAAACCATCATGCTGTCTATCTATTTCTATATTCGCATTACCCTGTAACCTATCAAATAACATAAGTTCATATAATATAACAAAAACAGATGATAATATGATAGTCCTATAACTGTTCGGGTCATCACGTGACATCTTGCCACCTTTATAAAGAGTAACTATGATACCTCTCTTCATATGTTTGGGTGTATATGATAACTTTAACATAGCATTATAAAATTTCACCAATAGTTATCTTACCAAGCCATTACTGTATATCAAATGTTCATAACACACTTTGTCATCCCCGGCGGCTTTTTATTTCTTCAATTTATTTAATGCTTTTGTTGTACCGTCGATTAAGAATATGAAACAAATGCGCACATTAATGTTCCCTTGAAATAATCTACTATGCAATTGAATATCCTTTTTAGAAATATCTTCCTTAAAGGTACTGTCAAAATTGTGGTTATTGGATGGTGTATACAAGTCAGCAAAGTATTTGCCCCATTCATATGCAATGCTATTAGAATCCTGATAAACGTTACCACCTTCATTTCATTACCTATTAAATTATTAGATTTGCTTTTTCTCAAATTAATAATTTTCGTTATTCCAGTAGGGTTACACATATCAGAAGCTTTCAATTAGGAGATTACAAGTGTGTCATATAAATGATCAATTTGTGATTGAAATACAATGTCAACTACGACATTCCTGAGCATGATATCATTATCTAACATATTACCATAGTCTACTAAATTCTGAGTAGTCGACTTTTCCCATTTAGTTCTTGGTACTGAATAATGTGATATACACTTAGACTCAACATGCGGTATAGAGACTGCACATAACATTGGTCTATGAGTTGAAACATTTACTGAATCGTCATTTAGAATTTCACATCTTAACACAAGGTCTAAATGTTTTCTTCACATATAATTATATGATCTATCAAAGATTCATTTACAGGAACATATGACACATAGGTCGAGTTAGCACACGTACATATACCCATGGTATTAACAGAAAGTAAATTGTGTATATTATAAAACGACTGAATGCAATTACCTCTTACGTCAACATTCTTGTGAATTTTTCTTAATATGAGCGTTAATGTCTCCCATAATCATAAGTCGACCTTTGTGCATATGCATATTTATTATATCAGATAGTTTTTCAATATAATTTTTATATCGCTCTACACAGTGATTACTGCTTGGTAGATATACCTGGAATATGTACATATGTAAATTTTTAGAGCATTCATATTGTATACCAATAATTCTGTCATCATAACATGACAATGATACAATTTTATTACAAAATGCATTATTCCACAATAATGCCACTCCCCCTTTTCGTACTGTACACATAAGCGGTGAACGCAAGTCATTATCACATACGGAGTGACTTTTGTAATTACTATCAATTTTATCTAAAAAATACAAATCAAATTTTCGCAACCAATGCTCCGAGATACCACATATATTTCAATATTCTTATCTTTCAAAGTATCACACAAAATTATTATGAGTGACTTGACAAAATACCAGTAGCGTTCTATGTCATAATGTTTATGGGGTTAGCCATTTGGAAGTGTATTCTACTTATTCATCAACCCCATACAGGTTCAAGTAAGGATTATAGTCAGTAACATCTGTCCTCTGATGCAGTGCTTCTGTGTCCTTACAATTACTTTGGTTACTATGATTTTTCCATTTATTCTGAACCCCACCTGATCTACGCCCTCTATTTGCACCCTTAAGTTAAGACCATGGCAACCATTTTCTACATTCAATTCCATTAGGCCAAAAGGAGGAATTTTCTAACAAGTGAGCGTTACCGTCATCCTCAACATTTAACCGTATCATAGCTGAGTCAAACTTATCGTTTCTATAGACGGACACTTTTGTAACCTTTGGACCTCGCTTAGCAACATATCTTGCGATAATATGTTCTGTGATTGATGGCTTAAATCCCCCAATAAACAAGCTGATTGGTCGTTTACGTATATGCTCAACAAAATCCGACTCATCATCAATACGTATAATGTCATCAGGCATGTCATATACGTACCCATGATGAATCACAATACCCATCTTGAGCTTCAAATCCCTCATTAATTTTGCACCCTCTTGATACTATTATACCTTGTAGATGAGGATTATCACCCATTGTACCATGTGACTCATTCTGTAAAAACCCACCCTTGACACTTGAGCCCGCTTTCCGTGTATTGCGAGACGATATACCGGGAATTCGTTTGAAATATTGAACTGGGTTAGAAACAACCTCTGACTAGTTTCGAAATCCAACCCCATTTATAATTTCACTACTTACATCAACTGTTTGTTGACAAGAAATGCGGTATCTCTTGCATAGTCGGGCGTATGTGCATTATCAACATGTAATGAATTCTGACAAAGAGGTACATTTTCAATGGAGTCAAATTAGGCTCAGATGAGACAAGGTTATCGTCACTAGCATAATGACTATTATTTTCCTTTACTGCCATATCCTCAACTACTTTATCATTGTCTGATTCACCTTTTGTTGCCGGTGTTTCTTGAATTTTTATTTTTTTCTTCCGATTTTGAGTCTTTAGCACGTGCTTTATAATTTGGTGATATACGTGCGAATTTGCTCAATGAGTTTCATCTTCCGGACATGCCTTAAAGCTCAGTGGCAATGTTCTCCTCACACATCTTTACACAATCACTTAAGAGTTTTATTTCATTTTTTTCCCGAGTTGAATATTGTAAACACAGCCGAATTTCGTGTAATGTACCCGAGATGCACTTTTTGAGTTTTGTAAGGTTGGCCTTGACGTTCTGAGTAGTTTTAGTTATCATATTAATTTGTTTAAACCGCGCAGCCTCGTTTGCATTGTACTTCCGTTTATGGTTAAACAAATCTGGTTTCAAGCTGGATAGTGACTCCTGTAAATGTGAATCATACTGGGTATGTCTATTCAATTTAGAAGGAGTTGACTGTGCCACTTCTTTTATAGCAGGCACTGAAATTGATCGATTCACTGATTTACGATTACTCATCAGTTCTTTCATTCCATTAGAATTAAACTCGTCGTTCTATAAAACAGACACGATTGTATGAATGTCATGTGACAATTTATCAGCGAGAGTGTTTTCTTGCTTTGTTTGAATTCGCTTCTTCGTCTCAGCACCAGGGTAAGGACATCCTTCCATCCGCTTCACTAGAACGAATAAATCGGACATAACTGCTTCCATTTTGACATCACATGATGCGTAGGCGCGTTTTATCCACCCAGTAAACATGGAAGAAGGGAGCCCACGAAATATAGATACAATCTGCTCTAGCTGGTCCTTTGATAAACCGGGCACCTGATTACTCGAGGGTGTAATAGAATCCCTTACAAAATGGTAAACCGTCTGAGACAGATCACGTGGCATGTCAGGTAACCTGTCACACATAGGTGAGTCATTGTCAATACGACTAATGCTAACACTCTCTAATTCGTCTTTATGCACGATACTGTATACTCATATGCTCAATACTGGTTCTTCTCAAGAATACTTCGACAGTGTTTTGTCTAAATTGGAAGAACTTACACAATCGGTTTAAAATTAATATTTCATAGTCGCTAAAAGAAAATACTTAAATTTATTACACAATTATTGTATTTCTGGTAATGCTGCATTAAATAGCAAAACCTTTTACAACAAAGACGTTCAATTCTATTCCTTGTCTGCAATTACGCTAAACACATTATTACATAATAGGATAATGTATAGTATTCCTAATTCTTTTTGCTCAAACAAAAATAAATATTTTATTTATTTTCAAAGCAAAATAAGGGAATAAAAGAGAACAAGTAATGGTATAGGATGGTCACTTGCATTGCCGTTATTACATCGAATAATCTAATGAAATCTGATAATATAATATCTAAGGAAAGTATGTTTAAACAATTGAACTATTCTTCTCAATGGAGACGGCTGAACATAACACGTGTATGTATTCATCTGCGTTAATCTTATTATGAATAGATTAACAAATATCGAATATGTTGACAAATACGTTCAAGTCTCTCTATTAGTGGTATTGCCCACCTTTAGGGTTCAATCTTTAAGCTACGCGATGACAATCGTATATATTAAGTATCGGGCTTCTGTTTCACCCACACATATGTAAATACTGTAAAACATCTAAATTAGAATAGCAGTCAGGTGATCATGATTTAAGCTAGTTCCATTAAAACTGCATATGGTTTCATTGATATTACTATGTAAACATAAATATCCAGTCCAAACTTAGTTAAGTATTTAAGTAAAATGTTGGCAAAACAGAAGCCTGATTAAGTAAGTAGGCGAGATGATAAGTATTACATAACGACTCCCATAAAATGATGGCAAAACAGAAGCCTGATTAAGTAAGTAGACAAGATGATAAGTATTACATTACGACTCCAGTAAAATGTTGGCGAAACAGAAGCCTGATTAAGTAAGTATGGTTGTGATCAGTATTAAAAACGACTCCAGTAAAATTTTGGCGAAACAGAAGCCTGATAAAGCAAGTAGGCGAGATGATACGTATTACATAACGTCTTCAGTAAAATGTTGGCAAAACAGAAGCCTGATAAAGTAAGTAGTCGAGATGATAAGTATTACATAACGACTCCAGTAAAATGTTGGAGAAACAGAAGCCTGATAAAGTAAGTAGGCCAGATGATAAGTATTACATAACGACTCCAGTAACATGTTGGCGAAACAGAAGCCTGATTAAGTAAGCAGGCGAAATGATAAGTATTACATAACGTCACCAGTAAAATGTTGGCGAAACAGAAGCCTGATTTAGTAAGTAGGCCAGATGATAAGTATTACATAACGACTCCAGTAAAATGTTGGCGAAACAGAAGCCTGATTAAGTAAGTAGGCGAGATGATAAGTATTACATAACGAGTCCAGTAAAATGTTTGCGAAACAGAAGCCTGATTAAGCAAGTAGGCGAAATGATAAGTATTATATAACGTCACCAGTAAAATGTTGGCGAAACAGAAGCCTGATTAAGTAAGTAAGCCAGATGATAAGTATTACATAACGACTCCAGTAAAATGTTGGAGAAACAAAAGCTTGATAAAGCAAGTAGCCGAGATGATAAGTATTACATAACGACTCCACTAAAATGTTTTCGAAACAGAAGCCTGATTAAGTAAGTAGGCGAGATGATAAGTATTACATAACGACTCCAGTAAAATGTTGGCGAAACAGAAGCCTGATTAAGTAAGCAGGCGAAATGATTAGTACTACATAACGACTCCAGTAAAATGTTGGTGAAACAGAAGCCTGATAAAGTAAGCACGCGAGATGATAAGTATTACATAACGTCTTCAGTAAAATGTTGGAGAAACAGAAGCCTGATTAAGTAAATAGGCCAGATGATAAGTATTACATAACGACTCCAGTAAAATGTTGGCGAAACAGAAGCCTGATTAAGTAAGCAGGCGAAATGATAAGTATTACATAACAACTCCATTAAAATGTTGGCGAAACAGGAGCCTGATTGAGTAAGTAGGCGAGATGATAAGTATTACATAACGACTCCAGTAATATGTTGGAGAAACAGAAGCCTGATTAAGTAAGTAGGCCAGATGATAAGTATTACATAACGACTCCTGTAAAATGTTGGCGAAACATAAGCCTGATTAAGTTAATAGGCGAGATGATACGTATTACATAACGACTCCAGTAAATTGTTGGAGAAACTGAAGCCTGATTAAATAAGCAGGCGAGATGATAAGTATTACATAACGACTCCAGTAAATTGTTGGAGAAACTGAAGCCTGATTAAATAAGCAGGCGAGATGATAAGTATTACATAACGTCTCCAGTAAAATGTTGGAGAAACAGAAGCCTGATTAAGTAAGTAGGCGAGATGATAAGTATTACATAACGTCTCCAGTAAAATATTGGAGAAACAGAAGCCTGATTAAGTAAGCAGACGAAATGATATGCATTACATAACGACTCCAGTAAAATGTTGGAGAAACAGAAGCCCGATTAAGTAAGCAGGCGAGATGATAAGTATTACATAACGACTCCAGTAAAATGTTGGCGAAACAGAAGCCTGATTAAGTAAGCAGGCGAAATGATAAGTATTACATAACGACTCCAGTAAAATGTTGGAGAAACAGAAGCCTGATTGAGTAAGTAGGCGAGATGATAAGTATTACATAACAACTCCTGTAAAATGTTGGCGAAACAGAAGCCTGATTAAGTGTAAGTAGGCCAGATGATCAGAATTACATAACGACTCCAGTAAATTGTTGGAGAAACTGAAGCCTGATTAAATAAGCAGGCGAGATGATAAGTATTACATAACGACTCCAGTAAAATGTTGGAGAAACAGAAGCCTGATTAAGTAAGTAGGCGAGATGATAAATATTACATAACGACTCCAGTAAAATGTTGGCGAAACAGAAGCCTGATTAAGTAAGAAGGCCAGATGATAAGTATTACATAACAACTCCAGTAAAATGTTGGCGAAACAGAAGCCTGATTAAGTAAGTAGGCCAGATGATAAGTATAACATAACGTCTCCAGTAAAATGTTGGAGAAACAGAAGCCTGATTAAGTAAGCAGGCGAGATGATAAGTATTACATAACGACTGCAGTAAAATGTTGGAAAAACAGAAGCCTGATTAAGTAAGTAGGCGAGATGATAAGTATTACATAACGACTCCAGTAAAATGTTGGAGAAACAGAAGCCTGATTAAGTAAGTAGGCCATATGATAAGTATTACATAACGTCTCCAGTAAAATTTGGAGAAACAGAAGCCTGATTAATTAAGTAGGCCAGATGATAAGTATTACATAACGACTCCAGTAAAATGTTGGCGAAACAGAAGCCTGATTAAGTAAGTAGGCCAGATGATAAGTATTACATAACGACTCCAGTAAAATGTTGGCGAAACAGAAGCCTGATTAAGTAAGTAGGCGAGATGATAAGAATTACATACCGTCTCCAGTAAAATGTTGGCGAAACAGAAGCCATATTAAGTAAGTAGGCGAGATGATAAGTATTACATAACGTCTCCAGTAAAATGTTGGAGAAACAGAAGCCTGATTAAGTAAGTAGGCCAGATGATAAGTATTACATAACGACTCCAGTAAAATGTTGGCGAAACAGAAGCCTGATTAAGTAAGTAGGCGAGATGATAAGTATTACATAACGTCTCCAGTAAAATGTTGGAGAAACAGAAGCCTGATTAAGTAAGTAGGCGAGATGATAAGTATTACATAACGTCTCCAGTAAAATGTTGGCGAAACAGAAGCCTGATTAAGTAAGTAGGCCAGATGATAAGTATTACATAACGACTCCAGTAAAATGTTGGAGAAACAGAAGCCTGATTAAGTAAGTAGGCCAGATGATAAGTATTAAATAACGTCTCCAGTAAAATGTTGGAGAAACAGAAGCCTGATTAGGTCAGTAGGCGAGATGATAAGTATTACATAACGACTCCAGTAAAGTATTGTAGAAACAGAAGCCTGATTAAGTAAGTAGGCCAGATGATAAGTATTACATAACGTCTCCAGTAAAATGTTGAAGAAACAGAAGCCTGATTAAGTAAGTAGGCCAGATGATAAGTATTACATAACGACTCCAGTAAAATGTTGGCGAAACAGAAGCCTGATTAAGTGTAGGTAGGCCAGATGATAAGAATTACATAACGACTACAGTAAAATGTTGGAGAAACAGAAGCCTAATTAAGTAAGCAGGCGAGATGATAAGTATTACATAACGACTCCAGTAAAATGTTGGCGAAACAGAAGCCTGATTTAGTAAGTCGGCCAGATGATAAGTATTCATAACGACTCCAGTAAAATGTTGGCGAAACAGAAGGCTGATTAAGTAAGTAGGCCAGATGATAAGTATTACATAACGACTCCAGTAAAATGTTGGAGAAACAGAAGCCTGATTTAGTAAGTCGGCCAGATGATAAGTATTAAATAACGACTCCAGTAAAATGTTGGCGAAACAGAAGGCTGATTTAGTAAGTCGGCCAGATGATAAGTATTCATAACGACTCCAGTAAAATGTTGGCGAAACAGAAGGCTGATTTAGTAAGTCGGCCAGATGATAAGTATTCATAACGACTCCAGTAAAATGTTGGAGAAATAGAAGCCCGATTAAGTAAGTAGGCCAGGTGATAAGTATTACATAACGACTCCAGTGAAATGTTGGCGAAACAGAAGCCTGATTAAGTGCAGGTAGGCCAGATGATAAGAATTACATAACGACTACAGTAAAATGTTGGAGAAACAGAAGCCTAATTAAGTAAGCAGGCGAGATGATAAGTGTTACATAACGACTCCAGTAAAATGTTGGCGAAACAGATGGCTGATTAAGTAAGTAGGCCAGATGATAAGTATTACATAACGACTCCAGTAAAATGTTGGAGAAACAGAAGCCTGATTAAGTAAGTAGGCGAGATGTTAAGTATTACATAACGACTCCAATTACATGTTGGAGAAACAGAAGCCTGATTAAGTAAGTAGGCGAGATGATAAGTATTACATAACGACTCCAGTAAAATGTTGGAACAACAGAAGCCTGATTAAGTAAGTAGGCCAGATGATAAGTATTACATAACGACTCCAGTAAAATGTTGGCGAAACAGAAGCCTGATTAAGTAAGTAGGCGAGATGATAAGTATTACATAACGTCTCCAGTAAAATTTGGAGAAACAGAAGCCTGATTAAGTAAGTAGGCGAGATATTAAGTATTACATAACGTCTCCAGTAAAATGTTGGAGAAACAGAAGCCTGATTAAGTAAGTAGGCTAGATGATAAGTATTACATAACGTCTCCAGTAAAATGTTGGAGAAATAGAAGCCCGATTAAGTAAGTAGGCCAGATGATAAGTATTACATAACGACTCCAGTGAAATGTTGGCGAAACAGAAGCCTGATTAAGTGCAGGTAGGCCAGATGATAAGAATTACATAACGACTACAGTAAAATGTTGGAGAAACAGAAGCCTAATTAAGTAAGCACGCGAGATGATAAGTATTACATAACGTCTTCAGTCAATGTTAGAGAAACAGAAGCCTGATTAAGTAAGTAGGCGAGATGATAAGTATTACATAACGACTCCAGTAAAATGTTGGAAAAACAGAAGCCTGATTAAGTAAGTAGGCTATATGATAAGTATTGCATAACGTCTCCAGTAAAATGTTGGAGAAACAGAAGCCTGATTAAGTAAGTAGGCTATATGATAAGTATTGCATAACGTCTCCAGTAAAATGTTGGAGAAACAGAAGCCTGATTAAGTAAGTAGGCGAGATGATAAGTATTACATAACGTCTCCAGTAAAATGTTGGAGAAACAGAAGCCTGATAAAGTAGGCCAGATGATAAGTATTACATAACGACTCCAGTAAAATGTTGGCGTAACAGAAGCCTGATTAAGTAAGCAGGCGAGATGATAAGTATTACATAACGACTCCAGTAAAATGTTGGAGAAACAGAAGCCTGATTAAGTAAGCAGGCGAGATGATAAGTATTACATAACGACTCCAGTAAAATTTTGGAGAAACAGAAGCCTGATTAAGTAAGTAGGCGAAATGATAAGTATTACATAACGACTCCAGTAAAATGTTGGCGAAACAGAAGCCTAATTAAGTAAGTAAGCGAGATGATAAGTATTACATAACGACTCCAGTAAAATGTTGGCAAAACAGAAACCTGATTAAGTTAGTAAGCCAGATGATAAGTATTACATAACGTCTCCAGTAAAATGTTGGAGAAACAGAAGCCTGATTAAGTAAGTAGGCGAGATGATAAGTATTACATAACGACTCCTGTAAAATGTTGGAGAAACAGAAGCCTGATTTAGTAAGTAGGCGAGATGATAAGTATTACATAACGTCTCCAGTAAAATGTTGGAGAAACAGAAACCTGATTAAGTAAGCCGACGAAATGATATGCATTACATAACGACTCCAGTAAAATGTTGGCGAAACAGAAGCCTGATTAAGTAAGCAGGCGATATGATAAGTATTACATAACGA
The DNA here is from genome assembly GCA_029582155.1 of Panopea generosa. Taxonomy (NCBI): domain Eukaryota; kingdom Metazoa; phylum Mollusca; class Bivalvia; order Adapedonta; family Hiatellidae; genus Panopea; species Panopea generosa. The sequence goes on along the minus strand of CM055908.1, from coordinate 1,488,613 downwards.
CTCCAGTAAAATGTTGGAGAACCAGAAGCCTGATTAAGTAAATAGGCGAGATGATAAGTATTACATAACGTCTCCAGTAAAATGTTGGAGAAACAGAAGCCTGATTAAATAAACAGGCGAAATGATTAGTATTACATAACGACTCCAGTAAAATGTTGGCGAAACAGAAGCCTGATTAAGTAAGCAGGCGAGATGATAAGTATTACATAACGTCTCCAGTAAACTGTTGGCGAAACAGAAGCCTGATTAAGTAAGTAGGCCAGATGATAAGTATTACATAACGACTCCAGTAAAATGTTTGCGAAACAGAAGCCTGATTAAGTAAGTAGGCGAGATGATAAATTTTACATAACGACTCCAGTAAAATGTTGGAGAAACAGAAGCCTAATAAAGTAAGTAGGCGAGATGATAAGTATTACATAACGTCTCCAGTAAAATGTTGGAGAAACAGAAGCCTGATTAAGTAAGTAGGCCAGATGATAAGTATTACATAACGACTCCAGTAAAATGTTGGCGAAACAGAAGCCTGATTAAGTAAGTAGGCGAGATGATTAGTATCACATAACGTCTCCAGTAAAATGTTGGCGAAACAGAAGCCTGATTAAGTAAGTAGGCGATGTGATAAGTATTACATAACGTCTCCAGTAAAGTGTTGGCGAAACAGAAGCCTGATAAAGTAAGTAGTCGAGATGATAAGTATTACATAACGACTCCAGTAAAATGTTGGCGAAACAGAAGCCTGATTAAGTAAGTAGGCCAGATGATAAGTATTACATAACGACTCCAGTAAAATGTTGGAGAAACAGAAGCCTTATTAACTAAGTAGGCCAGATGATAAGTATTACATAACGTCTCCAGTAAAATGTTGTAGAAACAGAAGCCTGATTAAGTAAGTAGGCGAGATGATAAGTAGTACATAACGTCTCCAGTAAAGTGTTGGTGAAACAGAAGCCTGATTAAGTAAGCAGGCGAAATGATTAGTATTACATAACGACTCCAGTAAAATGTTGGCGAAACAGATACCTGATAAAGTAAGCAGGCGAGATGATAAGTATTACATAACGACTCCAGTAAAATGTTGGAGACATGTCTGGTAAAGACAGCTAAATAATGCTTAGTTATATATAAGGTCAGGCAGATTGAATGATACTAAATAAGTATGTACATATTTCTTTATTTAAGTCTCAGCATGGTTAATACACAGTATATACATCATATAAAACTTTCTATTTAACAATTAGCCATGCCGTTCTATACAGAATTCTAAGAGACTATATTTACATGTAAAACATATCAATACATATTTTAAACCGATTGATCACAATTTATCATACTTGCTCCTTATATATTTGCATGTTTACTGATAACCTTACAGAATAGCATAGATACTTGTAGAATAGCACATATAACACATTACGTTTGAACATCTATTTTTTGAGAACTTTTGAAATCAATCATCAAAATGCGAGTGAATTGTAATATGCAATATAAAATATATCTCTTATATTTTAGCAATCTTAAATGAATGCTAACTTGTGATACGTTTTGTTAAAGCGGCACGCGGCAATATTGTTAATAGTTTAACATTTAAAAATGATATACAGTAACTCGTATTTACATGATGCAATTATGAAAATGAAATATCCGAGTATATTCATGTAGAAACTTAACTTCATTTTGATATTGAAAAAGGGCGTAACCTTGATATATGGTAGAAAGGTACATATGTTACAAATGTCGCATACATTTGGTCATCTACAAAATAATGTGTTTACTATGAAAAAACTTCATCAGTTTTAAAGAAATCAAAGAAGTATTAGGTTGTTTGTTTAAAGAATGTATCGAAAAAGCCTATTCATTTACTTAATTGTGAAGTTTCAGATAAACTATACGAGACATTTATCTCCAAATGGTCAGGTGTTCATAGGTGTAAGATTTAATTGATATATATATATCTATTTATATATTTCTATATATTTTTATACTGCAATCGGTCTAAATGAACTATACATATTAACTTCATTTCATTTCCCAATGAAAAACATTTGCATAATGCGTATAATTTGCTTTTTAAAAATGAAAATGGCAAAAATAAAGTAATTGTTTTATCTAAAATGGTTGGAAAATATAATGTGAATATTTGAATTAAAAGTTGAATTATGAATTTAATCGCGTGATAAAAAAAATAAGACTAGTTTGATGTTGCCGTGAAGCCCTTCAGGGTTCACGAACGTTAATCGGGACAAATGTTTTTATCACCGGATAAAAACTCAAAATTCGGCTTTTAAACCTTAAGTGCACTTGAGTAAGAGCGATTTCGACAGGCCAAGTGTTCCTTTAATATCCCCGTAGTGCAAGCTAAATTGATGTGTAGTTTGATATGACTCAATATGCTTAATATCATAGTTTCACCTTTGCGCAAGAAAACGACATAAATACTCATAAAATATAAGAACAGCTGTTATACTTTTGCTACAAGGTGACGTTAAAGTAAAACAATACAAAACAATTCTCTATGTTTTTGTAAAATAATTAAATGTTATAATGAGTTTGTATTGATTTTTTCATCACTCGTATGTCACATTAAAACTAAAGCAGAGAAAAGAACTAATGAAGCCCTGTCATTTTTAAAGTTCTATGTCTCTACAATACTATAAAGTAGCAGTAAAAGGTTTTATGCTGCCTATTTTATTTTTCAATTAGATATTTGTAATTAAAAATCAGACATTTGGTGAAATCGACATTTTTCAACCTATGCTTTTGATAAAGGAAGTCTTGCCCCAGCTATATTTTAAATCGCTGTTTCTTGTTTGAGATATGTATGCATGTCGGTTGGTGACATCATCAAAACTTACAATTAAAAAAAACACTATTGGAAGAGAATGCGCTTATTATAAGCATGTCAGTTGGATAAAAGTTTATACTTTATGTGTGCTCTGAAAGCAAACAACTTTGTTAAAGACAATAACGTAAACCGAATCTTGTAAAACAAAAAATATACGGGTATTCGGTATGTCAGAAATATTTGCTGTACCAATGACGCAGAATATTAGCTGCATCAAACTTGTCAAATACTCTTTTAAAATATTATGAAACTTAGATAATCTTTCATCTGTTATTTTATCATGTATCCATGATTATTGCATTATAAAACTTTTTTCTTACGGGCAATTTTTAAGTTAAGATATCCCCCGCGGGTATACGTCCAATGGTGTAAATCATAACCATATGTAAACGAAATAAAGTATATTTCTCTCATCTATCAAAGATATACCTCATTTTAGAAAAAGGGTCCTCCGTGTCGAGTGGTCTTAGACGTTGTCTCAAGATGACTTACAGCTCACCGCTGAGGACATACGTTTGAGTCCTGCTCGGTCAATAAACATTACGTGAGAAAGCTTGTCAGTTACTTGCGAAAGAACAGTGGTTCTACTCAGATGATTCATTTCGTGGTTTTCCGTCGCATATCCTACATAACCGTTGTTGAAAATGGCGTTAGACCAAATTATTTTTTCCAGAAATGTAATTTAAAAAACTTTAAGGGTCTAAGTTCAAGCAGATACATGTTAGTTTTAAGTTTCAATCCTGTAGCTATGTTTTCTTTAGAAATTGTGTTAAGTGAATAACATACTGTCCCTATAATGTTTTTCATTTCAAAGTTAACATCGATGTCTCCAGCAATCTAACAAACATTTGTTACACATCACATGATAGTTCACTGCATGCCAAAGTATAAGCCATTCCAACTGTGAAATGAAACTCTGTACAATACATTCCAGCGTACTTTACAGTTTATGCATTTTTCAATTCTAATTAGCATCGCAATTTTCTAATATTGTGAGACATTTAGACATTTGATAACTTGACTGTATAAATACCCTTCTTGGGTTATGATAACGATGACATTAGTATGACGTACCAAGGAGTGTAAAACAGACATTATACGTCTGTTACAAGTCAGAAATACAATAATATATTAAACGAGGTTACCTTAAATAAAACAGAAAGCTTCTGACTTTGGATTACCTTTACCTCTTTTACGATGAACAACAGCTTTCTTTTTTAAAATGTTTAAAATATGTTCACACATTTTTATTAAAATATTTTAAAGGAGACAATCAGTTATTATTCTGAGTTAGGTTTAAACGATATCCAATTTCATTGCAATATTTTAAATGAAACCAAATTCAATGAGCGGAAACGATCCCCCCCACCCCCCCTCCCCCCCCCCCCCCCACCCTCTTTTTAATAACTAATACTCATCTGAATATCCTTTATATCATCATCTGTTGTTGTATGTTAGATACCATTTTCATCAACATATCTTAAAATAAAACTAAAGTTAAAAGTAAGTTATTTCCAACAGAAGTATGTATAAAAACAGTATATCCCTGCATGGTTTTTATATGAGTGTATAAATTAATCAGTAAAAGGGTATGCAGAAAGCATGATATACATACACACGTCGATTATGCATTACCTGTGACCATCGGTCACACTGAGCAATTGAACATAATATTCATGAATATTTACCAACTAAACAAAAACAAATATACAGATGCAAATAGGAAATGCAATTTCTGAAATTCAAATGTTAAATAAACTATAGAACAATGAATGAGTGTCAAATTATTTGACTTAAAAAAATTACAATCGAGGAAAAATCTTAATTACATTCTGTAACGAACATTCCATGCAACTAAAAATTATCAAAAACATTCTAATTCGTATTCTATACACTATCAAAATAGACGGCCATGTTGTCTCGACATTGATCAAGACGTTTATAAAATAACTGGTTGTACATGGACTATGGCTAACAAAGAAACACGTGCATTAGCTTTGTATCAGACATTATTGAACAAAACTTTGTCAGATGACAAAGATCTTGGAGAAATTCTGATGGTGTATTAGGCAAATGAAACATATAAATCTGGGCACATCATCCTTGTAACATATATAGTGTTGATTTCGACCACATCTTCGTTAGCTATTTGAAACATTTGTTTTAAATTTACCTGTTTCAATTGGCTTGTCTTCTGTACATTACACGTCATCAATTTAACCAAAGTTTATCAGGACACTAAGCCATTAATATATAACTGTTTTTCTTACCTCTATAAAGGACTTCTAAATCAACGCTTATGACCTGACCTATATATACATTATTTTGTAGCTGTTGTGTATGGAGACAGCTGTATATAACATATATACCAACTGTCTTCATACACAGCAGCTACACAATCATGTTTAACTAGACTGACATTTTTGACTGACTGTGACGTTTTACCTTCTGATTGAATATGATAACCTGCTTGGCCCGAAACGGATAAGAACTACCCTTCGATATGAGGGAGAGGGGTGGGTGACACTGTTGCTACCTTCCTGGTAGTGACTTGTCTTCAGCTTTGGCAAGCACCATTACCAGAAATACATACCTGACAATAACAACTTGTTTCTCGAACGAATACACAGCACAGACTTTCGATGTACCTGGTAACTGATCAAAGGTGTCCTTCATTGAACCTTTCTACAATTGACGAGTCTGACACAAATGTAATTGCCCAAGAATAAAATAAGTAGAATTTTGAATAATAGTTTTAGCCGTTTTTACTGTTATGTCAGCCATACGTTTTACGGCGCCCCTCAAACCATTGCCGCGGGTCATGGCAGCGGCCAGCCTAAAAGTTATTCCAAACAGCAAAACAGCCATAGAGATCTTTGTGGTTTACAACGCTTTAAAAAATCAGCTTATTTTTGAACTGAGATGTTGGACTGTCAGGCCAGTAGTGACATACATGTATGTACTTTGTCCTCCGGTACTTTCATGCCTACTCGTGTCCATTTCTTCAATTGGAAGGTTGTTGTTTTCGTGCTGTGTGGAATGCTCTTTTTGCCCTTTACGACATCCTTTTACTGTCTCTCTGTTTTTTCGTCTTCTCTGTTTTAAATAACCTTTTTTCATCTGCGTAACTCCCATTGTCTTCCGCTTTAGGTTTATTTCTCTAGTCACTGCATATTTATATTCTTGATTTGACCATTTCGGTCTGAAATTAGATTGGAGCATATCATTTTTTGTTAACAAGAGAACCACAGAACAATCATAAAAATTTAAATAATAATATTAATATTTAGAGACATGTAGTGCAATTTACTAACTTTCAAATGTACGATTTATGTTAAAGTAAGGTTCGAGGCTAACATGAACAATGTTTTAATTAAATAGTTATGTTTGGTCCTATAACAACATTAGCAGAAGGAACATGGTACTCAATTGGTTTACAAATCATTACACTTTATACTTGGGCTTAACAAAAAAAAACATTTGGTAATATTTCTCTGAATTCGGTTTTCGACCGTGTTTTAAAATGTTTTACCAGTGAAATACATATAAAATTATGTTAGATATATTACATCAACATTTAATTACTACAGATAAACATCAATATAAATTATTACAACTATTATTTTATAATACTCTTCGAGATATCATATTTATTAAAAATGTAATGTTCGATACCAAATGTAGCGAACGTTACATTGTCATACAAGCAAAGAGCGACGCTTACTTATCATGTAAATAATTATGTTATTATAAAAATCATCGCTGTGTGCTTTGTACATAAAAAATGTGTTTGGAAGTGAATGATATATAAATATAATTTACCAATCATCAAACAATCACCATTTTCATTTGGGCCCTGTCCATCGTTATTCTGCCGTGCTCTGAACTAAATTTTCAAATGCGCATTGTTTGTGTGCCACATTTACTACGTCACGAACATAATACCATCAAACAACATTTCAAATATTAATAGGATGTAGTAATGAACGTTACAGTGTCGTACATTGCAGACAGCGTGTTTACCTATTATAATTTTATATCGAAGCATTAACTAAGAACAAAAGTTGAATGTCTAAAGTCCGCTAGGTTGTTCTTATTTGCAACCAAGGTAAGAACGTTTTATTTGAAATGAAATACCCCGTGTTAACGATATCGAGCTTATCAGTACAATTTTGTTCTTTGAAATTTGGTAAATATAACGTGTTGATATTAAAATGCAGACTTAAAATTGCAGTCAAATGTTGACAATAGTGCTCATATAATGTTTAATTAGTAATTTGATTATCATACCTCCATATGCGCATATTAAAACATGATTAGAAGGTGTTACACATCGTACATCTCGGATGCTACATCGATATCTGTTAATTCTGCTATGATCATTTCTTAAAAAAAACTATGTTTATTTTTTAGAAAAAGATGTTCTTCTCTATGCCGATTTTAATAACATAGGTTCTGTAGTTTTATCTCCTTAAGTTTGACCCATCACACCACTTCAAGGATACAGAAATATGCAGGACAAAAATTGAACAGCTACTTTATCGACCATTACAATTGCCCACTTTCTATACAAAATTGTATAGGTTTTCTACATATCTCGGTTCTCCTTTGTGTTTGAAGTTTGTGTTTTGAGACGTCTCAAATATTCCTGACATAAAGAGTCTTATTTACACGAAAATATTTAATGTATCAAGCGGAACATGCATATCGGAATTCATTCGGTGGTGCCTTTAATTGTATGGATTAAAATTTCTACAAATCCTCAACATCTTTAAATATGAGTCAAATAGTGACTTCATTACCTCTTGGTTTAATTCTTCAACATCAGGCAACATCAACATAAAATAGTCGTAATCGGCCATTGTGTCGAAACGGTGCGGGTACGATATATCGGCAAATCGAACAGCCCCTCCGAACAGACGATAAACAAAGAACAATTTGTGTTATATGTTATTATTACATTAAGTGTTGAAACATGTAACACGCAGTTTTCGTTCGTATAAAAAACGAATATCAAATGTTGAATTATACCGCCAATCAATAATCAGCCATCTTTGTTTACGCTAGAAAACATACAGTAATACTCCAGTTCAAGGCGTTATATCGAAAACAAAAGTTTTCAAAAACATTGTCGTTGACAAATGAAAATACTTAATATGCATTTGTAAAGGTGCGATTATACTTATTACTGAATGCCTTACCTACCGTCAATGCAACGGCGGATACAATAGATGGTGAATCATACCGGCACTTGACATGTTCTCATTATGGAGAGTTATTGTTGAATGCCTTACCTACTGTCACTGTTACGGCGGAAACAATAGTTGGTGAATCATACCCGCAGTTGACATGCTCCCATTATGGAGAGTTATCGTTGAATGCCTTACCTAATGTCACTGTAACGGCGGAAACAATAGATGGTGAATCATACCCGCACTTGACATGCTCCCATTATGGAGAGTTATCGTTGAATGACTTACCTACTGTCACTGTAACGGCGGAAACAATAGATGGTGAATCATACCCGCACTTGACATGCTCCCATTATGGAGTGTTATTGTCGAATGCCTTACCTACTGTCACGGTAACGGCGGTAACAATATATGATGAAACATACCTGCACTTGACATGCTCCCATTATGGAGAGTTATTGTTGAATGGTTCCTACTGTCACTGTAACGGCGGATACAATAGATGGTGAATAATACCTGCACTTGACATGCTCCCATTATGGAGAGTTATTGTTGAATGCCTTACCTACTGTCACTGTAACGGCGGAAAAAATAGATGGTGAATCATACACGCACTTGACATGCTCCCATTATGGAGAGTTATTGTTAAATGACTTACCTACTGTCACTGTAACGGCGGATATAATAGATGGTGAATCATACCCACACTTGACATGCTGCCATTATGGAGAGTTACTGTTTAATGCTTTACCTACTGTCACTGTAACGGCAGAAACAATAGATGGTGAATCTTACCCGCAGTTGACATGCTCCCATTATGGAGAGTTACTGTTGAATGCCTTACCTACTGTCACTGTAACGGCGGAAACAATAGATGTTGAATCATACCCGCACTTGACATGCTCCCATTATGGAGAGTTATTGTTGAATGCCTTACCTACTGTCACTGTTACGGCGGAAACAATAGATGGTGAATCAAATCCGCACTTGACATGATCCCATTTTGGAGAGTTATTGTTGAATGCCTTACCTACTGTCACTGTAACGGCGGATATAATAGATGATGAATCATACCCGCACTTGACATGCTTCCATTATAGAGAGTTATTGTTGAATGCCTTACCTACTGTCACTGTGACGGCCGAAACAATAGATGGTGAATTATACCGGCACTTGACATGACACCATTATAGAGAGTTATTGTTGAATGCCTTACCTACTGCCGCTGTAACGGCGGAAACAATAGATGGTAAATCATACCCGCACTTGACATGCTCCCATTATGGAGAGTTATTGTTGAATGCCTTACCTACTGCCACTGTAACGGCGAAAACAATAGATGGTGAATCATACCCGCACTTGACATGCTCCCATTATGGAGAGTTATTGTTGAATGCCTTACCTACTGTCACTGTAACGGCGGATACTATAGATGGTGAATCATACCCGCACGTGACATGCTTCCATTATGGATAGTTATTGTTTAATGCCTTACCTACTGTCACTGTAACGGTGTATGCAACAGATTGTGAATCATACCCGTACTTGAAATGCTCCCATTATGGGGATTTATTGTTGAAAACCTTATCTACTGTCACTGAAACGGCGGAAACAATAGATGGTGAATCATACTCGCACTTGACATGCTCCCATTATGGAGAGTTATTGTGTCCGCACTTGACATGCTCCCATTATGGAGAGTTATTGTTGAATGCCTTACATACTGTCACTGTAACGGCAGATACAATAGATGGTGAATCATACCCGCACTTGACATGATTCCATTAAGGAGAGTTATTGTTGAATGCCTTACCTACTGTCACTGTAACGGCGGAAACAATAGATGGAGAATTATACCCGCACTTGACATGCTCCCATTATGGAGAGTTATTGTTTAATGCCTTACTTACGGTCACTGTAATATTGGTAACAATGGATGGTGAATCATACCCGTACTTGACATGCTCCGATTATGGAGAGTTATTGTTGAATGCTTTACCTACTGTCACTGTAACGGCGGTAACAATAGATAGTGAATCATACACGCACTTGACATGCTTCAATTATGGAGAGTTAGTGTTGAATGGTTCCTACTGTCACTGTAACCGCGGATACAATAGATGGTGAATCATACCCGCAATTGACATGCTCCCATTATGAAGAGTTATTGTTGAATGCCTTACCTACTGTCACTGTAACGGCGGAAACAATAGATGGTGAATCATACACGCACTTGACATGCTTCAATTATGGAGAGTTATTGTTGAATGCCTTACCTACTATCTCTGTAATGGCAGAAACAATAGATGGTGAATCATACCCGCACTTGACATGCTCCCATTATGGGTGTCATTGTTGAATGCCTTACCTACTGTCACTGTAACGGCGGAAACAATAGATGGTAAATCATATCCGCACTTGACATGCTCCCATTATGGAGAGTTATTGTTGAATGCCTTACCTACTGTCACTGTAACGACGGAAACAATAGATGGTGAATCATACCCGCACTTGACATGCTCCCATTATGGGTGTCATTGTTGAATGCCTTACCTACTGTCACTGTAACGGCGGAAACAATAGATGTTGAATCATACCCGCACTTGACATGCTTCCATTATGGGTGTCATTGTTGAATGCCTTACCTACTGTCACTGTAACGGCGGAAACAATAGATGGTAAATCATATCCGCACTTGACATGCTCCCATTATGGAGAGTTATTGTTGAATGCCTTACCTACTGTCACTGTAACGGCGGAAACAATAGATGGTGAATCATACCCGCACTTGACATGCTCCCATTATGGGTGTCATTGTTGAATGCCTTACCTACTGTCACTGTAACGGCGGAAACAATAGATGGTAAATCATATCCGCACTTGACATGCTCCCATTATGGAGAGTTATTGTTGAATGCCTTACCTACTGTCACTGTAACGGCGGAAACAATAGATGGTGAATCATACCCGCACTTGACATGCTCCCATTATGGAGAGTTATTGTTGAATGCCTTACGTACTGTCACGGTAACGGCGGAAACAGTGAATGGTGAATCATAACCGCACCTGCCATGCTCCCATTATGGAGAATTATTGTTGAATGCCTTACCTACTGTCACTGTAACGGCGGATAGAATAGATGGTGAATCATACCCTCACTTGACATGCTCCCATTATGGAGAGTTATTGTTGAATGCCTAACCTACTGTCACTGTGACGGCGGAAACAATAGATGGTGAATCATACCCGCACTTGACATGACACCATTATGGATAGTTATTGTTGAAAGCCTTACCTTCTGCCACTGTAACGGCGGAAACGATAGATAATGAATCATACGCTCACTTGACATGCTGCCATTATGGAGAGTTACTGTTAAATGCCTTACCTACTGTCACTGTAACGGCAGAAACAATAGATGGTGAATCTTACCCGCACTTGACATGCTCCCATTATGGAGAGTTACTGTTGAATGCCTTACCTACTGTCACTGTAACGGCGGAAACAATAGATGTTGAATCATACCCGCACTTGACATGCTCCCATTATGGAGAGTTATTGTTGAATGCCTTACCTACTGTCACTGTTACGGCGGAAACAATAGATGGTGAATCAAATCCGCACTTGACATGATCCCATTATGGAGAGTTATTGTTGAATGCCTTACCTACTGTCACTGAAACGACGGAAACAATAGATGGTGAATCATACTCGCACTTGACATGCTCCCATTATGGAGATTTATTGTGTCCGCACTTGACATGCTCCCATTATGGAGAGTTATTGTTGAATGCCTTACATACTGTCACTGTAACGGCAGATACAATAGATGGTGAATCATACCCGCACTTGACATGATTCCATTAAGGAGAGTTATTGTTGAATGCCTTACCTACTGTCACTGTAACGGCGGAAACAATAGATGGAGAATTATACCCGCACTTGACATGCTCCCATTATGGAGAGTTATTGTTTAATGCCTTACTTACGGTCACTGTAATATTGGTAACAATGGATGGTGAATCATACCCGTACTTGACATGCTCCGATTATGGAGAGTTATTGTTGAATGCTTTACCTACTGTCACTGTAACGGCGGTAACAATAGATAGTGAATCATACACACACTTGACATGCTTCAATTATGGAGAGTTAGTGTTGAATGGTTCCTACTGTCACTGTAACCGCGGATACAATAGATGGTGAATCATACCCGCAATTGACATGCTCCCATTATGAAGAGTTATTGTTGAATGCCTTACCTACTGTCACTGTAACGGCGGAAACAATAGATGGTGAATCATACACGCACTTGACATGCTTCAATTATGGAGAGTTATTGTTGAATGCCTTACCTACTGTCTCTGTAATGGCAGAAACAATAGATGGTGAATCATACCCGCACTTGACATGCTCCCATTATGGGTGTCATTGTTGAATGCCTTACCTACTGTCACTGTAACGGCGGAAACAATAGATGGTAAATCATATCCGCACTTGACATGCTCCCATTATGGAGAGTTATTGTTGAATGCTTTACCTACTGTCACTGTAACGGCGGAAACAATAGATGGTGAATCATACCCGCACTTGACATGCTCCCATTATGGGTGTCATTGTTGAATGCCTTACCTACTGTCACTGTAACGGCGGAAACAATAGATGGTAAATCATATCCGCACTTGACATGCTCCCATTATGGAGAGTTATTGTTGAATGCCTTACCTACTGTCACTGTAACGGCGGAAACAATAGATGGTGAATCATACCCGCACTTGACATGCTCCCATTATGGGTGTCATTGTTGAATGCCTTACCTACTGTCACTGTAACGGCGGAAACAATAGATGGTAAATCATATCCGCACTTGACATGCTCCCATTATGGAGAGTTATTGTTGAATGCCTTACCTACTGTCACTGTAACGGCGGAAACAATAGATGGTGAATCATACCCGCACTTGACATGCTCCCATTATGGAGAGTTATTGTTGAATGCCTTACGTACTGTCACGGTAACGGCGGAAACAGTGAATGGTGAATCATAACCGCACCTGCCATGCTCCCATTATGGAGAATTATTGTTAAATGCCTTACCTACTGTCACTGTAACGGCGGATAGAATAGATGGTGAATCATACCCTCACTTGACATGCTCCCATTATGGAGAGTTATTGTTGGATGCCTAACCTACTGTCACTGTGACGGCGGAAACAATAGATGGTGAATCATACCCGCACTTGACATGACACCATTATGGACAGTTATTGTTGAAAGCCTTACCTTCTGCCACTGTAACGGCGGAAACGATAGATAATGAATCATACGCTCACTTGACATGCTCCCATTATAGAGAGTTATTGTTGAATGCCTTACCTACTGCCACTGTAACGGCGAAAACAATAGATGGTGAATCATACCCGCACTTGACATGCTCCCATTATGGAGAATTATTGTTGAATGCCTTACCTACTGTCACTGTAACGGCGGATACTATAGATGGTGAATCATACCCTCACTTGACATGCTCCCATTATGGAGAGTTATTGTTGAATGCCTAACCTACTGTCACTGTGACGGCGGAAACAATAGATAGTGAATCATATCCGCACTTGACATGACACCATTATGGAGAGTTATTGTTGAATGCCTTACCTACTGCCACTATAACGGCGGAAACAATAGATAGTGAATCATACCCGCACTTGACATGCTCCCATTATGGAGAGTTATTGTTGAATGCCTTACCTACTGCCACTGTAACGGCGAAAACAATAGATGGTGAATCATACCCGCACTTGACATGCTCCCAGTATGGAGAGTTATTGTTGAATGCCTTACCTACTGTCACTGTAACGGTGGATACTATAGATTGTGAATCATACCCACATGTGACATGCTCCCATTATGGAGAGTTATTGTTGAATGCCTTACCTACTGTCACTGTAACGGTGGAAACAATAGATGGTGAATCATACCCGCACTTGACATGTTCCCATTATGGAGAGTTATTGTTGAATGCCTTACCTACTGTCGCTGTAACGGCGAATACTATAGATGGTGAATCATACCCGCACTTGACATGTTGCCATTATGGAGAGTTATTGTTGAATGCCTTACCTACTGTCATTGTAACGGCAGAAACAATAGATGGTGAATCATACCCGCACTTGACATGCTCCCATTATGGAGAGTTATTGTTGAATACCTTACCTACTGTCACTGTAACGGCTGATGCAAATGATGGTGAATCATACCCGCACTTAACATGCTCCCATTATGGAGAGTTATTGTTGAATGCCTTACCTACTGTCACTGTAACGGCAGAAAAAATAGATGGTGAATCATCCCAGCACTTGACATGCTCCCATAATGGAGAGTTATTGTTGAATGTCTTACCTGCTGACACTGTAACGGCGGAAACAATAGATAGTGAATCATACCCGCACTTGACATTCTGCCATTATGGATAGTTATTGTTGAATGTCTTACCTACTGTCACTGTAACGGCGTAAACAATAGATTGTGAATCATACCTGCTCTTGTCATGCTCCCATTATGGAGAGTTATTGTTGAATGCCTTTCCTACTGTCACCGTAACTGCGGAAACAATAGATGGTGAATCATACGCGCACTTGACATGCTCCCATTATGGAGAGTTATTGTTGAATGCCTTACCTACTGTCACTGTAACGGCGTATACAATAGATGATGAATCATACCCGCACTTGACATGCTCCCATTATGGAGAGTTATTGTTGAATGCCTTACCTTCTGTCACTGTAACGGCGGAAACAATATATGGTGAATCATACCCGCACTTGACATGCTCCCATTATGGAGAGTTATTGTTTAATGCCTTACCTACTGTCACTGTAACGGCGGAAACAATAGATGGTGAATCATACCAGCACTTGATATGACCCCATTATGGAGAGTTATTGTTTAATGCCTTACCTACTGTCTCTGTAACGGCTGAAACAATAGATGGTGAATCATACCCGCACTTGTCATGCTCCCAATTATGGAGAGTTATTGTTTAATGCCTTACCTACTGTCTCTGTAACGGCTGAAACAATAGATGGTGAATCATAACCGCACTTGTCATGCTCCCAATTATGGAGAGTTATTGTTGAATGCCTTACCTACTGTCACTGTAACGGCGGAAACAATAGATGGTGAATCATACCTGCACTTGACATGCTCCCACTATGGTGAGTTATTGTTGAGTGCCTTATCTACTGTCACTGTAACGGCGGAAACAATAGATGGTGAATCATGCCTGCACTTGACTTGCTCCCATTATGGAGAATTTGGAAATAGGGTATATATAATTTAAAACATTACTTATTTTTCAATTTACTCTTAATATGTATGCGCGCACAGGACATGAATTGTCAAGATGATCGAATTAGGAAAAACATTTTGTTTTTTAAAACTATAGTTAGTGATAAAAGTTTTTAGTGTAAATGCATTTTAATCACAGATATGAGATCATCTATGTAGATAAAGTTGTTACCAAAAAAAATTGTATACCTAATGTGACACTATTTTGTTTTATATAGAAATAAAAAATTCTTCAAATGAAGTTTCTGATAGCAATATTTATAATACAATAATATACCCGGTTAACTCTATTCGTTTATAAATGCAAGTTATATGTAAAGTCAGCTTCAATGTTGTCGTGTTCCAGCAAACAATTCTGTATTTAACTGTTACAATTGCATTCAATTTCACATATATACATATCATATAGTATTTCCTGCTGATGTCAGTGTTGTTTACTTGAGAGGTCACTTACTAATCAAGTACCTCCTTCATTTGTGTATCTTTTTTATTTCATAGTAAGTTCAATCTAAACGCTGTGTGGCGTTTTCGTATCTCTTACTGTGTTGTGTTTTCATATTTCTTGAGTGTAACTACCAATCGCCAAAATGTCATTAATGTTTTCGTGCTTGTCTAGAGTCATCAAAGGCTGGCGCTTACTTAAGATCACTTTCCTCTGACCGACGAGGTCGTAGGCAAAATACTTATTGTGTGAACATTTCCCAGATATGCCATATGTAACCTGAACTATGTTAACAATGGCGTTAAACGTCATGTATTATTCCAATTATAAACACATAATTGGCATAGCAAACTAAATTAAGTAACTGAATGCTTTCTGTCTACCAACAAGTAATTACTGAGGCCTTGTCTGTCAGTATATATTATAGTGAAATGAAAAAGTAAAATACACGTATTTATGTAAAATTACAACGGGATGCTTCAGAACTTTGAGTGGCAATATTAAGTACAATAGTAACAGTTAGTACCGCTACTGATACCACGCTAAGTTAGTAAACAAGATTTCTTCGTTCCAAGTTACCAAAGCAACAATTTATACAATGGTTCACGTTTGGAAACATTTCTTTCCTATCACTTTACGCATACGGGCTACTTTATTTGCAATGTTTTAAAATGACTCCATGGTTGCCCCAAAATGAATGTGATCGTGTAGTAACATTACTGGTTCGAAGAATTGTGCACGCGCAAGTTACATTACTGCTTAAAACTGACTTGACAGAGCATTTTTAGTGATGATGTGTTACTTCGATGGTCCTGCGGCATATCTCATTAATCTATATAAAACTTATTCAATAAAATGGGAAAGTGATTGCTTTTAATTTGAAATCAATATAAACATGGGTTTCACCATAGGTTTGTAGTAGATAAAAGAAAAAGTTGGTTATACTGGTGTAAATGTATATCATTAATAAAAAAGACGTTTTATAACAAAGTATATCTTACCCCTATATCTTTCCTTGTTCCCTGGATCTTTTAAAGTAATGGCCATTGCTCCCCAGATCCCGAAAATGTTTGAAAAATTCCCCAAATATATTCCCCCAGATCTCTAAAAATAATAGGTAATCTTCCCCAGATCTCAAGAAACCCTCAGAAGGCCTCTATAGTGAATACATAATTTACTGTTGAATTTCATCGATGTTTTTTTAGTATTCCGATGTGATCGATGTACGTCGATGCATAAACAAATATTTTTTGAGAGTTTGAGTGTTGAAAATAATAGATTTCGATAAAAAGTAAATGTCAAATTGTTCGTTTACGAAATATAACAATTCAATTATTCAATAGTTCTTTCCGTTACTGAAAAACACCTAGTTATTCGAGAAAATAAAAGGTCACACGGGACTGACATCATTCCTGACATCACATTTACGCAAAACAACAGGGATCCATTTCACTAACTTTCATAAGACCTATGAATTTCGTACATTTAATTTTTTGCAAATTTTAAAAAAAAATACTTTTGATAAGGCTTACAAAATATCGTAAAATAAGTAAGCGACACACTTAGTAATTTCCGAACATTTTTTCATAACTTCAAATTTTACACGAAGAAGTTCGTAAACTTACGAACGCTATTGAAACGGAACCCAGTTTACTTTATATTTGACTTCCATAGTGTGCATTAATTTATTCGAACTTGCATTTTTGTTATGGGAAGGACGATTACAACAATATTGTTAAGAGTAAATATATTTTTACAAATTGTGTCGAAAATGAAAGTGTGATATTTACCCTACCATATCGAAAATATGGCCAACACGAACTGTAATTTTCAAATAACCCAAACACTATATGAGGATAGACACTATTATTATAAACGAGACAAAGATTGATGCAAGGCAGCAATGATGCCGCAAGTTGTTTTTTTTAAAAAGAACAATGAGTTTTCTTTGTATGTTTATTTTTATGAATATGAATATATACCAACAGAGAATGACCGTTTAGTGTAAAATGTTATTAAAATACAAAACAATCATTTTGAACATGTAAGACTAACTTGATCTAGGTAAAATAAAGGAGATGTAGGAAAGCCAAAATATAATATCGGAAGAAAAACGAGTTCTGTCGATTTACGAAAGTAAAATAATAGAAATAGTCACCACTTCAACGTTTGTGTGATGTTTGATACCTTTTTTCAAACACGAATAACTAGTTGAACACACATTACATGGCATTTCCAAAGCCAAATTTATTACAGAAATATTTGTCGAACTGAGAACTTCAACCTGATCCGGATATAAAAATCGGTTGCATGAATGACAAAAGCTGCTGGGTTTCTTCTGTATACTATTTTTATAATCATATACATGGTTTTGGTCACTTGTGTAATTGATTAAATTTAGGTCTTTGGATGAAAGTACATCAAAAACTAAACCAACATCGAAGATACTACTAATAGACGTCTATGTTTCAGAGGACGGTAAATACGCATCTTTCTTTTCCTGTTTCCTGTTTCAGCAAGCTCTCACTAATAACAACGCCGTTTATTTCTAACTGTAATGTAACAAAACATTACTTTCAGGCATTATCTTTTGATTGCAGCCATTCCTTTTTTAGTTTCATTAGTAGATACATTTCTTAACATCACACGATTTGGTTATGGTCTCCTTTAAAAATAACTACCTATTTAATCTATTATGATATGCTGAACCTATAACAACGGAAATAATAACAAAATCAAGTAGCAACAGTTGTTTATTTTACTTGATACAATAGAAATATATTTTCTTTAAAAATACGATTGAAAAACAAGGTGAGTTTATCGGTGTGGCGTATTTTCAGCACGTTGCAGGAATCAGAAATAACTCCGAACATGTACAAGTTTTGTTTTTAATTGCTTTTTTTTTAAATCATATATCAATAAATTAATTTAAAATATATATGATCACAGTTGTAAATAACATAACATTAAGTACGTCAGAAAATATAAAAGGTAAGTTTAAAGACATGTTTTTAAATATGCAAATCGAAGTGCATAATGGTTGAGATTAGTACATTTAAACATCAAAATTACTATTAAGTACACCGCGTTTGCCTTTCCCCTGCATCCAGAATTTGGTCGTGTCAGCCGAAAACTGGTCGGGATTATAATAATAATAATAATAATAATAATAATAATAATAATAATAATAATAATAAGAAGAAGAAGAAGAAGAAGAAGAAGAACAAAAACTTTTATTAACGAGAGAACTCTTTTGAATAAATTCAATCTTCCAAGAGGCCCTCAACATATTTACAAAGTAAACAAGTTTTTTTTTATAAGACGAATAGAGTTCCGCAAAAAAGAGCCTGAATAAGCAAACGAGTTTCGAAATGTTTCAGAATAAGGCTTAGGAGAATACAACTGTAGATTAGAGGATGGCCGTAGTGTGCGTGTATGAACATTAGCTGTTGGAGTAAATAAATCTTTGAGATATGCAGGAGCCGTGTGATTAAATGTCTTATGTATAAGTGCTGCTTTTTGAAATTTAACTCTTTCAGGAAACGTCATCCATTTAAGCTCTATGAATAATTCAGTAGAAGGAGTATCGTAATTTTTATCGATAATAAATTTAGCAGCTCTCTTTTGAAACCTAACAATTTTATCTGCAAGTGAAATATTACAGGGATTTGGATCACCAGTTTATTTAGTACCCTATGCGCGGTTGTTTTTAGTTTTTTTTAAATTAAATATGTTGTTTCACTCAAAGTTTGCATCTTATTTCGTACAAACTCAAACATATACATTCATTAAATCTATTTACCACATCTTGTATAAGACCTGGTCATTGGATGCTTTTTACAAGCAGCCAACTTGTTTTATATAGCAAGATACAATGGCTTTCATGTGAGGAAAGCATTCAGATAGGCAGATAATGGGAAGACCATTTTGATAAAAGGAAATTCCATACTGGTATATGAATGTTAGTTCCACCAATTAACCAACATACTATCAGTTCATTTATTAACACAAATATATTGTTTATGAATAAATTTGGAAAAAAAATAACAGGAAGCTGACTGTAAAACCACATTTATGTTTGTTATTTTAATCAGTGATTCTTCACTTTATATTGCTTTTCATGATTGTTGTTATTTGTGCTATGTGTGGGCATTTTAAAAAGTTTTATCTTTTGAAACTTAGACAAAATGGTACAATATATATTTTTTCTTTGAGTCTAGTCGTGTTCTTTAAAATGTGTCCATTATGCTGCAAACTTTGTGCGACGCTACGACTTTAAAAAAAACACTAATACACAAATACAAAGTCACCAACAATAAACACAGTACATTAAACCATAATGTTTAGTTTCTGCATATTCACTTGGTACACCTGCATATAGCATCCACCTTCTCACTGGGTATATCTTCATATAGCATCCACCTTCTCACCGGGTACATCTGCATATAGCATCCATCTTCTCAATGGGTACATCTGCATATAGCATCCACCTTCTCACTGGGTACATTTGCATATAGCATCCATCTTCTGACTGGGTAAATCTGCATAAAGCATCCACCTTCTCACTGGGTACATCTGCATATAGCATCCACATTCTCACTGGGTACACATCTGCATGTAGTATCCACATTCTCACTGGGTACACATCTGCATGTAGTATCCACCTTCTCACTGGGTACACATCTGCATGTAGTATCCATCTTCTCACTGGGTACACATCTGCATGTAGTATCCATCTTCTCACTGGGTACACATCTGCATGTAGTATCCATCTTCTCACTGGGTACACATCTGCATGTAGTATCCACCTTCTCACTGGGTACACATCTGCATATAGCATCCATCTTCTCACTGAGTACATCTGCATATAGCATCCACCTTCTCACTGGGTACACATCTGCATATAGCATCCATCTTCTCACTGGGTACACATCTGTATATAGCATCCACCTTCTCACTGGGTACATCTGCATGTAGTATTCATCTTCTCACTGGGTACACATCTGCATGTAGTATCCACCTTCTCACTGGGTACACATCTGTATATAGCATCCACCTTCTCACTGGGTACATCTGCATATAGCAACCACCTTCTCACTGGGTATATCTGCATATAGCATCCAACTTCTTACTTGGTACATCTGCATATATAATCCACCTTCTCACTGGGTACATCTGCACATAGCATCCACCTTCTCACTGGGTACACATCTGCATGTAGCATCCATCTTCTCACTGGGAACATCTTCATTTAGCATCCACCTTCTCACTGGGTATATCGACATGTAGCATCAACATTCTCACTTGGTATATCTGCATGTAGCATCAACATTCTCACTGGGTACATCTGCATATTGCATCCCTCTTATCACTGGGTACATCTGCACGTAGGATCTTTATTCTCACTGGGTATGTCTACATATAGCATCCGCCTTCTCACTGGCTATATCTGCATGTATCATCAACATTCTCACTGGTCACATCAGCATGTAGCATCCATCTTCTCACCAAGTACATCTGCAAATAGCATCCGCCTTCTTACTGGGTATATCTGCATGTAGCATCAACATTCTCACTGGGAACACATCTGCATGTAGCACCCATCTTCTCACTGGGTACATCTGCATAGAGCAACCACCTTCTCACTGGATATATCTGCATGTAGCATCCATCTTCTCACTGGATACACATATGCATGTAGCACCCATCTTCTCAATGGGTACATCTGCATATAGCATCCACCTTCTCACTGGATATATCTGCATGTAGCATCTATCTTCTCACTGGGTACGTCTGCATATAGCATCCGCCTTCTCACTGGATATATCTGCATGTAGCATCAACATTCTCACTGGGTACATCTGCATGTAGCATCCATCTTCTCACTGGGTACATCTGCATATAGCAGCCACCTTCTTACTGCGTACATTAGCATTCACCTTCCCACCGATTACATTTGCATGTAGCATCAACATTTTCACCGGGTACATCTGCATTAAGCATCAACATTTTCACCGGGTACGTCTGCATGTAGCATCCACCTTCTCACCGCGTACATCTGCTATAGTATTCACCTTCTCATCGGGTACATTTGCATGCAGCATCAACATTCTCACCGGGTACATCTGCATATTGCATCGACCTTCTCAACGGGTACGTTAGCATTTACCTTCTCACCGGGTACATCTGCATGCAGCATCAACATTCTCACCGGGTACATCTGCATATTGCATCGACCTTCTCAACGGGTACGTTAGCATCCAACTTCTCACCGGGTATATATGCATGTAGCATCCACCTTCTCACCGCGTACTTCTGCATGTAGCACACACCTTCTCTCCGTGTACATCTGCATGTAGCACCAGCCTTCTCACCGGGTACACCTGCATGTAGCATCCACTTTCTCATTGGGTACATCTGCATGTAGCATCCACCTTCTCAATAGAAATGGTTTTAGACAAGGCTTACATACCAGGTTATATCACGTCTGGACTGTAAGGACAATTTACATACAAGGTTGTAACAAATATCACGTCTGGACTGTAAGGACAATTTATAAACCTGGTTGTAACAAATATCACGTCTGGACGCTAGGGACAATTTACATATCAGGTTGTAACAAATATCACGTCTGGACGCTAGGTACAATTGACATACCAGGTTGTAACAAATATCACGTCTGGACGCTAAGGACAATTTACATACCTGGTTGTAACAAATATCACGTCTGGACGCTAGGGACAATTTACATACCAGGTTGTAACAAATATCACATCTGGACGGTAGGGACAATTAACATACCAGGTTGTAACAAATATCATTTCTGGATAGTAAGGACAATTTACATACCAGGTTTTAAAAAATATTACGTCTGGACGGTAGCGACAATTTACATACCAGGTTGTAACAAATATCACGTCTGGACTGTAGGGACAATTTACATACCAGGTTGTAACAAATATCACGTCTGGACGGTAGGGACAATTTACATACCAGTTTGTAACAAATATCACGTCTGGACGCTAGGGACAATTTACATACCAGGTTGTAACAAATAACACGTCTGGACGCTATTGACAATTTACATACCAGGTTGTAACAAATATCAATTCTGGATGGTAGGGACAATTTATATACCAGGTTGTAACAAATATCACGTCTGGACGGTAGGGACAATTTACATACCAGGTTGTAACAAATATCACGTTTGGACGGTATGGACAATTTACATACCAGGTTGTAACAAATATCACGTTTGGACGGTAGGGACAATTTACATACCAGGTTGTAACAAATATCACGTCTTGACGCTAGGTACAATTTACATACCAGGTTGTAACAAATATCACGTCTTGACGCTAGGGACAATTTACATACCAGGTTGTAACAAATATCACATCTGGACGCTAGGGACATTTTACATACCAGGTTGTAACAAATATCACGTCTCGACTCTAGGGAAAATTTATATACATTGTACTGGTATTGACAGCTTATAAAACAAGCAGGCTGTTTAGGATTCACAGATACTCAAACGATATATAAAAGAAAGTCCTCGAGACCCGTTGAATCATGAGAATACAACAACACTACAGTGTGCATTGAAACCAAACACCACACAACAACAACACTACTGAGTGCACTGAAACCATATACCTCACAACAACAACTACTACTATGTCCATTGAAAACAATGATAATCGAAGAAAATCTCCATTTACAACGGATAAGCATTCGCCTTAGTTAGGTAAAAAGATAAATAAAAATGTTACAAAAATCATCTTGTCAACTTTTTAGTAATAAATGGGATCATAAGTCAGCAATAACATGAATTATTAGTCAAAAACAAAACAATAAAGGATGAGATGTCAATTAAGAAACATCGAATTGGCTTGCGTGAAATTACGTTGTATCCAATTTGTACAGAATGTGAATAAACATTTTGTGAAGCTGGCTTGCCTTTTGTAATTTTGTAATGATGTATTGGCGAAAATGGCACAGATGTCTCTCATGAGACAAATTAACTGTGAAATGTTACATTTTTGTGGGTTAATATCACCACTCCAATGTGTGACTTACTGGCGTTATTTAGCAGTTTCGCTTGTTTGATTTTCCACTTCTTTATGTAACAGTTTGACCGAAATTGTCTACAACAAGTAAAATAATATGGTTAAATAATATAAGTACCTTAATTTAAATGTTAGTATTTTGTATTTTATTTGGAATGAGATTTCAACCAAATTTCATGTTATATATGGCGTATTCAGTTTTATCAGCGGAGGAATATCTCAGAATGAATTTAAGTAGAATCACCGTCCTTCTGCAAGTAACTGGCAAACTTTCTCACATAAAAATTTTTGAGCGATGGGAAGTTCAAATCATAACATTAGTGATGAGAGGTAAAGGATATTGAGACGGCGCCGTAGACAACTCCACCACGGCTGACCCTTTAAATGTTAGGGATATACAAATATAATAATTGTTTGTAAAAAGAGACGAACTTTAAGTAATTTAGTATATTAGTGATGGTTGTCCTTTTGTGTCTAGGAAACAAGCTTGGCGTTAATTTTATGTGGCATTATGATGTAACTTTAACTAGTATGACATCACCATGAATGTATAAGTAGGATAGATGCACTAATTGCCAATTTTCAATTCATCGGTCGATATATTTGCGAGTTACAACATTAAATTGAGAGTTCGGATTAGCTAAAATGGTATAAAAATTGCACGTGTAAAACAAGAGGTTGAGACGATGTGAAATATAAGTAGATGTATATGGAAGTGATGTCATAACATGAGGCGGAGCCCTCCGCGGCCGCGTGGTCTAAGGCGTCGTCTTTATATCTGTTGCATCTTTCCGCTAAAGTTTGCAAGTTACTTGAGGTAGGACGGTGGTTCTACTCAGATTTATTTTGCGGTCTTCCTTACCAATAAAACTGTATATGCTAGATATAACCTGAAATGTATTAAGAAGAAATATTACGTTTAATAAAGTGTTTAAAATTGCTTTCAAAATCGATCAACTATGGTAAAAAGTGCGGTTTTATCGTCAGAGGTATATCAATACTGGATGGGAGTATATGACTGAGTCGATAAAGCGTATCCCCTGAGATTCGCTTGTCCAAAGAGTACAAACATTATGCACCATGGGCTTGTTTCAATGATATCAAACTTCTCATTACACAACTAATAAAAACTGTTCATCTTTGTTTCACATATATAGGTTATAAAGAAGAAAAATTCCAAATTTTAGTTAAAGCAATATTATCCAGTAAAACCTATCCCTCTGACTAAATCAAAACTAGTATAATAAAAATATTTAACATAAAGTGAGGCCACCTGGATCATAGCTGGTTCAAAACGCAGTTGTTTATCGTCACAAACATGTATCTAAACTAACTTTTATCGCCGATGTTTGAAGACCTGAGCTGTGAATTAACATAATGAATAATTATATGTAATCTAACTTGTATCCCTAAACGTTCGGAAATGTCCGGGGGTCATCGATGTGTCATATCCAAAACAATTATATTTCTACAACATGAAAAAACAACGTCAGTCTATGCATTTATCACGAGACTGTTCTATTTCTGAGGATGACGGAATTGCGCAGTATATATGGTTGAATCGAAAGGTTTACTACAGTTCCGTAGTATATATTAGAATTACTGATCAGTAAATTTAGATTAAAATAAATATTATTAAAATATGATTTGTCACGTTTAAGAGCGGAATCTGTTGATATAAATGCATCAAGGTTAATGAAATTCACGAAAATGTTTGTCATTCATTAACAAGAAACTGGTTATGCCGCTTTTAAGCGGACTACCTAAAATATACATTACTGTCGAATGATCCTGCACATATTGATTTTTATGATTTTTCTAAGAGTTTTTATAATATCGAAACGGAGACCGTTTAAAAAAATCCTCAAATGCCTATAGATACAATGTTGTGTGTTTGGTAAAACCTCATAAAAGTCACTTTTACCATTAATATCATTAGTACTATTGCAGTACTGTATATGCCAGTTTTTGTTTTGCTTTACTCATCTGCAACATGAAATCACAGGCCCTATTAACCATCTTAAAACCAACCCAAATTACATAGGACTTTCTTTAAATGCAACAATCTTGTTATCGTGACAAAACTTGCACAACTGTGTAGTAAAACCTTTATGAAACGTAAACATATATACATGGAACTGACAACAAGCTTTAACGCACTTTTGTTTAATGACTTTTGTATAATATTAATATATTTTTAAGTAAGACATCGTTACTTTGGTCTTTTAGTAGATTATTTGAATATGACTGGATTGTGATTTAAAAATGTCGATGTGTCAAATGTCCAACAAAAGACACATACAACATAATGTATATCCAGCAGCAGATGTATCATAACAATACGATCGCCATCAATACAGCACGCGCACTCACAGACTAATAAAATACTAACTACCGAGAGACAACGTACACCGGACATTGTCAATCATGTGATAGGGCAAGCATACAGTTGATAAAAAATATCTTATTTTTACAGGCCTGGGTAAGTACATTCATTTATATTATAACACGTATATGTTATGGAGTGGACAATCAGGGGTTATTATCGAACGCCATGATGTATGCAAATCTCGTCTATATTTTGCCTAGTTCTTTTAGTCTAAGATTTGAAAAAATGAAAAGATGTTGATGCATTTAATAAAATCCAGTGAATTAATGTTTTATTACAATGTATACATTCACATTAGTCTTGCTTCATTTCACTTTTTTACAGGATTTCGTTCGTTTTACACGTATTTGCTACTGTACTGCTTCTTGGTGGTTATCATTTGTTTAAGGTAAGGCAACTTTGAACTCATTTTAAGTAAAATATTTATTTATTTTAGTGTCACCTCTATTTAAATTGCCAGCTACACTGAGCTTAAGAGACACCTTTATCTTGTGCATAGTTACTTCCTGAAAGCTATCATTGCCAGGCATCAGGCTGTTAAATATTCGGTACCCCTCAATTTAGAACTGCTTGGTGAAATACCGGCCGCATCAGAAAAAATCCAAATGCTTCCACCAGAATTCGAACCTTCGACCTCCCACTTCCGAGGCGGACACCTTAACCACTAGGTCAGGGAAGACAGTTTCAATAACAGTATGTTATAGGGGTCAATTTTTTAAATTAGCAAATGATATTTGAGTATTGTAACCAAAGTGATATTTATTAAGATATTAGAAACATGTAATATAACCTGTGTTATGTATATATTCTGTTATACTATAAAATATTATTCCACAAAGATATGCATATGAATGTTTAATTATTACTTTAATACATATATATTCGATTATTCAATTTCTGACCATCAGAGTATCTACATTATTATTAGTGTTTTGCAGCTTACTTCAATTCCGAAACGGACAGAGGACTATGTTCCTTCCTTCGTTCCTTCGTTATGAATTCATCCGTCCGCCAATCTATTCATCTATCTTTCCAGGGATCCTGAAAGTTTAACCACCATGCCCATCTCTACATATGGGTAAAATTATCACCTTTTACACAAGAAGTCACCAATGGAACATAAATTTTAAGGTGATGATATATACAAACACTGTCACCACTACAACATCATTATAATCATCATCATTATCATCATCATCATCATCATCATTATCAATATCCTCATCATCATCATCAATATTCTCATCATCACCATCACCACTACCACCACAACCACAATCATCATCATCATCGTCATCATCCTTATCATGATAAACATCATCATCATCGTCATAATCTTCTTCTTCATAATCATCATCATCATCATCATCAACAACAACAACACCAATTCATATGATCCCCTGGTTCCACATAGGGGTTAGTAATTTAACCACAATAGTGAACATGACAAAAAACGATAAAATGAACATGAAACCTATTCGGAGGACTCCTACTAGTAGGCCATCCAAAAAGCAAAATGACCCTTATTTTAACTTTTGATGGCAATTTTTAGTAGAATTGTTTCAGTACCATAACAACTTTCCCTAAGATGTATAGCAACGTGGGATGGTGGATGCCACTCATGAAATTGCGTTTTAAGGTCACAGTTGAGGTCAAAGGTCAATCAGCTGCATAAATTAACAAAAACGGTAGTGTATATAAATTATTGTTACTAATATTATAATTATGTTGCTTTATATATTTTTTCTGTAATGCAATGTTGTAAATAGTCTAATGAAACAATGTAGGGGACAATGAAGCATCTATTTAAAGAATAATGAAGCATACATCTGTCGTTCTGTTCGTACTTATACTAGCTGAAAGTTCACTTAGTGCATTAAAATTTTGGACATTTACAGTTGTTTTTTTGTTTAATTGCAAATATACGATTTGTTATTAACCTTAAATGTTATACCTATCTTTGAAAATACAATACTAAAACTAACTCGTATTAAAAAAAAGTTGCGTGTAAGCTTGTATGCTCTACACAAGACGATTATACACTGATGCACATTTTTATCATAAATTATTCTCCAATTGAAATGGGGTTTCAGTAGAAATAATAATGACGAATATATATGTACCTTTGATTAAAAGTAAATTTAAAAGAAAGACAGTTTATGTTATGATGTTATCAAATTACCTTTATTGTACATAAAATTAGTAAAATTTGTCTCCCATATATAAAGATGCCATACAAAGTATCTGAGATTCGTAAAATATTACTTGTTACCTCCAGTATAGAAGTTCTTGACAGAATTGACAGTTTTGATCTTGACACTTGTCAAGATTGAAACACTTTATGGCATAAAATGTTCGGGACATGTGTATGTTATTGGTGGTGATTGGAGTAGCCATTTTAAGAGGAAGCAGGTATTTAATCAGTCAATCCAAGCAAATATTTTTTAAAGCTTTGTAATTTCCAAATATCTTGCTAAAGCATAACAAAAGCTACATTCTGAGGCATATGCGTCTGATTTCGGGTCATATACTGATTCATCAGATAATGATTCAAGTATTCTATATGAAAGTATACTTCTACAGGAAAGTGTAGACTGCTGCTCAACAAATACGAGGTGAGATGGGCATGATTCCCTTTTGGAAGTAATAGACATTGATTATGTAGAAGAGGTAATTCCTGGAAGGTTCTTTCTCTTTCTCGTCTGCTATGTCTATTATTCTAGACAGCAATGCTGAAGTCAGAAACTATGCGGAGAACTGTAAAGTTTGTACTTTAGCAGAAGCTATAGTATTTGGTGTATCTAACGGCATACAAAATCTCAAGAAAAATGTTGGCCTTGGACATGCTCTTCATAAGGCAACTCGTTCTGAAATGAATGTCAGTCAATTTCATGCTGTCAACAACATTGTTGAATTAATATGATCCGCAGAGATGACAATTTAGCTGCAAAAAAACTTGAGAGGCATATCAAAAATGAATATGATCTGTTCACGTTCATGAAAATATAAGAAATCATACATTTGCCCATTACTCCTGTGATAATGTTAATGTCCTTGAAGCAATATCAGATGAAAGAAACATACATGTATTTCACAGCACAATATGGTGGTCAGTCGCTAGAGAAAATCATATGGATACTTATACCAGACTTGCTTCTGCTGATACTATGAAAAAACTATCCAGTTAGATAAAGTAGTGTTATCTCTTGATGGTAGGCCATATCCAATACATTGGTACACAAACAGTAACGAAACACGTTGAACAACATATATTCAGAACATTTGAATGGATTTTAGCAAGACAGTCAAAATGATATGCAAACAGTTCCGACTTGAAGAGCTTACATTGGATTAGACAGTCCAGACAATCTGTCAATGACCACTATGGGATTGCGTCCAATATAACAAGCCTATGTAGATGAATTGAACACATTTACAATTGTTGTCAATATATTTGAAGCAATTTCAAGTCATATTGGTCAAGCAACACCGTTATCACAGCAGATCAGCCACTCTATTATAAAAAGAAATAACTTGTATGAGGCAATCTACACCAATTCAAGAATGCCATATTCAGGGTAGGGGTTTCCATTAATGTTTTAATATTCTGAAGGCAACTTGACAGTATGTATAAAAGGCTGGTTTAGATGGTGTGTGAATTGAGGCAGGCATATATCTCCAAACACAACCGAAAACATTTAAGAGCGAAAGGCATATTGCAGAGCAGTGAAGCATATAAAGCATTATGGAGACTGCATTGATGTATCTTCATATCGTGGTGAGCACATATAACTATTGCTGCTAAGCTTAATTATTTTGATAATGCCGTAAAAATGTTGCTGATGCATTCTATATAAAAATGAAAAGGGTTCCAAGAGGATATACAGAAAGCAATTGAACAGATGAATTAGACAAAACGCTCGAGCAGTTTAATTGCTCATTACGGGGAGTTTGGCTAATTGTGTACGGATGTGTTTTTGGATGACGTGCATAAGCATGGTTGAAATTTTGTAAGACTTCATCAGAGCGGAAAAGAGGGCGCCTGGGAACTCCATCTAGGGGCGTTTGCTGTTATGTTACTGTGGTTGACATTCTAGAACCATTGGAATTATGTTCATTGCTGACCTATTTACTAGATCATATGAAGTATTTCGAAAAGACAGCACCAGATGTGTATCAGGAATTTACAGATGGAATTTTTTTACAGTCAAAAGAAGCAACAATTACTAAACACTGACCAAGCAACACGATTGATGAACAAGATTTTTATAATGAACCATGGGAAAATAGGAATCACACAAAATAACCAAGCCAGAAACAAAATCTGTGTCACTTTGGCAACTCAATCGGATGTGTCAGAGAAGTCATTACAAGAAGAAAGTGATGCAGAGGAAGACCACACCTACACCAGTTATGACTATCTGCCTTCATAGTCATAAAGATTATATTTAGTGTGATATATTTGCACAGTGTTATCATTTTTTATAATTATAAAAAGATGTTATCCTAACACATGTATTCTTGTCAGTTGTCACTACCACTCTACCATTTAAATTGTGTTACAGTTATATTTTCAAAAACACTGTCACCGACTTAAAGGCTTATTAAAAATTGTAAGGAAGAACCCATCGAACATTACCTCTCTATATTAAAGATATAAGTATTATAAGTATAAACTACGTCCTTGAGCTTATTTGATATCAGTGTCAATATAATGTCTGTAGATGGTATCATACCATATGACTGTGGCATGATACTCCAGCGTGTCAGCGCTTAGAAAACACCATGGTGATATAACTGAAAAACTGTTGAATTCGACGCTTTACTCAATGCAACAACTCAATAATGGTAATTATTTGGTATTTAGTGTCAGTTTAATGTCATCGATGATTAACCACTCTTTGTTGTGATCTGGTACAGGATTACACCGATATCTGTCAAGTTATTTATGAATTTCATCATTGAATTAACGGTGAAAGATAAATGACAATGAACCGTGGCGGTGGTATATGGGGTAGAGTGTCCGCCTTGTGTGTGGAAGATTGTGGGTTCGATTCCCAGCCTGGTCATATTGGTGAAAAATGGTATAAGATCTTTCCTCGCTTGGCACTAAGCATTTAGAAGATAGTTAGTCAGTGTCGATATAATGTGACAGTGTGGGGTATTATACCATGTGTCTGCGACATGTTACTCCAGTGTGGCAGCGCTTGAAATACTGTCTTAAACAGACAATGTCGTGATATATAACTGAAAAATTGTTAAAAGCGTCGCTAAACAACATACAACAACAAATGACAATCAGGTGTAAGGTTGTACATCAATCGTAATGGAGACTGGCCGGACGAGGATTCGAACGATGACTCGCAATCTGCTCTGATAGCCATACTGACTACCGACAGAGTTAACCGGGTCAAGCTACCTTACTAGTAACTTAAAATAGTGTTTTTCTTTTCTAAAAATGCAATTTTGCACAGTCCCTGTGATGCTCGGTCATTCACTTTGTTTTGTGGCCTTGATTTCCTTACCTCTGAACATGTGGGAAAGTAGTAAGTGACTTAGAGAGATAAGATGCATATAGTTTTGGTTAACAGTTTGGTAAATCCCCTGAACGATGATTAAATACTGTGAACGCTGTTACATAAGTTAGATACTGTTGACGAAAGTATAACCCCATACAAACACTTGACAGCAGTACAAGTTTAATCATATACTCTTAATGTGCAATACACACATAACAAATTGAAATGTGTTTTTAATGTATAACCAAGGATTTTACGGAGAATGATAGGATATGTGTATCCATCATGACGTAATGCTGATGATAGAATAGCAATTGTATATTCCTCTAGCAATAAAAAGAAATGTTTTGGAGAGGACACCACTTCTGATAGACAAACATGTCCAAACAATAACCCCACCCACCACCACCACCAAACGCGGCTCGTGCACATATTTTAAATTGGTGTAAAATAAAATAATAAGTAGACCTATACTACTATTAAAAATGCTGCTCTGCGACAAGTGACAAGTATTGAGAATATATTTTTTGCAAAGAAAATCGTTATCGATTATTGAAAAAGTGTGTGTTAACATACATTATTTAAAGCCTAAAACATTTACATTTTTTTTAATACATAACTGTACATGCTATTTATCGCATAATTGCGAGGAATGTGCACTACAAACATTCACACTATGCCAATTCATCATCATTGGGTGTATGGGAAAACGGTAAAATGTCCCAAATGTCTGCACTATACTGCTCGTTTTTTGGAAAATTTTACTTGTACAGCGTTAAGCACCGGTAATACACGACATAACTGTATGAAATCATAGTCGCAAGTTTTATTATTGAATTTTAATACAATAAAATGCATTCAAGGCAAAGGTTTTAAAGGAAATAGTTTCAAAATTGCATAAAGTTATAAATACGCTGTTATTCATTACAAAATGTAAGTTATCCATAATTATATTAATATATATCTGGAAGTTTTAGATATAAGCAATGTACATCCAACCATGCCCAGTGGGGGGGGAGGGGGGGGGCCGGGTGTTTATTTACTTTTTACGTTCAAAATGTTTCTAGGGGTACATTTTGTGCTGAGCCCGAAAAACTGTTTCTTATTTACGGCTGTTGGGGCGTTCGGTCACAATTCCAAGATGGCCGCCAAAATGTACGCTAAATAATGAAATTCATATTATAATATATATATAGTCTGATAGAAAACACTGCAAAGTTTTAAAAAAATGAAAAACAACACTTTTTTCTGCAATTATATTCATTAAGTTAAATAACTTGGCCTTATTTTTTATTTATAAATGCTCGTTTCTAGAGGTAAAATGTATGCTAAGTCCTATAATATATTTCTTACTAACAGCTGTTGGAGCGTTTGGTCACATTTCCAAGATGGCCGCCAAATATTGAAATTGATGTATAATTTAAAATCTGATAGAAAACACTGCAAATCTTCTTCATGTTATGTTTGTTTAACTCTAAGAAAGCAATGTAATAAACAATTTTATATAAAAGATCCATTTTAAAGATATAATCAGAACAAATTCAACTGAATATGTTAAACTTAATCTCTATTAAACTATATTCTATATATATATACATATATTTTAGAGTAGTTTATTAAATATTTGGTTATTTGGTTATGTCAACAGAATGCAAATATGTGTAAGAAAGATCACCACAATAAGAAGGATGTGCTTATATTCAGTTACATGCATACATATATTGTTAAATTATTGAGGCCATTTTTATGATTAATTAGTTCGACTGTATAATTATTATGTAGGTTTTAAATTCAGTGAGTATAGTTTTTAATTTGTGATATCAATTGTAACGAGGCAGTGTATATCACCTAAGAACACTGACCTCATTCAAGCCCGACTGATGTTGTTAATGACCTACCAGTCTCCGACTACAGAGGTGCTAAAGGATAGAGAAAGCATCAATTCTCTCAAAGAGTGGGTGGGGTTTTTTTTCAAGCACTTTTTCAGATTCCACCGATTAAAATGATTCCGTTTAAGTACAGATACTTGTGTATTCTATTAGTTAAATTGTAGTAATAGCCACAATATGTGGCAGAAAAACAAGGAAAGCAAAGTTTGTTCTGGTACGAATAAGTGTTGAACTTAGTTGAAAGTTCAGTAGATTAACGTTATACAGTAATAGCATTAGAAACACAAAAGTAGCAAGAGAAACGAAGGTAAGAAAGCAATACATATTGAACTAAATCAGACAACTGGATTTCGCAAATATTCAGCATGGAACCATTACAACGAACATACTGAGTCACTGTCAGGCAGCAATATTACACATTTTTGTCATAGGAATATTATATCAACACATTCTAAGCAACACACAGCCCATTGGTAAAGATGTGGTATTTCGCCAATTTGAAATGTCTTCTTTGACAAAACAGAGGGGGAATAGATCAGCTCCACATTGAAAATTAATGAAACGAAAGAAACCAAAGATTTCTCAAGTTAATAGAACATATTTCAAGAGTAGAAATATTTACCTATTCTGAATCATCAATTTATTCTCCACAAATGTGGATTAAGCTGGTAGAAGAGTCAACAAATATCTTAATGAATATTGTTAATTTACCACCACGAGTAGACGTCACAGAACAAACAATGAAACAGTCCTAGTAAGTAATGGTCTGGATTCAACCAGAGGAAATTTCACTTGACCATACATAAGAATGATACTTTACGCCATACAACAGCAATGAGGCTGTGTACATTGAAACCATACACCACACATCAACAACACTAATGTGTGCATTGAAACTATACACCAAACAACAACAACAATACTACTGTGTGTATTGTAACCATACATTATACAACAACAACACTACAGTGTGCAATGAAACCATACACCACACAATAACAACACTACTGAGTGCACTGAAACCATATCTCACAACAATAACAACACTACTGTGTGCATTGAAACTATACGCCATACAACAACAAAATTAATTTGTGCATTGTAACCATACGCCATACAACAACACTACTGTGTACATTGTAACCATACACCACACATTAACAACACTACTGTGTGCATTGAAACCATACACCACACAACAACAACACTACTGTGTGCATTGAAACCATACGTCATACAACAACAACACTACTGTGTACATTGTAACCATACACCACACAACAACAACACTACGGTGTGCATTGAAACCATATACCATGCAACAACTACACTACTGAGTGCATTGAAACCATACAACCCACATCAACAACACTATTATGTGCATTGTAACCATACGCCATACAACAAAACTACTATGTGCATTGTATTCATACACCATATAACATCAAAACTACTGTGTACATTGTAACCGTACACCATACAACAGCATCATTACCAGTTTAGCGAATGTGAGTAAACGCAGTGTGTTGTATAATGTATTACTCCTCATGAATATATTCAATAACACTTCCATCCTTCTTTAATTAAATAGTGTTGTAATTGTATTGTAGTTATATAGTTTCGCTGTTTCACAATTGACACTAGTGACTAGTCATCAGGATTTTGTTTTTAATCAACAGAATACATTTTCATTTGGACATGATTATGGGGAAACATCCGTGATTTCGCGCACATCAAAACGATTACTGCACAGACAATTCAATAAAACTAATGAAGACACTTCAAACGCCAATGAAATGATATTGATATAATTTAATGTAATGTTGTTTGCTGACAGCGCAAAGAATGTAATCCATCGTTGTAAATTATATATATACTTGACAAAGAAGCGCAACCTTTAAATGTGTCTCTATCGATTTAATGTCATCAGCTAGTACACTATATTATGTTTATGTATATCTACAGATTAAACAACATGCATGTGTTACTTTGTGAACTAACTGCAGCGATGTTCTAGTGGTAGAGCGTCGCACGCGGAAGATCAAGGGTTCGATTCACGGCAGAGTCAAAACAAAGGAAATACTATTAGAAGTTGTCTTGTTTATCGCTCATCATTTAGAGAATAGTTCTATGTCTGATTGTCACATTTTCGAATAATGTGACTTGGTGTAGTATCATACCATCCGATTGCGACATTAGAAACCTCTGAATGCAACACTAACCATAATACAACAACAACATTACTGTGTACATTGTAACCATACATCATACAACAACAACATTAATGTGTACATTTTAACCATATCCCATACAACAACAACATTTCTGTGTACAGTGTAAACATACACCATACAAAAACATCATTACTGTGTACATTGTAACTTTACAAAAACAACATTAATGTGTACATTGTAACCATACACCATACAACAACAACATTACTGTGTACATTGTAATCATACACCATACAAAAACAACATTACTGTGTACATTGTAAACATACACCATACAACAACAACATTACTATGTACATTGTAACCATACACCATACAACAACAAGATTACTGTGTACATTGTAATCAAACGCCATACAAAAACAACATTACTGTGTACATTGTAAACATACACCATACAACAACAACATTACTATGTACATTGTAATCATACACCATGTAACACCATAATAACTGTGTATATTCTAACCATAAAACAACAACATTAATGTGTACATTGTATGAGACGCTCAACACCATACAACAACAACATTACTGTGTATATTGTAAGCGACTTTATACACCATACAACAACAACGTTACTGTGTACAATGTAAACATACACCATGCAACAACATTATTACTGTGTATGTTGTAACCATACAACAACTAGAGCTATCACAGACGGTGATGAATACCCCCGAACGCCGCCATGACAGAAAACGGTTTACCATTGTATGAAGTTTTATTAAATTATATCCGATAGTTTTAAAGTTATGCTCCAGACAAAAACAAGTTAAAATATCAAAGGACAATAACTCTGTAATTAGCAAGAATAGAGTTATGTTTCTTGTACACTGCACTTCCTCTCATTATATTCTACCATTGTATGACGTTTGATGAACTTCCAGCCAGTACTTTTCAAATGATGCTCCGGACAAGGAAAATTGCAACGGACAGACCGACCGACCGACAGACCGACAGACCGACCACAGGGTGACTCCAATATACTCCCTCAAACTTCGTTTGGCGGGGGTATAACAACATTTATGTGTACAATGTAACCATACACCATACAACAGCATTATTACTGGTGCATTGTAACCATACACCATACAACAACAACATTACTGTGTACATTAAAAGCGACTTGAAACACCATACAACAACAACGTTACTGTGTATATTGTAAGCGACTTTATACACCATACAACAACAACGTTACTGTGTATATTGTTACCATACAACAACAGCATTTATGTGTACAATGTAACCATACACCATACAACAACATTATTACTGGTGCATTGTAACCATACACCATACAACAACAACATTATTGTGTACGTTGCAACGATACAACAACAACATTGGTGTGTATATTTAAGCGACGCTTAACACCATACAACAACAACATTACTGTATACATTGTAAGCGACGCTAAACACCATACAACAACATCATTACTGTGTACATTGCAAGCGACGCTAAACACCATACAACAAAACATTTGTGTACATTGTAAGCGACGCTAAACACCATACAACAACAACTTTACTGTGTACATTGTTACCATACGTCATACAACAACAACATAACTGTGTATATTGTAACCATAAAACAAAAGCATTAATGTGTACATTGTAACCATACACCATACAGCAACAACATTACTGTGTACAATGTAATCATACAACATAAACCAACAGCATTAATGTGTACATTGTAATCATTTGCCATACAACAACAACAAAATTACTGTGTACATTATAGTCATAAAACATACAACAATAACATTACCGTGTACAGTGTAATCATACACCGTACAACAACAACATTACTGTGTACATTTTAATCATACGCCATACAACAACAACAACAACACTGTGTACATTGTAACCATACACCATACAACAACAACAACACTGTGTACATCGTTACCATACACCATTCAACAACACCAACACTGTGTACATTGTAACCATACACCAAACAACAATAATTTTACAGTGTACATTGTAACCATATACCATACAACAACATTACTGTGTAGATTTTAACTATACGTAATACAACAACAACAATACTGTGTAAACTGTAATCACACGCCATACAACAACAAACTTTATGTGTACATTGTTACCATACACCATACAACAATAATATTACTGTGTACATTGTAACTATACAACAACAACATTGATTTGTACATCGTTAGCGACGGTAAACACCATACAACAACATAACTAAGTATATCGTAAGCGACGCTAAACACCATACAACAACAACAACATTACCGTGTACATTGTAACCATACACCATACAACAACAACAACAACACTGTGTACATTGTAACTATACAACAACAACATTGATGTGTACATCGTAAGCGACGGTAAACACCATACAACAGCATAACTGAGTATATCGTAAGCGACGCTAAACACAATACAACAACAACAACATTACTGTGTGCATTGTAACTATGAACCATACAACAACAACAACACTGTGTACATTTTAACAATACACCATACAACATTATTACTGTATACATTGTAACAATACACCATCCAACAACAACAACACTACTGTGTACATTGTAATCATACACCATACAACAACAACTTAACTGTGTACATTGTAACTATACACCGTACAACAACAATACTACTGTGTACATTGTAACTATACACCAAACAACAACAACAACACTACTGTGTACATTGTTATCATACGCCATACAACAACAACCTTACTGTGTACATTGTAACTATACAACAACAACATTACTGTGTACATTGTATCTATACGACAACAACATTGATGTGTACATCGTAAGCAACACTAAACACCATACATCAACAACAACACTGTGTACATTATAATCATACGCAATACAACAACAACAACATAACGGTGTACATTGTAAACATACGCCATACAACAACAACAACATACCTGTGTACATTGTAATCATACGCCATTCAACAACAACATTAATGTGTATATCGTAACTATACACCATACAACAACAACATTTATGTGTGCATTGTAACCATACACCATACAACAACAACAATGTGTACATTGAAATCATACGCCATATTGCAACAACTTTACTGTGTATATTTTATCTATACACCATGCAACAACAACAACTCTGTGTACATTGTAATTATACGCCATACAACAAAAACTTTACTTTTTACATTGTAGCCATAAAACAACAACATTTCTGTGTACATTGTAACCATACACCATACAACAACAACATTACTGTGTACATTGTATTTATACAACAACAACATTGATGTGTGCGTTGTAACCATACACCATACAACAACAACAACAACAACAACAACAACAACAACAACAACAACACTGTGTACATTGTAACCATACACCATACAACAACAACGACAATGTGTACATTGTAACCATACACGATACAACAACAACAATGTGTACATTGTAATCATTCACCATACAACAACATTTCTGTGTAAATTGTAGCAATACACCATTCAACAACAACACTGTGTACATTGTAATCATTCACCATACAACAACATTACTGTGCACAATGTAACCATACACCATACAACAACAACAACAACAACACTGTGTACATTGTAATAATTCACTATACTACAACACTACTTTGTACATTGTAATCATTTACCATTTAACAACAACACTGTGTACATTGTAATAATTCACCATACAACACCATTATTGTGTACATTGAAATAATTCACCATACAACAACATTACTGTGTAAATTGTAAACATATACCATTTAACAACAACACTGTGTACATTGTAATCATTCACCATACAACAACATTACTGTGTACATTGTAACCATACACCATACAACAACAACAACAACAATGTGCATTGTAATTATTCACCATACAACAACATTACTGTGTACATTGTAACCATACACCATACAATAAGAACAACAACAACACTGTGTACATTGTAACCATACACCATACAACAACAACACTGTGTACATTGTAACCATTCACCATACAACAACATTACTGTGTACGTTGTAACCATACACCATACAACAACAACATTACTGTGAACATTGTTACCATACACCATACAACAACATTACTGTGTACATTGTAACCATACACCATACAACATCAACATTACTGTGTACATTGTAACCATAAAACAACAACATTACTGTGTGCATTGTAACCATACACCATACAACAACATCATTATTGTGTACATTGTGACCATACACCATACAACAACAACACTAGTGTGTACAAGTAAGTGTCCTTTGGTCCAATGTTAGTACTTTCAAAATTTATTAAGAAAATTACAGGCTGTCATTATTTTAAAGAATTTTGTCAAAGTACTGATATAGTGCATCTTGTGTTGTTATCTCGAAAAAACATGAATAAAAAATAATAGTTTAGTTTAAAATTAATCTAATACATACTGTCACACTCGTGCAGAACAGGATTGTCTAGCATGAGCACTTATCTATTCCGCTTATG
This sequence comes from Panopea generosa, assembly GCA_029582155.1. Lineage (NCBI taxonomy): Eukaryota > Metazoa > Mollusca > Bivalvia > Adapedonta > Hiatellidae > Panopea > Panopea generosa. Next base: position 1,448,177 of record CM055908.1, on the reverse strand, counting down.
TGTACCATAATGTTTTCACTATTGAAGGCAAGTGTTATTTGAGTATGTGATGATGTTGTGGCAGTGTATTTTACTGCTGAAGGCAAGTGTTATTTGAATCTGTGATGTTGTTGTGGCAGTGTATTTTACTATTGAAGACAAGTGTTATTTGAATATTTGATATTGTTGTGGCAGTGTATTTTACTGTAGAAGGCAAGTGTTATTGAGTCTGTGATGTTGTTGTGGCAGTGTATTTTACTGTTTAAGGCAAGTGTTATTTGAATCTGTGATGTTGTTGTGGCAGTGTATTTTACTGCTGAAGGCAAGTGTTATTTGAATCTGTGATGTTGTTGTGGCAGTGTATTTTACTGTTGAAGGCAAGTGTTATTTGAATTTGTTATGTTGTTGTGGCAGTGTATTTACTGTTGAAGGCAAGTGTTATTTGAATATGTGATATTGTTGTGGCAGTGTATTTTACTGTTAAAGGCAAGTGTTATTTGAATCTGTGATGTTGCTGTGGCAGTGTATTGTACTGTTGAAGACAAGAGTTATTTGAATCTGAGATGTTGTTGTGGCAGTGTATTTAACTGTTGAAGGCAAGTGTTATTTGAATCTGTGATGTTGTTGTGGCAGTGTATTTTACTGTTGAAAGCAAATGTTATATGAATCTGTGATGTTTTTGCAGTTTATTTTACTGCTGAAGGCAAGTGTTATTTGAATCTGTGATGTGGCAGTGTATTTTAGTGTTGAAGGCAAGTGTTATTTGAATCTGTGATGTTATGGCAGTTTATTTTACTGCTGGAGGCAAGTGTTATTTGATTCTGTGATGTTGTGGCAGTGTATTTTACTGCTGAAGGCAAGTGTTATTTGAATCTGTGATGTTGTGGCAGTGTATTTTACTGCTGAAGGCAAGTGTAATTTGAATCTGTGATGTTGTGGCAGTGTATTTTACTGTTGAAGGCAAGTGTTATTTGAATATGTGATGTTGTGGCAGTGTATTTTACTGTTGAAGGCAAGTGTTATTTGAACCTGTAATGTTGTTATGGCTTTTTTTTACTGTTGAAGGCAAGTGTTATTGAGTCTGTGATGTTGTTGTGGCAGTGTATTTTACTGTTGAAGGCAAGTGTTATTTGAGTATGTGATGTTGTCGTGGCAGTGTATTTTATTGTTGAAGGCAAAAGTTATTTGAGTATGTGATATTGTTGTGGCAGTGTTTTTTACTGTTGAAGGCAAGTATTATTTGAATCTGTGATATTGTTGTGGCAGTGAATTTTACTAGTGAAGGCAAGTGTTATTTGAGTATGTGATGTTGTCGTGGCAGTGTATTTTATTGTTGAAGGCAAAAGTTATTTGAATATGTGATATTGTTGTGGCAGTGTTTTTTACTGTTGAAGGCAAGTGTTGTTTGAATCTGTGATGTTGTTGTGGCAGTGTATTTTACTGTTGAAGGCATGTGTTTTTTTTAATCTGTGATGTTGTGGCAGTGTATTTTACAACAACACATTTTGATTTGTTTGTCTTTCGTTTCAATGCTAATTTACAACTGACTAATTCATTATTTTGTCTGTCTGAGTGAAATGTTCTCTCTATTCCCTCTATGTATTGCAATATTAATGGTGGAATTAATCATTTCAATGATTTTTTTCCTTCTTTCGTTTTGTTTATCATCCTAACTACCACGATAGTTGGTTTGAAGTTGATACGCATGATAACAAAAACAAGAGCACCGCAAGTGGGTGCAGACTCTCGTCTTTTTTCCAAATCTATTACTTAGGTCAAAGTCAGTTAAGTAAACTTTTAAACTTGATGGTGATAAGATTAAAAAAACAATACTGTTACTGAAAAAATAAAACAGATTGAAAAAATCACCCTAAAAAATAGAGATGTCGAAGTACAACGTTAACTCCACTTTTCTAGCCTTGTCGATCACAGAACAGTATATTATAATGTACCATCATAAAAACAGATTTATCTGTATGAATGTAACCATCTTTCATATTAACACAATAGTAGATACATGTAAAAGGGCAGAATATACACTATGTCTATGTCTTGCTAAGGCTAGCTAGCCAGTACTTTAGCTGAACTGTTTTTAATTTAATTTTAAAATCTTGGTGTAGATGTGGGGGTATATGTGCCAAAGTTTAATAAACAGGACTGTTTAGTTTAATAAAATAATAAAAAAAAGTTGGAGGAAGAGGTAGTTTGGGGTTAGTAACAAAGTTGAAAAGGAACAGTGTATCTACTTCAATACAGAACAAAGCAATTGCATGGCTGGGGGTGGGGGGGGGGGGGGGGGTCTTGGTGTCATTACGACATAATGTATCAACATTTTTCTGCGGAATTTGCAGTAGAATATAAATCAAAAGCAGTCTTTACAGGAGTCGACATTTTTAAATAAAACTGCAATTTCGCTCTCCCTTTCGTTACAAACGTTTTGCTTATCCAATCTGTGTACGTATCAAACTATTTCTTTTCATTTAGAATCCGTTTATAGTTCACTTCTTCCACTGTTATAACTGTTAGTTTGTCGGTGATATTGTCTGTAGGACTCACACCACTATCTCCCTTGAGTACTCCGGACCTACAGATGAAGGAGGTAGAAATAAAACTTTAGTTCTCTTTTTCTTCTTTTTTCAGGGCTTTGTACTGCAATGGTTTTTTTGCTAGCATGAGTTCAACGGTCAGTATTTTAAAAATCACCACTGAAAATTTTATGCTGATACCAACTTTCAGGATAATTCCGTGTCATTTCAGAATTGTTGGTTCGAAACGCATCTAGGGCGAATAGTTGACATATTATTAAAAAAAAAAAACCTGGTCAACGTAGCCAGTCTCTGAACATTTTTAGTGCCTTTTTAGTTGTAACCGATTAAACAGGGATCATTCGGTGATACATATCTCTATCCTCGTAACCTTTGACACAGGACGTGGAATGTAGCCATTTGTAGGAAGCACGTATTTACCAAACCGTTCCCCTGTCTTCAAGTCCATGGCTGCGATCTGTATAATATCAAGTTCTATGCCTGAAAAATTATCATAATAGAGTAACGATACGCTAAGGATTGATTAAATAATTGATTTATGTATTTATTGATTGATTGATTGATTGATTGATTGATTGATTGATTGATTGATTGATTGATTGATTGATTGATTGATTGATTGATTGATTGATTAAATGATTATCAAGATGGGATTCCCCCCTTTATTTTTTCCACATTTCTGTGTGTTTCTTATTTTCAAGTTTCTAGCCTTCATTTAAAACCAACCTTTATTATGAATGTTATTACATTTCATTCCGATATACATTGATGATATGTAACTATTGCTGTTATAACTTGTAGTTCAATCCATTTGTGTATGTTATATATAAATATGCATTATCAAGTGATGTCAATTATCTGTTACATAAGCAATAAAATGTGTTTAAACTAAACTTGAATCAGCGGTGACAGACAAATGATAATGAGACACAATGTCATCACTAATCACGGAGACTGTCCCAGGCGGGGATTCGAACTCACGGCCCCTAGAATGATAATCAGACATGCTACCGACTGAGCTTATCGGGCCTGGCTACATGCTTTGGAATGCAACTAAATTTATAAGTGCGATATATTGTATATATAAATAATAATTTACATAATAACTTATCATTAATGCTAATAAATGAAAAAATAAAAAAGGTGCACTCATTTATTCATTATTATATTAATCAATTCATGAAATGAAAATTCATTTATTAACATATTCAATAATACATACCAAACCCTGTTATTTCCAAATCAAATATTATTAGCGAATTTACTACAGTTGATATTGCAAAAGCGGTTTGTGCATTTTTTTTACATCCTCTTCATCTTTTTCACCCATATGGTCGACACCGGCTTCATACGATGTTCCCTCCAATGTTTCATGTGTTGTCTGTTCATAGCATCATTCCTGCTTAAGCTGAAATCGTCGGGAGGAGAGTTGGGTTCAAAATAAACCACTTAATTTTAATTCTTTTGATAAAGTGCCTATCTGATAAACATTAGTTTATCACGTGAATTCAAGTTTATCAGGCACATGAAGTCATTATGTAAAATTATACATTTGACCTGATTGGAACCTATTTAACCCAAATAAAAATGAATAAAAAAGAATTTAACAAAATATTGACATGATACCAAATAGAATACCATTTTAGTGTCTAACATTATCAACTTTATGGCATGAAAAAACAAGGACTAGGCTTTTTTTTAATCCTCACCTGGTGAAGTTGATAATGTCAGTCACTTACATCATGCTCTCTATTTAACAGAAAAGACGGAGTGCTACCAAATAGCCCTGGTAAGAAGAAGCGTACAATATTATAATCCATAATACAAAACGTGAGCTAAGTATAAGTCAAACAATATACAAACCTGTAACATATATGCCAAATCGCCGTTTGTTACCAATATGCATATGTTTTATGAACACGTTTGTGTACATTTTATGTACTGGTTGGTTGGTTGGGGAAAATTGAAATTCATTATCATTTCAATGTCATTCCGATAGCTGAACAAAAATGAGGTCAGTTGTTTGTTTTTTTATAAGACATTAGGTAATGCGAATTTACACCCTTGTACCTCGTTTTTTTGCGTTATATGGAATTTAGTAACAGATTTTGAGAACAAAATAAGTGCTAGATGACCACCTACATTTATCAACAAGCGTCCACTGCGCTTATTTAAGTGTATTTATGCACACCAGTGTATTCAAACTCCTATAGGATAGTATCCTTTTAAAGTGAGTGCTTTTTTTTAAAAAAAGTATCATTAAAACCCGACGACTTTCGAAAATCCATGTGCAAACCTGCGACCTACCTAACAACTGACTTATTCAATATAATGTCTGTCTGAGTGAAATTTTCTCTCAACTCCTTCTATATATTGCAATATTAATGATTGAATTTATCATTTCAATGATTTGTTTTCTTCTCTCGTTTTGTAAATCAGCCTAACTACCACAATCGTTGATTTGAAGTTGATACAAATGACAAGAAAAAAAGAGGTAAATTTAAACATTTAATCTTAACATTTAGTATTCATAACATCCTTTTCTACGTATTTATGCATAAGTAAAATGTAACAAGAGTTGTCCGATCTCTCTCTCTCTCTCTCTCTCTCTCTCTCTCTCTCTCTCCCTCTCTCTCTCTCTCTCTCTCTCTGTTCCATCGATGATAGTGAACACACATGTGAAGTTGTATTCATATTCGATGAGTGGTTGGATAGATATCCTACCTGATAAAGACCTTTAACTTGAACAATTAGGTCAAAAAAGGGCCATTACTTTGCCAAAATACAACCCCGAGTTATGGTTATGTTCTTTGTGTGTTTCAGCGATGATGGTGAACTTACGTGTGAGGTTTCATTCATATCCAATGAGTGGTTGCATAGATATCTTACCTGATAAAAAATTTAACCTGAAAAAGTCCAAAAAGGTTCATAACTATGCCAAAATGCAATCCAGAGTTATGGTTCTTGTCTCTGTGTGTGTTCAATGGTGATGGTGAACACACATGCACAGTTTCATTCATATGCAATGAGTGGTTGCATAGATATCTTAAACTTAAACGCAACTAAACGCAAAATTTAACCTGGGTGTCTAAGTCCTAAAAGGACCATAAGTCTTCAAAAATGCAATCCAGAGTTATGGTTCTTGTCTTAATGTGTTCCATTGATAATGCTGAGCACACATGCGAAGTTTCATTCATATCCAATGAGTGGTTGCATAGATATCCTAAATTTAAACACAGAAGTTTAACCTGGGTGTCTACAGACAACGCCGATGACGACGCCGACGACTACGCCTGGGTCATGGCAATAACTCTCCATAGACATATGCCCCGGCGAGCTAACAAAATGATGTGTTTTAAAGCTTTGCCATTCTATATTGGCTTAGAGCGGCGGTAACTCTTAACCAAGTTTGATCACATCCTCGACCTAATGTTGTCTTAATAACAAACACCTGCAAGGTTTATACTCTCTAGGCTTACTTCACAAGCTAAGGTAAATGTAATATTATATAAGATTATTATTCTCGAGATCTAATATACAATAATATCGTAATGGCTATTGTTTCCATTATCGGGTGAACTCTGTAACATTTGTTGGTTGGTTTATTGTAAAATGCGGAAATATTTTGCTGTCAAAAAATTAAACACCCGCCTTTTATCTCTCGATTCAGACAAATAAAAATCAATAATTCCAAGAAATATCCACACAGTGTGGACGCTGACGTCATTATTTAGTTTTGTCTACACGCTTGTTTTCAAAAAAAATGTCAATATTTACGTGGATATATAAATCCACGCTCATTGATGGAGAATGTGTGTATTTACATTGTCTCAAGGTAGTCTGTTTTTGAACTTCAACTACATGTACATGTTTTTATTTCATTTTTCCTGTAGAATAAATTGGTCTGTGGAAATTTTTGTCACCGACTAGTTTTCACGTTCGGTAAACCAGTGTTGTTTTCAAAGGTAATGCATCTCAAATTTTAACATTTAATGACCTACCGAATTGGATTGGTTCTCAAAACAACTTATGGTCTGATTGTGACGCCTGGTTTAATCGCTGAACCAAAGCAATCTATAAAACAATAAACCGATTTAAACAGCTACGACTAGATCTAACATTTGTTTTTGTTGTGTTTTATTATTTAAATAAGCGTGGAACCGTAGTGAACGTCATTTAAGTTCGTATATTGTTAAACCGACCATCAAAATGTGGATGCTTCTTTGTTTACGCGAGAAACGTAAAAGTAGTCCGTTTACAGGGTTTTATCGAAGAAATAAAATTCTTTAAAAATTTACGTTGTCCAATGAAAATGCTTTAAATACAAAAGGAAGCATGTGAATCACAGAATGCAACAAGACAGGAAAATCTCCTAGACGTGTGCATGCTCTATATTAAATACATTGCAATTTGCCGCGTCTAATCTCCCTTGTCAAGAGTTTTAATTAATGCACTTTGCAATTAAAAACATTTAAAAAGATATCATTCAAATTCACAGAAGACAATCAAATGAATGAATTAATTTGATTTCTATAGTGCAATTACATTAAGGGATTTCTCTACTTGTAAATTAACTGCTTCTTGCAACAAGTATTTCATAATGACCACTTCAGGTTTTGTTAATATTTCCGTACTCATTATTTTTACTTTGTATATGTTATATACGAGGTCATTCATGACGTATGCCGGAACAGCTGTATATTAAGTTCAATCATCTGATTTTGGAGTATTCCACCATTTAATGTTTTTTTTATTATTGTAAACTTAACATTATTTCCAAGAGGTTATATTCGTATGTAGCATATTCAGTTGTATTGGTGAAGAAAGACGTACCCCATAGAATGAATCCGAGTAGAACGTTTGTTCTTCTGTAATTAACATGCAACATTTGCTCACATCTGTTTTTTTTAACGAGCTCTGGTCGTATTCAGCAACCGTTCAAAACAATTTTCTTACTCTAAACCTTAATCCAAATTTCAATACTAGATATCTAGTTACCGTGACAGATATAATAAGTATGGGAGTTCGTTTGTCTATATACTAGTTGTCCGTACATGCTTGCACATTTTGGACTAAAATTACAGTCTTTAAGTAAGTGTGTTTTTACAAAATTTATTCTTGAATTAAAGTCTAAGAACATTCGAAAGAATGGTTGGTGAATACCTCCCCTTGGTTCGAACCAATGACTTCAGAGGTGAGAGGTCAATAAATTGTAATTAAACAACACTTTTTTGTTTATTCTAAACACAATTAATTAAAGTGATTGTTTATTCTCTTGTGCATCTAAAAAGTAGCATGATTGCAATTTAATTAAAATATTTCAACAATTTATTGATCATTTCCGTCTATTCAACTTTCTCAACAATTAATTCATACAAAATTAATTGCACTGCAATCAAAGACTGTGCTATTAAATGAATAATTTGATGAAACATACAGATGTGGGAAATTTTTAAACAATAATCTAGTTTCAGTATTTTAAAATTCAAATTGAATGTAGTTGTCGACTGAAACAGAATTATTGTAGTTCAATTAATTTTCATAATAACATTTTCGTAAAATATAAAGCACGTGATTATGTTTTAACATATATCAGGACATATCAGGATGTATCGTTAGAAAACATGTTTAAAGATGAGTACAAAATGTCCGGTGAATACTATATAGCATTAGATATTGCTGGGAGCAGAGATATAGAAATATATTGTCAGAGTTTCTAAAACCAAACGCACATAGGTTAGGGTTAGTCTGTCGAGTACCGTCCAACGTTAACTTTTGCTTCAAACAATTTCTTTGAAACTACTTGTCAGATATTTAAGTGTAATGTATTCTTATATAAAGCCCTATCTAGCATTTTGGAATGGTAACCTCGCATTGCAGATTTGTATAGCTTCTTCTTTGAAACTACAAGTCATGTAGTGTTTTATAATGTACATGTAGTATTCTTCTCAAGAACCAACCATCTAAATGTATTCATATTTACTACAGGTAGGGGTTTCAAGTATGTTTAAATAATGGGGCTTGAATTTTTGATTTAACATATGAATACTATGGCAAAACTAGCATCCACCATAAAAATTAATTAAATCATCTTGAAAGCTGTAGCATTGCTTTATCATAATATTGAAGCAATGGAACTTAAATCGGGATTTTGATTTTAATATAATAATACTCTAGACATTTATTTAATTCTCATTTTCTTATCGATTTTAGTAGTAGTTATTTCAAACATATTGATGTTATGTACCATTGTTTTGTCGTAACAGTTGAAATTGCGTTATTTTGGGGTGAGGGTGGGGATTGGAAAAGCCGGTACTCAATATTTGATACAATTGAAAAGTTTTAAAGTCTTCTTCTCGATAACCTACAAATCAAACTTCTTTATATTTCGCAAAAAACAAAGGTGATTTTGAACTTTTCCAAATAAAGGTGTAATGGTACATTAATGCCCAGTAAGGTGATCATACATCTTGTTAAACATATAGTTTCCTTTTTTTATTTCATTAATTAATAAATACACTTACAAAGTAAATTAGATTTAAAAAAAAATTTAATACAACAATATTATACTACTAGGAAATCTAGGTGTATGTTATATATTTGTTTGTGTGGATAAAATTTAAAAGAAAAATGAAAGGTATCTGCTTCTGTTTGACGGACACATTTAAGTATATACTTAATTACTTGATATTCTTTGACATTGATATTGAATTAATAATAAATAAATAACCAGTCAATATTGATTTAAGTACTGAAGTAAGGTGTAACAGGAGCCGGGATAAATAATACTGTTTAACCGACAGTAGCAAGATTAATTAAATTAAACAGTAGATGAGAATAAAGTTCAACACTGCTCCTAACACAATTGCTCAACGAACTTAAGAATGTAGACTAAGTTGTTGTATGCGGATTCTGTATCTTAAATTAAAGTTTTATTTATTATAAGATACTATAATCTTTTGTGCTGTTTATGGATATTGAAACATTGAACAATTAAGAGACACGTTATTTTTTACAAATATAGTTTTAGCAATTTTTCCTACAAATAAAAATACGGGAATTAAAGCGGAGTGGAATTGTAATAGAAAGAGTGTTGGTCGCTCACGCCTGAGGTTGCTGATTCGATCCCAAGATCCACCTGATGCATCTAAAAAACAACATTCAGTCCTGGTTCTTCCCATATACTTTGTTCGCAGTGGGTACAAACTGAATAATTTCAAAATGACAAAATCATTCTGTTAACGTTTAAAATCCATTCATGTTGGTAAACAACAAACAACTTTACCGTTTATTAAGAGTTAAGAGCTGAGAAATAAACACAAGCATTTGATACTCTTGTGTGTTGATATGAACGTCATGAGCCCCCATGTGCCTTTTAAAAAGGATACACGACAATATCAGAGTCGATTTTACTCATGTTTACACATCCGTGAATGTTAACATTGAATAATAACACGTATCGCCATATTTTTCCGGTAAATAAAATCCAAAAATCATCGCATGATGTACGAAATGTTGATAAAAGTCTGTTATAACAGAAAGTGACTTTAGACTATACATGACCATATTCCATTATGAACCTATAAATTGGGGTCTAAGGTCATTAGGTGCAAAAATGTTAACGTTTTGAATATCTCGATGTTTCTGATATACTCAAACATTAGAATGGAATACATATATGTGCTTATTATCAATACCATTATTTTGCAAAGTTATCTTTATATGAGAATTTCTGAATCAAAAACAAAATTATCAAAGTATAAAAAGTACTTTCGAAGACTGAATTTAGATATTATGGATATTTAACAACATGTTTGTTATGAAGGGTTTAAACGAACAAAATTATATCGTATGTGTATGTACTCCATACTAACCATGAAAGATGTCAAAATCCTTACACATATAGAAGAAAGATGATTGTTTTGTTTGGTAGCAAATAGAAGTGAATACTCCCAAAAATATCATATTAACAAAGTTTTTTAACAAATACATGAATCTGTCTTTGACTTCGTTTCAGTAATTCATGACGTTCTCTAAGTGACGGCCTTTTATCAATTTCCTTTGTTTAACTCTGTCTATAAAATTGTTAATAACGTTGCCACACATTTCTTTGTTGATTTTCTTTACTTCTCGTTTTATATTTTTAAACAACATCTTGGTATCTACTGGCTTAGGCTTATATACAACTGACTTCTTCTGATAGTTCCAAAGAAAGTAGTCACATGGGTTCAGATCAGGACTGTGAGCCAGCCAAGGACATTCCTCACTCTTTATCTGGGTATCGTCGGGATATCACTCTGTCATTGAACATATCATGCAGAAAATCTAATACAACATTAGATGTGTGTGCGGTAGCACCATCTTGCATAAAACAGAAGTTCTGCATATTTTGTGATTGCTTTTGAAGCGATGGAATAAATTTGTTTTTCAGAAGAGACAAATATCGTTGAGTATTAGCTGTATTGTTAAACACATATGAACCAATCACTCCATGTGAGGACATCGCACACCAAACTGTAATTTCTCACTTTGCAGTGGTCTCTGTGTGAAACATAGATCTATGTATAGAGCCCGTCTATATGAAAACATGTAATATAAGGATCAATAACAGATCATCGATTTCCTTACCATTTGCGATCTAATGCATTAATGAAATATCGATACAAATGACAATAGTCGTATTCAACCAAATCCGTTGCAATACATTCCACTTAACCGACGATTAAGACTACCGACAAGTTCATTATTCATTTAGATCAGCGACCTCAAATGAGGTTGCATCTGCCATCTTGTAACCACCAAGTATTTTACCCATGATGCATCCGCAGATATGCAAATGAGAAGGTCAACTACAAAAGAAACGCGCCATCAATTAAATGGATTATGACCTTTGTTTGCTCAGATTTAAATTTTAGAGATAAAGCATGCTCAACCTGAGCAAACACAAGAGCGAGTCCGTCCATTTCTGTAGTCTGCAGTTCGCAAAAGATAAACACGGTTGACCTCCGTCATTTGAATATTAGCAAATAAATATGTGACGTCACCAGATTCAAAATGGCGGTTGTTGATGGGAAATCCCGACTAAAAGAACGTCTACAAACATTGAACTTTTTAACGATTTTTGTTCGGTAATGGCTTTATTTATTTGTTTGATGAGTTGTTATAACGTTTTCGTGAATGTTTTTTTAACTATAGATGGTATGTAAAGCCCAAACAACGTTGTTAAACTACATTTTCATTTTGGCTCTTATTTTTTTGGTTTTTTTAATGACTGCGTATGACGTTCAATTGCAGCACGTCATCTCATGCGATAAGCTGTTTAGACGACATAAGCACCTATGACTATGTGAAACAATGTGGCTGCTCGTTGGCCCAGAACCCAATATTCTGTTTACGAACATGACCAGACAAGAAGAAATGAAACTTGTCACTAAACCAAACATTGCGAAATGCATTGGCGTAATTACCGGCAACAGTCGGCGTCCCAGCGGCAAAATTCAAGTCTTTGAACCTGGTCAGTGATGGTTAATTTCTGAAATATCTGAATTTTGTATGGATACAGTTTTAGCTCCTTCTTCACGTTATCAATGAATAGAAGATTTGGGAATACCTGTCTCCAAAGATGTTCCGGAATGTCACAGAACAATTCCCGAAGTGAACTCGAGCATTCCTCGCTTCTACTCTACTTTGGCCGACCCGATTTTGGAGCATCATCTATCGATCCACATCGTTCAAATTTATTTACGATCTCGTAAATATACTTCCTGTTCACTGTCCTATTCTTAAAACGATTTTTAAAGTTCCGTTTTACATCTGTGACACACTTGTTTTCGTAATAATTTTTTCACAACGAAAATACTGCTGATCCGACGTTAGTGTCGTCATTTTCAAATTAACAAAACATTTGAGTGACGTCATAACGTTCCAACGTTATTAGGTAAAGCGCGTTTACGTACAAGCAACTAAAACGTCAACGTAAGACCTTTAATTTGGTGTAAGTTTCATCTAAATAGTCCGAAATTTCGATAAGTTATGAAAGCATCAATGTGTTACCTTTCTTTTCGGACACCCTGTACAACTCACCACCATCTCCCACCCCAACCAATATTACATGCTTATATATCATTCCTATATATACTAATTCATCCCGTGTTGCCAAAAGAATATCTATTTAAACTTGCTAAAATAATATGTTGAAAACGGATTTCCTAACTTGCGCTATGCGCCAACGTCAAACTGCAAAAGATATCCCGCTTATTTTGTGACATATCAATTAATCATGAGATTTCATTTCGATTTCAGTTTGATCCGTCATGCAAGTTTACATGTTGTAAAATGTGTTTCATTTAAGAAAGAGCCGAATGACGATGTGAAGGTCGTCAAGCCATATTTAAGAGCTGTCTATTTTTTAGAATAGGGATTTTGTTTACCAATCCGATTTGAATATCGATTTTTGTCATGTTTTGGTGGATTTGATATATCAAACATTCGTATTTTCTTTCTTTATAAGAATAAGATGCTTTTATTAATTTAAAAATAATTTTATGACATTTATAGTTTTTTTTACATTAACAATAATATTGGTCTATCTGTGTTTTGATGGGCAAAAGATTAAATAAGTTATTGTTGTAAGATACAGCTTTATGTAGCGAAGAATAATTAACCTTAATTAATATAACAAAATCTTTTCAATATATATACGATACGGAAAAAAATAACACTGCCCACAATATCATAAAATGTAACAAAAACAAAAAAACGCTGTTTATCAATAATTTAGATCAAAACGATATACAATACATTTACTCAATACTATCTAATGCAGCAAACATAACAGAAAGAGAGAAAATAATAACGCAAAAATGAAAATTGCGGAAATGTTCTCAAAAACCGCATACTATAAACCAATAGAAGCCATTTGCAAATAATAAACCTTTTACGGGCCCCAATGTTTGAACGCTCGTGCTATATACAACATAGCTCGTAAGAAGTATAACGTCTATAAACCTGACCTAAATAAACGACAACTGAATGACGCGAGTAAACAACAAATAAATACATACGTAAATATAGAGCAAGGAACGAAAATTACTGCGACACAGTGCAAACTAAGCAGCCTAAGCAATATTGGGAACTTTTAAATAGTATTTAACCCAAATCAAAACTTGATACTCCAAACCCAGATGAACTTTACAATTATTTTTTACAAAAAAATGAATACCTCGGACGAACAGATGGACGAAGAAATACCAGACATAAATATGAACGAAAATGATTTAATTCTAAACTCAAACATAATTAGCGCAGAAACTGAAATAATAATATTAAACAGACATAACTCAAAGGCCCGTGCAAACGATTTGCTCATATAAACGAATATCTTAAAAGTACGAAAGACGCAGTGTAAATTTGTTCTCCATTATTTAATATAATTTATGCGTTCCGAAGAAAAAAGGTTACATTGTTCTGTCATAGATTTTCTTAAGGCTTTTAATAAAGTTTGGCGTAATGGTCTGTGAGAAAACTTCTTAACGGTAAACCATCGGCCTATCTTGTACGCCGACGATGCCATAATCGTCAGTGAAACTCAAGAATCAATTCAAGCTTATATTAAAATGGCGCCATTCTTATGAAAAATAAATTTATTATTTATATGTGAAACATGCAGTTTATTAAAATGCGCCTGTGAACCAATTACTTTGCCTTTAAATGACGGAACATATAATCAACAGTTATCAAGTAATGAAGATAAAATATAATTTGTGAATAAAACACAAACAGTAATTTAAGCCAATGAGAAAACAGCGCTCTATGACAAAGAAGACACACACATGCATAAGCATGATAATAACGAAAAACAGTTCGGACGATGTTTTAAATTTGTGCCTTAATAAAAAAGGATTTAATATAGGACATATGAATGTTAAAGGTCTTTGTGGTGAAAACCTGACGAAATTTTCAGAAATTAAAATATTATTAACAAGGCCAGAAAATAAGTATTTGCATATATTTGACTTAATGATCATAAAAATTCAAATGTATTTAAAATTGAAGGATATCAAATGCCATTTAGAAAAGATAATATGCTAAATGCTATTGGAGGTATTATAGTGTATGTAAAAAATGAAATTCAAGTTAATCGTAGAAAAGATTTAGAAATAAATGATATATCATGTTTATGGTTAGACATTTTACCGGAAAGGGAGAAATCATTAATTGTAGGCACAATTTACCGTCCCCCAGATTCTAAAATTGATTGGAATGATATATTTGAAAGTCTTATCGATAATGCATCAAAGGACAATAATGAAATCATTATATAAGGCGATATTAATAAAAAGAAATTGAAAACTGTCATATACAATGGTTGGGATAATTTTGTTTCTTCTCTAGGTTTAAGTCAATTAGTCTTATCCCCAACTAAGGAAACTACCCAATCAAGTTCAATCTAATGAGTAAGATATGGCTTATGTATTTAATGAATATTTTGTAAACATAGCTTCGAAATTAAAGGGTCCGATAGAGCATTCAAATTTTGATTTACTTAACAATTTTGTCATTTCTAGTATGCCTCAAAACATATTTTTTGACGTCCCAGATATAAAATTAACTTTTGTTTAAAAATATTTATCTAATTTAAATATATCCAAAGACACAGGATTAGATGGCATTGGTCCAAGGTTTCTAAAACTAGCATCCCCTGTTATATCTGAAAGTATTATGTTTATTGTGAATAAAATTCTGCGAGATGAAATATTTCCACATATATAGAAACAGGCAAAGATAAAACCATTCTATTAAACCGGCCGAAAGGATGACGTAAACAATTATCGTCTTATATCTATTTTGCCAACATTATCAAAACTTATTTTAAAAATTTATTCATATTAATTTGATGAAATTTATAAATAAATATGACTTATTGCATAAAACACAAAGTGGTTTTAGGGAAGGTCATTCAACTGAATCTGCATTAATTCGTATGATTGATAAATGGCTAACGGCAATTAGTGATGGCAAATTAGTTGGGGCAGTCATGGTCGATTTTCAGAAGGCCTTTGATCTCGTAAGTCATACTATTTTACTAGCAAAACTAAAGTGCTATAAATGTAGTGATCGATTTTTGATGTGGGTGAAATCTTACCTTACAAACAGAGGTCAAGTTGTGTCTATAAATTCAGCAACTTCAAAAACCAATTGTATAACATCAGGGGTTCCACAGGGTTCTATTTAAGGTCCATTGTTATTTTTTCTTTTCATAAATGATTTCACCATTGTTTATAAATAACTTTTCAACAAATGACTTATATGCAGATGATACAACGTTATATGACATACAAACAAATATAGATATTTTAAAAGGTAACTTGCAAACTTCAATTTATTGTCTTTGATATGTGGTACATTCAAAATGGTATGGTATTGAAAACTGACAGAACAAAAGTAATGTTAATCACCTCTCGTCAGAAATGACAGCATCTAAATCAAATCAATTTACAACTTACGTACAACAGTACAGAATTAACTACTTACAAAAGGCGAAAAAATTCTTGGAATATTTATTGACGATTGCATGCTATAAAATTAACATTTACAATCTCTCTAAAAATAATTTACATCATATATCTAGCTAGTATCAAAGGTAAATTATTATCTTTCCATCAACCATAGAACGTTATATTATAAAGCATACATACAACCACATTTCAATTATTGTTGTACAGTTTGGGAAAATACTTCAAATTATATTATTAATATAACTCGAAATAATAGGAAAACGTGCATCAATATTCTATGTTTATTGAACATATATAGTTACGTTTGTGCAGTAACAAACTGCGAGATAATAAACAATCATAATTTATACTATTAAAAGGTAAAGAAAGGTTGGCATTTTTAGGCCGCTCTATGGTGTATAGATTCCTCCACCGAAAGGCGACCAGGCGCTACAGGCAAACTCCCATTAACAGAGACCCAGCTTTTGATTAAAATGAAGGCAAATTGAAGCAACACGCAATACAACACAAGTCAACAACGGACTGGCTGACGGCATCAAGTACACAGACTCAACCCGAATGCATGATCATAGGCCTCAGCTTACAACGGCTACGCACCGGAACCCAGTGCCACATTGAAAGTTAGGGTCTACCGCCAAACATCCGGTGCTAAAAGGGGTGCCGACAACTGCTATTGTAGTTATTCAATACCGGTGGTAATGACAGCCCATCCTACGGTTTACCAGCATAACAGTGGTTACTTTAACCACTATAAACTCGTATAACAATACGGTTACACATACAACTGACCAACTTTGGTATGCCCTTCATGATGCATTGAGTCACCAAGCAGCAACGCAATCTAGGTCTTACCAGTACTATAAGGGCCAGTCCTAGTGACCCGAAGCAACTCGAGTCTACCATAATTAAGTGACAACATGCATCATGTACAAGTTTCAGACAGATACGCAAACGCAACAAACCGCAACTGCATCAAACACACAAAATACGGTCTGGGTGCAAACTTTTTGATGCGAAACGTGGGCACACCATATGACACAGCTGAAGACCAACATCAACAGGTATAATAGCGTGTTGCCACAATGTCTAGTACAAGGTACCAATTTTTCCAATCTGTGGCAATAACACCGTTGAGAACCACAGTCATACAAAAATAAAATATTTGGCTATTAACAGAACGCCTGATCCCTTCCGATGAACCCGAATTGAGCGACAGTTCTAGCAATTAAAGTTTAAAAAAATACTTTTGATCAACACTTTATATCATACATATAGCAAACTGTTCTTAATGTTAGTGAGGCACTAACCATATTCAATTGTAAATAAATATCAAACAACAAACACCAATTCAAACATTCTGTGCAATTAAACGATAGTCTAAGTCACTTTCGAATCCGATATCCAGGCATTAGGTACACAATGCATGTAACGTATCATCCTGTTCCACAACGATTAACAAAATGTCTGTTCGTACAAGGTAGAAGTAAGATAATGTTCCCAAAGTCGGTACCCGTGGCAGAAGATCCATGATAGTATATACGTGACAGTGAACTGGATATCGGAGACCATCTAATGCACATCAGTTGTTACCGCATCCGTTAAATCTCAACGTACAAGACCCTGAAAAATATATTGGAAACAGCAATTCTGACACAAAATCATGCATATATGTAACCAGGATTAACAAGTCCTTATCACATACACTAGTTGCCATTGAACATGCAATAAAAAACATCTTCTAGGGGTGTGGCGGGCGGGTAATTTTGTAAACTCTTGTGTCATGTAGATAAAAGTGAGAAGGCTTCAAGGGATTTGCGTTTATATACCGCGGTTGGGACAGCTTGTTTTCCGATTCTGTACTGTATTATTAAACAATGTGTTTATTGAAAGGGGAACCAGCTTTTCGGACGATAAAATTTGAAGAGCTAGTAATCCGTAACAACGGACAAACGTTATTTCTCAAATAAATAAACCAAATTATTTTAAGGGAAATACTTTTTATTATTTAATATAACTCGAAATAAAAGGAAAACGTGCAGCATTTTCTATGCTTATTGAACATATATAGTTACGTTTGTGCAGTAACAAACTGCGAGATAATAAACAATCATAATCTATACTAATAAAAGGTAAATAAAGGTTGGCATGTTTAGGCCGCTCTATGGTGTATAGATTCCTCCACCGAAAGGCGACCAAGCGCTACAAGCAAACTCCCATTAACAGAGACCCAGCTTTTGATTAAAATGAAGGCAAATTGAAGCAACACGCAATACAACACAAGTCAACAACGGACTGGCTGACGGCATCAAGCACACAAACTCCACCCGAATGCATGACCATAGGCCCCAGCTTATAACGGCTAGGCACCGGAAACCAGTACCACATTGAAAGTTAGGGTCTACCGCCAGACATCCGATGCTAAAAGGGGTGCCGGCGACTGCTCTGTTTATTTTACGTCTGGTCACCCTCGGCTGATAGAATTGTTTCCGCCACAATAAATGAAACATTTATCCCCCAAAAATTCTAATGAACGGAAGACCTATTTTTCAATAGCGATTCTCTTATAAAATCGAGATAAAATTCGAGACCGACCTCGTTTAGATGCACACCGTCGGCACGAAAGAAGTTGGTTTTGGTATCAATGTCTGGACTTATGATATCGCTTTTCCCAAACTTGTGTACAATGGTGCGGCCCAATCTATCAACCCGCTTGCGTTTTGCGTCCATAAGTTGAAGGCTGAAGTCCCCTCAGTGTTATATTATTGTTGCTAATACATTTCAACTTCTGTTATGTTTATTGCTATATTATTGTTACTGATTCATTTCAACTTCTGCTATGTTTATTGCCATATAATTGTTACCACGACATTTCTACTACTGCTATATTTATTGCTATATTATTGTTGATACTACTTTTCTACTTCTGCTAAGTGTATTGCTATATTATTTTTACAACGACTTTTCTACGTCTGCTTTCTTTGTTGCATATTATTGTTACTAATACATTTCAACCTCTGCTATGTTTATTGTTATATTATTGTTACTGATGCATTTCAACTTCTACTATGTTTATTGCTATATGACTGTTATACTACTTTTCTATTTCTGCTAGATTCATTGCTATATTATTGTCACTACTACTTCTTTTCTATTTCTGCTAGATTAGTTGCTATATTATTGTTACTACTTCTACTTTTCTATATCTGCTTAATTCATTGCTTTATTATTTTTACTACTATCTTTCTACTTCTACTAGGTATATTGCTATATTATTGTTACTTCTTCTACTTTTCTATTACTGCTAGATTCATTGCTATATTATTGTTACAACTACTTATTTTCTATTCCTGCTAGATTCATTGCTATATTATTGTTACAACTCCTTTTCTGCTTCTTCTATGTTCATTGCTATATTATTGATTATTACTACTTTTCTACTTCTGCTATGTGTATTGCTAAATTATTGTTACTACTACCTTTCTACTTCTGCTATATTATTGTTCCAACTACTATTCTACTTCGGCTATATTTATTGCTAAAATAGTGTTACTACTACTTTTCTACTTCTGCTACGTTTCTTGCTAGATTATTGTTACTACAACTTTTCTAATTCTGCTTTGTTTCTTGCTATATATTATTGTTACTGCTACTTTTCAACTTCTGCTATGTTTATTGCTATATTATTGATACAACTACTTTTCTACTACTTCTATGTTTATTGCGATATTGTTGTTATTATCACTTTACTACTTCTGCTATATTTATTGCTATATTATTGTTACTACCACTTTTCTACTTCTACTGCGTTTATTGATATATTATCATTACTATTATTTTTATTCTTCTGCTAGGTTCATTGTTATATCTTTGTTAAAACTACGTTTCTACTTCAGCTAGGTTTATTGCTGTAATAGTATTACTACTACTTTTCTAATTCTTCTTGGTGTAATGCTATATTATTGCTACTACTTCTTTTCTTCTTCTTCTATGTAATTGCTATAGCTATTTTTTTTTTTTTTTTTTTTACTACTTCTTTTTTTATTCTGCTATAATTTATTGTTATAATAGTGTTACTACTACTTTTCTACTTCTTCAATGTGTGTTGCTATATTATTGCTACTACTAATTTTCTTCTTCTTCTATGTTATTGCTATTTATTTTTTTTTACTACTTCTTTTCTACTTCTGCTTTGTTTATTGCTATACTATTGTTACCACGACATTTCTACTACAGCTATATTTATTGCTATATTATTTTTGCAACTACTTTTCTACTTCTGCTAGGTGTATTGCTATATTATTGTTAAACTATTTTTTACGTCTGCTTTGTTCATTGCATGTTATTGTTACTAATACAATTCAACCTATGCTATGTTTATTGCCATATTATTGTTACTGGTGCATTTCAACTTCTGCTACGTGTATTGCTATATTACTGTTATACTATTTTTCTATTTCTGCTAGATTTATTGCTATATTATTGTTACTACTTCTACTTTTCTATTTCTGCTAGATTCATTGCTTTATTATTTTTACTACTACTTTTCTATTTCTGCTAGCTTCATTGCTATATTATTGTTACTACTACTACTTTTCTATTTCTGCTAGATTCATTGCTTTATTATTTTTACTACTACTTTTCTACTTTTGCTAGGTTTATTGCTACATTATTGTTACTTCTACTACTTTTCTATTTCTGCTAGATTCATTGCTATATTATTGTTACTACTACTACTTTTCTATTTCTGCTAGATTCATTGCTTTATTATTTTTACTACTACTTTTCTACTTTTGCTAGGTTTATTGCTACATTATTGTTACTTCTACTACTTTTCTATTTCTGCTAGATTCGTTGCTATATTATTGTTACTACTACTACTTTTCTATTTCTGCTAGATTCATTGCTTTATTATTTTTACTACTACTTTTCTACTTTTGCTAGGTTTATTGCTACATTATTGTTACTTCTACTACTTTTCTATTTCTGCTAGATTCATTGCTATATTATTGTTACTACTACTACTTTTCTTTTTCTGCTAGATTCATTGCTTTATTATTTTTACTACTACTTTTCTACTTTTGCTAGGTTTATTGCTACATTATTGTTACTTCTACCACTTTTCTATTTCTGCTAGATTCGTTGCTATATTATTGTTACTACTACTACTTTTCTATTTCTGCTAGATTCATTGCTTTATTATTTTTACTACTACTTTTCTACTTTTGCTAGGTTTATTGCTACATTATTGTTACTTCTACTACTTTTCTATTTCTGCTAGATTCATTGCTATATTATTGTTACTACTACTACTTTTCTATTCCTGTTAGATTCATTGTTATATTATTGTTACAGCTCCTTTACTGCTTCTTCTAGGTTCATTGCTATATTATTGTTACTACTACTTTTCTACTTCTGCTAGGTTTATTGCTATATTATTATTACTACTACTATTCTTGTTCTGCTTTGTTTCTTTGTTAATTTGAGACATAATTATATCAGGATTCAACGCTGTAGAGCATAAATTTTTCGAATCCCGTGGTAACCTTGGTCCACTATACTGAATGGGAAAACCCTGTGAAAAACCCTGAGTTAAAAAGTTCGCTTCATCCTTATCATAAGAGCATGAATAACGTTTTAAAGCTTCTACCTTGACTTGCGATTTTGTGATATTGACAATATCAAAATTGTAAGGCTCATCAATTGTAAATTCGCTTGAGCTACTGTCTTTGAAACTGGCCCCGCCCTTGACCTCTGAAAGGTCTACGAGACCCCCAGCCTCGAAAATTACTAGGAGGTCTTGAAATTCGAGAATTCGCGGACGAACTCTGCTGATTACAATTAACCTCAGGGTGCGGGGCTGAACAGGTACTACAGACATGGGAGAATTTGCAGTTTGGCCAGACACAGTTACCGTTATTGAAGTCGTAACACGTGTATCTACTCGTGCTAAATTGGGGAACTTTCTGCGTGTCCTTAACTTGCATGCATCGCCACCACAGGTCATTATTGATTTGCGACCAGGATGCGGGCGATATGGCCTGACGTAAGCGGAACTGCTCGTGCACCATGCGAGGCCTCCCTGACGCATAGCGCATTCCCTAACATTATACATGTTGTGGAGCATTTCATGGACTCTATCACTGTGCGATAATAGATAAATTGAAGAGTATATAATGAACGCGTTTGTCCATTGTTCTATACTTGTTATTTTGTTTTTGCACTCCTTCTCAGCGGTCTCAATGTGACCGTCGGCTGGTAATTTAAAAACGCCCCTTTTGCAAAAATTAGACAGCTCTGCTGCCCCTTTGAGTAAAAGGGCTAAATTTATATTAGTTATATTAGTTGAATAATGTTAATCTTTGGGTTCTGTATGTTGTGCATTTGAAAAAATAATGCTCAGCATCTTCAATATGACCACAATGTGGACAACAAGAATCAGTTCTAATATGGTTACGGAACAAGTCATTATTTAAATTACTGCAATTATTTCTTAATCTTGCTAATATAACTGAAAAATTTCTATTTTCATAATAAAAGTGTTGAGGTATTGTAATATTATTTTGTTTTCTCATGGAGTGTTTAAACGCAGTTAAAGAAGCGGCAGACTTAAAGTTATTATCTAAGTGGTTCCATAATATAATTGTGGAAGGTATACATGACTTTCTCATGAAGCGAGCATGGAAACATATTTTAGGAAATGAATATGAAAGTCTTTATATTTCATTCGAAAGACTGAATATTTGTTCTATCGATCAAACTGTTTTTCTACAAACGGCAAAACTCAGGTATAACATAGAAAATGGTACAGCTTCGTCATATTTATGTGAACTATTCAACTTCGGTGAGTCAACCGTTAATACATCCAACAGTTCACGCTCAAATAAAAATGTCTTTATTCCGAAACCTCAAATAGAACTGTTTAAGAGTAGTCTATCATATTCGGGTGCTATTATTTGGAATATTATTCCACTTAGTATAAGAAACGCGTGTTCATTTAATGTTTTTGCAAGTAATTGTTTGATTTGGAAAAAAGGAAATTGAAATTAGAAATACATGTACCTCCAACAGCCACATGCTTAATAAATACCATACCGTTATTAGTTTTTGTAAAAAAAAAAAGATTTTTGTTTTGTTTCTATCGATTTTATTATTGTTGTGTTGTTTTTCCTCTATTATATTCAAATTTACATGTACAATTGCATGTGTATCTTAATTGAAATATGTTCTTTATTCGAATATAAAAAGCGAGAGTATGTGTATGTGTATGCGTGCGCGTAAATGAAAGTTGTAACAAGAACCATATTGTGAGAATTTTGTTAATCTATCAAGTGTGATTTATGCAGCTGATGAATGAAAGTTATTTTCTATCTTTTTGAAAGTGTATATGTACTTGTTTGTTTATACGAGGGCCTCAAGAAAGATTGGTTTACCAACTGAGTTACCTTCTTTAAATAAAGAACTTACTTACTTTGAATACTGTTTCATATGGAAACTGAAAATTAACACATCTGGACAGTGTGAACAAATTTAGATACATAAAGTGATAGCTTTATATGAGTAGGATCCAGTTAAGGATTCATGACTACTCACATGTTTTATTAAGGACATATTTATAAACCCGTTGGATCATATAGATACAGTGAGTTCATATATATTAAATTTCATAAATGTAGTTAATTAAATTCACAACAACGGAATTTACGATTTTTGGGATCTTTTCAGATGCTCATTCACAATGCATGATATATTTATGGAGATAATTATTTGTGAATAACCAAGAAATAAACGTACAGACCAGACTACGGCGAGTGCACCTAGCTACAATGCAAACCATAGATACAATATCAAGGCCTCTGCCAAACCAATAAATTTTGTGTCGACCATGATTTATATACTATGGAATTAAATGCAACACATCTGGACAGTGTGGACAAATTTATATATATGAAGTGATAGCTTTATATGAGTAGGATCCAGTTAGGGATTCATGACTACTCACATGCTATATTAAGGACAGATTTATAAACATATATATACTGTATAACTATAACTGTTTGTTATGTAAAAAAGGATAAAAATATTGTTATAACCCAAGGTACCTTTTTTGTTTAAACAATATGCTCCTGTTGTTGCACTTGTATGCATATTAACATTCCTGTTTGTAACCTTAGATGTAAATAAAATATATTTTCTGTTCGGTTCTAAATGGCAAGAGTCCGAGTCTTATTGTCTTCTTATCTCATCTCATTAATTTGACATATTTGACCTTTATATTTTACAGCTGCATCCGAAACATTTAGTCAAACAGTACAAAACATAATGTAACTAAATGATTATTGTTTAAACCACGTGATAATTTAACTATTGACAGGTAATCTTGTGACCGAAACATTTTGACACAGAATGCTGAAACCAAATGCTACTTAATCGATTACTATTTAGGCATTAGGAAAGAAACATTACTTGAATCTAAATAAGATGAACATTGTGTGTATTTTCTAGCTGCTAAGTACTTATGTATCAACGGAAACTCTTTAATACAATTCCATGCAAAATACAACATTTAATGTGCCTTACCAGTTCTATCTCTGATCTCATTAGCCAATTGTCTTAATTAATCAGCGGTGTGTGACGATGTTATTTACGGACAATACAGTCCTTTGATGTTGAACAAGTCGAGACAATTCTAATAACTGCGTACCGATTTGCCGACTATGATAAGCCTTGCTCAAGGACATTTTCCTATAACTTACACATATATATATATACGTCTTTATAATTACCTTTTATGCCGAGACCCCGTGGATACAACAATGGAGAATACATCTTGTTTCCCTGACTAGATGTATTAATAATTTATGCAAGGCTGCAGGTATATATCGGATAATTCCATCTGTTCGAGTGGTATAAAGTATGTAAAGAAACTTTAAATTGATTTTTGTTTAATTTAATATTTTTAATTTGAAAATTTGTTAAAATTTCATTTTTAAACCAAATTTGTTTTTCTTGTATAGCACTTTAATAATTATATTGTCAATAAATATGCAATACTTGAAAATCATCTGATGGTAGATATAAGATTTATTGGACTTACAACAAAATCTATGCGTTTTATTTTGTCAATTTTTCAAAATAATAGAATGGTCCAGGCCAACAGGGTGTTGTTAAATTATTTTTTTACAATAAAGATTGATGTTTAAATAGCAAGTTATACACGTTTATTTCAATAATATAAATTATATATATATATATAAAGATAAATATTGTTGTCTAATATATTGCCAGTACTTGTATTAGCTTCCACAAACACAACGTATCGGATCAGCTCCAAACTTGTATTTAAAATCTCTACATACCAGTTTAATATGCATGGTCCTTGTCAAATTTTGAGTTTATGCTTGTAACTATTTATAAAATGTGGATAATTTTGCATAAAATGTTTGTACAACACATAAAGAACGTCATTATAAAAGTTGCAAATAAACCCATATAAGATGAAAAACATGATACAATTAGACATTTGGTTCTTAGTTCGGGCATTTTCTTCTGTAAATATATTCTTGTCTATTTGTTATGTACAAACCGTTTGGAGGAAAACACCATTTTATGTATACTTTGATCAATAACTATTAATGGTAAATACAATAAAATACAATTATGTTTATTGTCTTATTCAGTTAGGTGGGTATTTCATTGCAACATTTTGATAACACTGTATTACGTCTGTCGGTATTTATATCAAACAAATATTAAAGATTAAAAGATTGATTTTAGTTTCTTGAACATTCCTTATATCTAATTCTGTAGTCTCATGATCATTTAAGTGTGCTTTTACCGCTTACGGTCGTTGGTTCGGACACTTTAAATGAAAATATCAGTTATTGAGGGAAGAACGGTGTTGTTTTCCTTTCAATGTTTATTAAAATGCATTCCTAACGTAGCTCATTCATTCAATTTAATATCTTATATTGTGTTGACCATATTCATATACCTATCAGTTAATTCCAGCGAACGGTCATATTCACCCTGGGATACATTACGACAGAAACAGAATCTGAGATATGACGATATGTTCTGATGGCTGTGGTTCAAGTTCACACTGGAGTAATTCAAACGCAGGTTCACAACGTAAACATGACTTTTTTGTTTTATTTATCATCTTAAACAGGTTGATAAAATTGTTATTTTGGCGGTCCGGTAATTGGTGCAGAAAAAATAAAATATAGTACATATTGACACACAGACTAGGTGCATTAATGATATTAGTATAGGTATTGAACTTCAATTGTTAATCAGTTATGAGATATGAACTTACATGCAAACAGCCAAGCTTACATAGACTCTTCCCTTTATTTATTCAAGTTCATACATCAATACACTTTCAACAAATGAAATAAATTTCAAGCATCTGATTTTTTCACCATTAATAAAATTGTCAGATATATGTTGTGTGTTTGTAATGGCTTCCAATCAGATTACCATTTAGAATATAGACAAAGTGTATATTACAGAGTAGAGTCAATAGCAAAACAAATCGCTATGTCTGTTTCCAATTATTTGAAATCATTTCTTTTTGGCTTTCCGTGCAATCTATCACACAACTGTAATAAGTGTTAATCCCATTCTCTGCTACTCTCAGCTTACTTACGACTTTTGTAGACGTTTGCACTTTACTTTAAACTTGTTTATGCTTCTGCTAAAGTAGAAGATTCTGATTTTCTTTGACAACAAGGACAGACGTATTAAGATTATACTGTTTACGAGCACAAAAACACGCGGCAAATACTTGTAATAATGCATTTAATCATGTCTGAGATCTAACAAATGGAATTGTGTTAAAATAATGGAATTTAGACATTACAACATATTCCTGTACAAATTTATTTTCATGTTTTAATGGTGTTGCGCTGCTGACATATCTCTTAATGGATATGATTTTGCAAATCTAATTGGAAAACAACTACAGGCATTAATACACGCAATTAATTTAGCTACGCTATGTTTAAGAGATTAAAATAACATTAGTAATAATTTTGTTTTAATCTTAGTTTTATATAGATAGGTGTTTCAAAATGTTCTTAAATAATATCATCAATATCCTGTCGAAATAAGAAACTTGCAGCACAGATGCGTTAAAATGTGATATAGAAAATAGTATGTGAATGCCGTAACGTACAATTGCTTGTTTTCTAATGTTTTAAAGGTTGATACTTTTAATTTGTGTTATATAAAGTGGTCTGACATAGACTCAGAAACAAAATATAAATGTTCGAAACAACATTGTTAACAAAATGATGGAAAGGAAGATGTGATAACTTCTTGAATCGTATACTCGCGTCGGATCTCGCTTTATTTAGTGTTTGTAAGTGCTGATTATATATTTTACTGAAGTGCACAGTATATCAGTGATATGATTAGTCTGTCAAGTTCAAGATTGTTGGAGTTTCAGAGGCATATGAATTATCACCATTACTAATAGACCTTTGTGTAACCAACACAGAGTTGCCCAGTAACTTTCAAATGAAGTATTAGCTCACGTATTGTGAAACAAGTCCACTAAATTTGCTACAATAGTTACATTAGTTACATTAGTTGTTGGCGCTGAATGGTGTTTAGCGCCCTTATTGTGTCTACTTGAACCAGTGAATGTGCTACAATAAGTACATTAGTTACATAAGTTGTTGGTGCTGTATGATGCTTAGCACCACTATGGTGTCTACTTGAAGCAGTAAATGTGCTAAAATAGTTACATTAGTTTCATAAGTTGTTGGTGCTGTATGTTGTTTAGCTCCACTATGGTGTCTACTTGAACCAATAAATGTGCTACATTAGTTACATTAGTTGTTGGTGCTGTATGGTGTTTAGCGCCACTATGGTGTCTACTTGGACCAGTAAATGCTGCCATATCATGTCGCAGAAACATGTTTTGATTCACATTTTGAATTGTTGTATAAAACCGAGTATATATTTTAGGAATTTATTGTATATGGCATTTTTGTAACACCGAGTGGAAACATTTGGAATTTAGTTATTATATATGACATTTTTGTTTAACGTAGGGACACATATATTTCAGTTGACTGAAATTTTTGTCTTTCCACACTGTATCTAATAAAGCATTATGATTTTTAGCTAATAGTTACATTTTGTGGAAGTAAGCATCAAATAGAATTGTACTAAAATGCTTAAGAAATATGCGGTCGAACGTGCATTCCTCTTATTTCTGAAACTTTGTATGTGGAGTTTTTCTCATTTCTTCAAAAGTATTTCAATTATTTGCCTTATAGAGGCTAAGGTTTTTTGATTTAACACATCAATACTATTTATAAATGTAATTAGACAATATCATATAGTTATATGTTAGTGATTTAACACATTATTGAAAACTTATGAATTTGATTTTTAATGTCATACAATAATTATAAATGGTTTATGATACTGAGATACAAAGTTGTACACATTTTGTAATGATGTGGATTAAATAGTGCAAGACAAGTTTATATGAACTGCATATTGTGATAGCATGTAGACATGTAGTTTAAAATACATCAACATTCAGACATAATAACATTCAAACAAGAGTTGTCAGATGACATGATGGGATAAAACTCACCACCTATGCAAAGATTGCAAAAGGAGGCAAACACCAAAACTTAAACGCATCTAAACGCAAAAGTTTAACCTGGTTGTCTACAGACGAAATACTAAGTCCAAAAGGACCTTAACTGTGTTTCATTCATATCCAATAAGTGGTGGCATAGATATCTTAAACTTAAACGCAACTAATCATAAAAGTTTGACCTGGGTGTCTAAGTCCAAAAAGAGCCAAATCTCTGCCAAAATACAATCCAGAGTAATGGTTCTTGTCTCTGTGTATTCCATTGATGAAGCGGAACATACATGCGAAATTGCATTCATATCCAATGAGTGATCGCATAGATATATTAAACTTAAACGCAAAAGTTTAACCTGGGTGTCTACAGACGACGCCGACGACGACAACGCCGAGGTCATGGCAATAGCTCTTCTTGGACATTCGTCCCGGCGAGCTTATAAAAATATATATTACAATACAAAGAGCAATATATTCTGTAGCTACATTGTATAACAATTACATGCAAATGATCCTTAAATTTAATACACTTGTATTATTGACTGTAATAGTAAGTAAAAAAGACAAAACGCACTTTAAACCAGTGATGTAATCATCTGCGGACCTTTGGGGCTTATGCAGTATTGCTCGAACGTAGGATGGAGCTCATAGCGGTGCGTATGGGGCATAAGTTATGTGTATAGTCCACTTCTACATCTTGTGTCTATGTATATACTCAGTTAATAAAATCGAGGCTACCATTGCCTTGTGGGGCGTATATTGTGCTCCAGATAAATCCTTGTATCACAGGTTAACCTACCTGATACGGTTGTATTCCACGATATAATAGAACAGTGATTTATTCAGGTTAAAACATACAAACACAGGTTTTATTAAATATACATACTCGATTACAAATAAAAAAAAAATAAATACATTAGTAAAATATAATTTTATAATTATCAACCATATTACATAAAATTAATTAGGTATTGCAACTTATTAAATATTAATTATCACAGAATGCAATTTTATACTACTGTTTTGGCATAGTAAAGCGTAAAAAAAGTTAATCTATCACAATAAAATATTCTATAGAAAGCTATGGTAAATTAAATGAAATGACTGGCAAATTTCATAAATGGGTCTTGACAGAACTTTTAAAGTGACTAATTTTGTTAATTTTCTTAATGTCAGCAGGCAATGCATTCCAATCATTGATTGCACTGTAAAAGAAGGTTACATTCTCTTTCCCATAGTATTTTGGTACACTAAATTTATACAAATATGCCCTAATAGAATAAGAGCGAACATCTTTAACAAAAACAAAATTTTCTTTCATATATGAAGGACACTTGTCATTTACAATTTTAAATAACATGGTTAAGACGTAGTTGCTTATTTCTATTTTCTACATTTAATAAGGACATTTCAGCAAGACTACCATTGTTGACACTTTCCCTAGGTACCATACCATTAATGAATCTAAAGTATATTTCGACAGATTTGGAGTTTGTTTCTTAACCCTTGGTTTAAGCTTGAGTACCAAGACGAACATAAATAGTCTAAATGACAGTGTATCAGAGCAGAACATAAATATTTTCTAATTTTAAAATCTAAAAACCTTGCTTGTCTATACAAATATTTATAACGTGCATTTACCTTACTCACAATATTGTTAACAAAAGTTTCACCTGACAAAAAATTATCAATAGTAAGTCCTAGATATTTCACAGACTGTGTGGACTCAATAATATGTCCAGTGCAAACAATTTTAAAATCCTTAACTTGCTTTAATTTACTTTTTAAGCCAAGCATAACATACTCAGTTTTATCAAGATGTAGGGACAGCTTATTATCTACTAGCCAAGATGAGCAAGACTCTAATACACTTCCAAGTTTCGAGAAAAAAATAACACTATAATCGTTATGAGCTATAAGAATTGCACTGTCATCAGCATTTGTAATTAATTTACATTCGGGGTCAATGCTAATAGTCATGTAATCTACATAGCATAAAAACAGAAGAGGACCTAAGATGCTACCCTGTTGAATTCCACATGTTACATATTTATACTCTGAAAATACATTGCTTACACTAATTGTTTGTTTTCTTCCTGTTAAATAAGACATGAACCAATCAGTAGTTTAATACCCATTAACTTTAGTTTACTATTTAAAATATGATGATCAACTGTATCAAAGGCTTTTTGCAAATCTGACATAACCATACCTGTATAAAGACCGTTGGCACTATTGCTTCTAACATGGTCCATTAAGTGGACAAGGCAAGTATTAGTAGAATATAAATTCCTAAAACCTGACTGTAATTCATACAATAAATTGTTGTCAACTAAGAATTTCTCAAGTTGAGTATATACAGTCTTTTCTAGAATTTTGTATACAATGCTTAAAATACTAACTTGTCTGTAGTTGTCTACCTCAAGATTGCTGTTTTTCTTGTACAGAGATTTTACCCTAGCTATTTTCATTTCATCAGGCACAGAAATTTCAGAGATTTTAAGATTACTAAGTTCCTTGTTCACAAATGACTCTGACACATGTTTTAAAACAAATCTGTTGTTGCTAGAGTTTCTGCCTTTGTAAAAATCTATCAAGGCTTTTGAGTCCAGATCAAACAGATTAAACCAATGGCCTAACGTTTATATGTATAATAAAGTAAAAATGGAAAATTTTACTTTCACATAATTATTTCTATCTCTTCCAAATATACTATAACCATGTTTAATATCAAAATGATTGTCTTTGTATGCATGATACAAATAATAAATCTTTAATTAGCATAAGTGAACATATTACCATTAATTGTTAAATCTACAATTTGCATTTTGTTAAAAACTATTAACTATGATAACTATTTTAATTAATTCAATATGTTCAAACCAGGAAATTTGATTACTTATTAGACAAAAGTAAGATTTAATAACTTCTCCTTTGACATATGTTCTAACACCTTGATAAGAAGAAAATATTTGATGCCATTATAAACCCTCAGAGTCAAACAGTAACTTTATCTGCATAAATAGAGATGATTATACTGTGGAAAAGTATTAAGAATTTAGGAACATTAAGAGTTTAGGATATATTAGGATATAAGCTAGTTTTGTGCAAGAAGATCAACATAACTTTGTGACTACTGTGTGATATTATAACGAAAATATAACAACTTTGTGATTATAACTTTAATGAAAACTTTGTGATTCAGAAATAGAGGTTTGCTATTGTTAAGGCTGTGAAATGATCATTAAGAACTTTGTGAATTTAATGAATAGTCATAGTGCAATAAGGGCATAAAACTTTCTATTAATTTAACTGAGTGACAATCTGGTACCTGATAGTATTTTATGTGACTTTAAAACATTCTTTGTGAATAATCAATAGCACTGTGCATACTTTGCAAAGTTGACAGTTTAAGCGTCTCATAACTATTTTATCCTGTAGTTTCTTCATATCAACAACATTCACACATCATGGATTACTACTATCCACACATTATGAGTGGCGCGTTTTTTTCCTCTTAATATAAGAGAGACACAGATAGAAAATACAGTGTGTCAAATATGACATTAAATCCTGTCAACATTTATGTTATTCTCCTTTGAGTAATACCGTCGCGGCAATAATCACTGTGATTGTCTCATAACAGGTGATTTAAATACTGGACACATTAATATCATTACGACGACTTAACCTCGTTGTAACTTTTATATATTCGTTATGTGAGAAGAGTTACCAGATTAGATTACCGTAAATCTGACATGATTTGTGTCGTACAATTACCTATATTAGGTATAGAAAGGTATTGCACATAACGTTCCCTGTTTTTACCTTAAAACCAGAGAACTACCAGCCGAAAACAGGTTTTTTTAAATATAGTTTGACTTTTATTTTCTTGGCTGCATTTTGAAATATTAGTTAAGGCCCTCTTAATAAATAGCGGTATTGTCAAGATAGTATAAATATAAAATATACCAACAATAAATGAAACAAATAAATGTAAAAAAGGAAACAGGACAAATAAATAACATGCTGTATGATATTTGAAGCGACACAATGCTGTGTAATACCCTACCCTGTCACATTATACCGGATACTATCATTAGTTAAATGCTGTATGATATTTGAAGCGACACAATGCTGTATAATACCCTACCCTGTCACATTATACCAGATACTATTATTAGTTAAATGCTGTATGATATTTGAAGCGACACAATGCTGTATAATACCCTACCTTGTCACATTACCGGATACTATTATTAGTTAAATGCTGTATGATATTTGAAGCGACACAATGCTGTATAATAACCTACCCTGTCACATTATACCGGATACTATTATTAGTTAAATGCTGTATGATATTTGAAGCGACACAATGCTGTATAATACCCTACCCTGTCACATTATACCGGATACTATTATTAGTTAAATGCTGTATGATATTTGAAGCGACACAATGCTGTATAATACCCTACCTTGTCACATTACCGGATACTATTATTAGTTAAATGCTGTATGATATTTGAAGCGACACAATGCTGTATAATACCCTACCTTGTCACATTACCGGATACTATAATTAGTTAAATGCTGTATGATATTTGAAGCGACATAATGCTGTATAATACCCTACCCTGTCACATTATACCGGATACTAGTATTAGTTAAATGCTGTATGATATTTGAAGCGACACAATGCTGTATAATACCCTACCTTGTCACATTACCGAATACTATTATTAGTTAATGCTGTATGATATTTGAAGCGACACAATGCTGTATAATAACCTACCCTGTCACATTATACCAGATACTATTATTAGTTAAATGCTGTATGATATTTGAAGCGACACAATGCTGTATAATACCCTACCCTGTCACATTATACCAGATACTATTATTAGTTAAATGCTGTATGATATTTGAAGCGACACAATGCTGTATAATACCCTACCCTGTCACATTACCGGATACTATAATAAGTTAAATGCTGTATGATATTTAAAGCGACACAATGCTGTATAATACCCTACCCTGTCAAATTACCGGATACTATAATTAGTTAAATGCTGTATGATATTTGAAGCGACACAATGCTGTATAATACCCTACCCTGTCAAATTACCGGATACTATAATTAGTTAAATGCTGTATGATATTTACGGCGACACAATGCTGTATAATACCCTACCCTGTCACATTATACCGGATACTATTATTAGTTAAATGCTGTATGATATTTGAAGCGACACAATGCTGTATAATACCCTACCCTGTCACATTACCGGATACTATAATTAGTTAAATGCTGTATGATATTTGAAGCGACACAATGCTGTATAATACCCTACCCTGTCACATTATACCGGATACTAGTATTAGTTAAATGCTGTATGATATTTGAAGCGACACACTGCTGTATAATACCCTACCCTGTCACATTATACCGGATACTATTATTAGTTAAATGCTGTATGATATTTGAAGCGACACAATGCTGTATAATACCCTACCCTGTCACATTACCGGATACTATTATTAGTTAAATGCTGTATGATATTTGAAGCGACACAATGCTGTATAATACCCTACCCTGTCACATTACCGGATACTATAATTAGTTAAATGCTGTATGATATTTGAAGCGACACAATGCTGTATAATACCCTACCCTGTCACATTAAACCGGATACTATTATTAGTTAAATGCTGTATGATATTTGAAGCGACACGATGCTGTATGATATTTGAAGCGACACAATGCTGTATAATACCCTACCCTGTCACATTACCGGATATTATTATTAGTTAAATGCTGTATGATATTTGAAGCGTTGCCTTTCAACATTTGTTTCAGTTGCCACAATGCTGTATAATACCCTACCCTGTCACATTATACTGACACCGGGTCGACACGGCCAAGAATTATCATCTAAATGCTCAGCTCTAAGCGACACAATGCTGTATAATACCCTACCCTGTCACATTATACTGACACCGGGCCGACACGACCTACAGTTATCATCTAAATGCTCAGCGCTAAGCGACAAAGCTTCATGTACCATTTTATATCTTTGTAATGACCCGGCCGGGTTTAAACCCACGGCCTTCCGCATAAGAGGAGGACGATTTACCCATTGAGCACCGCTGCGATGGGCAGGTTCTTACGTACGAAAGCCGAGTTATACGGGCAGAACCAATTGACGTATCGTTATAATGTCAGAATATAATGTTGTCATAAATATCGTTATTAAACGTCATTTCGCCATGAATTCTTTGATTATAATTTATTTTATATTTAAATGCAATGAAACATAATAATTAATTGACGATAAGTTTGAGTCCATGTTTATAAGTATTCGCATAACATTGTATTTTATATTGATAAAATATTGACTCGAAGCATGCAAGTATGACATTATATTTAAAAGTTGTTTTTCTCAATAACAGACAATAAGCTCATCAAATGCAAAGTGCAATGTACACATACAGAAGAAGTTACACTTGAGTTCACCGCCTGGGTACGACCAGTAGCAAACCAGTAATTAGGATCCCAAAGCTGCTGAAACTAAGTTAATATGTACAATGAGATGTTCAATACTTCATAACTTAGTCGCACAATATATTAAACATATGCTCATGTGTCCGTGTACTGAATTGATTTCTACACGTCGAGTATACCGATATCATTTATTCACATTTTACCAGTATTTGTAAGGAATAAGTTTTGCAATTTCTTGTTTTATGATGTGCCGGCTGATGACGAACGAGGTTTTGTACACCAGTAATTATGGTTTAAGCGCCATAGTGTCATCTACTGACCATTTCAAAGTAATTATTTTGTATATTGATTGTGTTAATGCTTCTGTCGTGGCTATATGTCTTGAATGTTTTGTATTCACTCTGGGGGTTATTTATTTTCTTATTTTCGATAAATTTATGAAACATTTCGAAAGGAATATTAACGAGTAATGAACACAATGATATAATGTGACTATAAGTTTGGTTAGTAGGATTGTGATGCGGATACCGCAATCCGAGAAATTGTTGTTTTTTTTATCAGAACCGACTCTCGGGTGATGTTTCTATTAAATGTTTTACCCAAGGTTGGGCTAGCATTTAACTAACCATATACTTCATATTTCGTTTTTGCATACCACTAATAACGGCTCACTAGCATGTACGCAAATATTTAATCTCGACCCTTGGATGAAATAGAAAATATATCTGCCAGATAATCTCATCTGGTATTAGACTAAATCGTTGATTGAACACAGTCGCACATCATATGACCAACCAAACAGACATTCCAGCGTGTGTAGTAGATTTAACGTCTTGGAGACTGATGAAACGTGAAATATCTCGTTTGCCATGTGCTTCGTTAGCTTCAAAGTATGTGTTTATGGCAGTAGGATTATACTTCATCAATTGCATTATAAAAGTACGCAGGTTTGTCGGAAATTACGAGTGTATGCAACCAATCTAAAAATATAACCATAGACAGGGTGACTTTGATAATCAATTGTAATGATATATCAAATAAGGTAGGACGGTAGTGCAGTAGAACACATGTTGGCTGTTCACGTTCAGGTTCGATCTCGAGCTCGACCCGATGCCTCTAAAATCACTTCATTAATGGTTCTACGAGTGGTTCTCATAAGCTCTGAAGCCTTCATCGCAATCAAGCTAAGATAAATTAATATATATTAAGATGGTTGATAGATCTATATAAAACATGCACTAGGCAGTTCTATATCATGAAAATATTTTTTTTTTATTATTTATATATATCTACTTGATTGTTTCCCACTTGTTATACCATATTTGATGAAAGTAATAGCCTTGGATTGCATTGAATGCATCAACATATATTCGTGAACATATTTTGTCACAGACTGTGTTTGCTATAAACAAACGTAGACTATATTTCCTAAGTAAAACTCATTACGAAAGGTCTAAAGTGGTTTCCCAATTTAACTGTGGAATCACCAGACGGTTACTAACACAATGAACGCGTATTGTAATGTAAGGCTTGTAAAGAAACAATAACGAAGTCTGTAAAGGAATGGCTAACAACGTCTGTAGTACGTAGTTGCTTAATGTTGTAAACAATGATTGGTCTATTTTGTATAAATACATAGCAGTGTTACCAAATATGGAAACGTTTCTATAAGCTTTATCTAAATCAATAAAGCTTTTTTTAAATTACTAGTATAACAATAATTAAGTTTCTTTATAAGTTTAGTTAATACTAATTTATTTTAGCTCAATTGCAAAGAAATTTGAAAAGCTGATATGAACAGCTCCTTAGTCCGTTTCCTGGGTAGAACTAGTACTGAGTGTTGCAGAATTTCAATCTTATTGGTTTTGATGATTTCTTGATTAAATTCTGAAATGATTCATGATAGTAATACGTCTGTAAAACAACACATCAAAAGGTAATGTAAATGACAAACCATGTCGCAGAAGGAGAGTAGAAAATACGAAAGAATAATTTAGAAAATGTCTTTTTTTAAATAATGTGTGACAACGATAGCCCTGTTTTAATTAATTAGCAGATCATTATAATTAAAATCCAAAACCAGTTGCATCATCTAGTCAGTTTAATTTGTTCAGAAAAGTGAACTGCATATATCTAACTGATGAAGATTAACAGAGCGCATCCAAGACATACCGGACGCGGTTTCAGTTATTCTATTTATAAAAACTTAACCCGTATACCTCATAACAAAGCACAAGCGAATTCTGTATTATATTTCCTGTTTATGGTTCGAAAGACTCGGAATTAAATATCAAAATATTAAATAAATGGTACGAAATTTGTACACATGGTACCTATGATGCAACGTATATAGCAATGTATCAAATTAGCCTATGCATTTCTAAACGTATCGTCATTTACGTATCGTGTAGATAATGACTTCAGTATGTGCAATATTCTGGATATAGTTATAAAAACGACAAATAAAACTTTTAGAAATGCATAGGCGCATTGGATACGTTGCTATAGTAACACATGAACAGAAGAGCGGGGCCCGAGAAATAGTAAACTAGATATTCTCTGAAGAGAAAGTTACAAAAAATGTTAAAACACACAAATGTAGCACAATTTCGCCAGCATCTTGTATCGCGTCTTAAGCATATAAAATGTGATGAATGTCCTATACCGTTTGTAAACAATCGTCAGCCAAGCAACCGTTGATGAACTAAACAATAACAAGAAATAACGTCTAAAGGTTCGTTAGAAAATCAAGCAAACATTAAATGTTTCGCTAAGCTGGCTTGACACACCTACATTAACGCATATGTGCAGAGGACATCTATGAAATCATCTGTTTCACTGACATTGGTTTTTAGATTGCACCGATGCTTAAAAGACGGTCGGCTAGTGTTAGAAGATGAACCGGGAGGAGGAAGAAAGACAATAATTGACGTGGCGATGATTAATTCGATAAAGGAAGTCATTTATGTGGACTGCCGTGTAACCATTAGATACATTTGTGATGTTACCGTACACAGTTATGGAACTGTTTACAACGTTTTAGAGACACATTTATATATGCACAAAGACAGGGCTAGGTAGATACCGCGAATATTATCAAAGAATAATAATGTAAACCGTCTGAATGCCTCTTAGAATCTTTTTGGGACGGTAAACATGTTTCTGCAGCGAATCAACACTACGGATAAAACTTGGTTGTTTTATTAGAACAAGAAACAAAGGAACACTCATGCATCTCCTCCACCTTAGAAAGCACTAAGCCTTGAGGTTTGAAATAGAAGGACACCTGCCATACAGATCGGATCTGTCGTGTTTTAATTCGTGATTAAATCAGCATTGAATAATAACAGATTTGACTCATTTAAATAAGACTTTCATATTCAGTCAAAACGTTCTATCTGGTCGAGATTCACAGTGGTATAAAGACATGAATCGACAATATTCTAATTTATTTAACTGCGAGTACATTCTGTTTTGATTACCTCACCCATCATAATATTATACGAGGAGTGTTCAATAAGTTTTGAGACTGGCTTTATAAACTAAAACTGATTTATGGCAAATTTCTTATATCAATCGTTCAAAATAATCTCCCTTAACAGAAATATAACTTTTCAATCCGGGATATATATGACCTGAAAGCCGCAGAGCAGTCTGCCCTTGATATACTCTGCAGACACTGATACACAGTACTGCGAATAGCACTTCTGGAGTTGTAGCGATGCCAAACAAGCTTCTTTTTCAGTACAGGAAAGAGAAGTAGTCACAGATGTCAGGCGAGTATGACGGTTGCTACAGTTGTTTGACTTGTTGGTCCCGTAGAAACTACTCTACAATATTATTCTTGTGTGCAGATGCAGTGTCATGGATAAGACAGATTCCACCCAAACACGTTAATGGGCTAAGTTTAACGTAACGTTCTCTCACTGATTTCAATAAAACTTTCCGGTAACGTATTTGCGTGTTGCATTGGATATTTGCAAACAGGACTTTAGGAATTTAAAAAAGTGTGTAAAGAACCCGTTCAGGACTCGCACCACTATTATCTCCCTTGAGAACTCCGAACCTACAGGTGATGGAGGTAGAAATAAAACTTTAGTTCTCTTTTTCTTCTTTTTTCAGGGCTCTGTACTGCAATGTTTTGTTTTTGCTGGCATGAGTTAAATGGTCAGTATTTTAGAAATCACCACTGAAAATGTGATGCTGATACCAGCTTTCTGGACAATTCTGTGTCATTTCAGTATTGTTGGTTCGAACGGCATCTAGGGCGAATAGTTGACATATTATTACTCTGGAAATTGATAGGTCTCACAAAAGCATTGAATTAAAAAAAAAACAACTTGGTCAAGGTATACTTTTTTTTCTTTATAATTGCATATCTTGAACCAGTGAAGAATTTGAGCCCAGACACATGCTGCAGAATTTAATTTTTCAATCTGTTTTGGACATAAATGTTACAATGGAGCCCTATGGGAAATGTAATAGTGGTGTGAGACGTTTAGAACTTTAAGTTCGTTTTACTATAATCGCTATCTCTTGTCCTTTCCTTAGACACTGTTTATTATTTACCCGTCTTTGAGGTTCGAAATAATAGATCCACGTTTCATCACCTGTGAGGTGCTCATTTTGTCTTCTTACTTCAGCATTTTTGTACACATTCAAAAGATCTATGCAACATTTCACCCTTTGGGTATTTTGGTCTTTGGTCAGAAGGTGGGATATCCACCGTGCGCATACTTTTGATATTGTAAGTATTTTGCCAGAATTTTGTGAACCCTTCGGATTGAAATACCCAACTTCTACTACCATGGCTTCTACGGCAGCAATGTTCTTAGACAGTGAAGTGTTTGGGCGCCAACACAAGGTAGGTCTTCTTAAATACCTTTACTCACCTATAAACAGTTGGTTTGGAAAGAGACGAATCACCATCTACATTTTAACTTCTTGCAGAATCTGTTTACCTTGTATATTCAAAGCACTATGCGTCTTTATGTACGACCTTATGTAGGACATACTTTCCTTCTTTTCTACAGGTTTCACGCTAACAAAAATAGTATCAGTGTAAACGAGTGTGCTGTGTTTAAACTCTAATATACTCTTATAACTTCATGCGCATACCTGTAATAATTTCTACGAAAGCGCGTTAGCCTCAACACTTTTTGAGTACCCCTCGTAATACAAAAGATTACTTGTGTCAATATATCTATTTAACTTCGATTGTGAAACAAGTAATAACAAATCAGAGAAATCGAATGCTTCCTATGTAGAACCAGTACTAAACCTATATGTGAGAAATGTCTCTTGTTCATGGACACACATAGCCGTGGAAGAGGATCAAACCCACGACTCGTCCATCATGGGTCTAATTACCTATCACTGGACTACACAAGTGTTACTTACCCATACGTATTGTTGGAAATATTCTCATGTTGTTAGTTACAGCTGATTTAAGTATAATCATATTGATTTGTGAGGCGATTAATACAAACTGCCAAATTTACATAACTGTAGTTAACTGGTTCAGCAAGTGTTAACTTAAATATCTTATAACTTTGATATACCGATAAATGTCGTGAGTGAACAATGGCACATAATAAAAACACCATTAAATGTTGTATCGGCACATATCAAGGTATTATGGAATACAAATATGTTCTCTACAAACGATACAATTAGATACCAACACGTTCTTTCCATTTTTAAAACAACAATATATAATTATCATTTCATTCCGTATCAAATCAACTTAATTCGACAGTTACGTACAGGCATTGTACATGATACACGTGATTAGTTGGCCTGATTGTTAAAAATGACAATATTTTAAAGATAGCACACGATAAAGTGACAGATATTTCGTGCTCTTTTTCTTTTTAAAAAATAATATACAAAAACATTTTTATGAGAAGACATTATCTTTCATGTCAATCAATTATTAAGTATTATAGTTACAGTTATGTCCAATTCACAAATCATTCAATCTAGATTTTTTTTAGAAACAATCGCATTATCCAATGACTGAAATATATATAAAATTAATTGCAAGCTAAACATACATGGCAAAATTACGATCAAGATATTTGAGCCTATCAAACTTCTGAACTATTATGAACGTTTCAAATGTTCAGATATTAAAGTAGATTGTCTGTGATATAATGTATTATAACTATGTACAACTATGTACAAGCTACTTGCTTAATTCTGAGTTAATCAAAGCTGACATAGTACCAAGTTGACATATCCTTTCTTGTCATAATATTACAAATTACACGATTAGACTTCATTGTATAGGTTCACAATAACCAAATTTGGTCAATCTTCCAATCAAACGGTTACATTATATACATGGATAAAGTGTCGTTCTAATTAATGCTTGAAGTGTACGATAAGACATAATGAACCCATATATAACGAGACATACCCAGTGTTTATGTACGCAATGGTGACTTTGATCGCGTCAAATTGCCACTTACATTTCACCGCTTATGTACAAATATATACAAATATAAAAGTGACATCAAATATTTTGATAATTGACATTATTCCATTGTAACAGAAAATGTTATAACATTATAGCAATAAATGTGAAAAACCGTTACATTTTTACTTAAGGATTACCAAAGATGCCTTGTGAATCAGACGTTTATATATCCAGGCGTTTGTTATTGTGTTCTGATATGTCACAAGACGAACAAGATTGCTAGCATCGCTATCGCTATTTACGTATAACACAGTATAGTGTATTATATAAATTAACACTACGTATAACACAGTATAGTGTATTATATAGATTAACACTACTTATAACACATTATAGTGTATCATATAAATTAACACAACATATAACACAGTATAGTGTAATATATAGATTAACACTACTTATAACACAGTATAATGTATTATATAAATTAACACTTCGTATAACACAGTATAATGTACAATATAAATTAACACTACGTATAACACAGTATAGTGTATTATATAGATTAACACTATGTATAACAC
Organism: Panopea generosa; assembly: GCA_029582155.1. Taxonomy (NCBI): domain Eukaryota; kingdom Metazoa; phylum Mollusca; class Bivalvia; order Adapedonta; family Hiatellidae; genus Panopea; species Panopea generosa. The sequence goes on along the minus strand of CM055908.1, from coordinate 1,406,015 downwards.
AGTATAGTGTATTATATAGATTAACACTACTAATAACACATTATAGTGTATTAAATAAATTAACACTACGTATAACACAGTATAGTGTATTATATAAATTAACACTACATATAACACAGTATAGTGTATTATATAGATTAACACTACTTATAACACAGTATAGTGTATTATATAAATTAATACTACGTATAACACAGTATAGTGTATAATATAAATTAACACTACTTATAACACATTATAGTGTATTATATAAATTAACACAACATATAACACAGTATAGTGTATTATATAGATTAACACTACTTATAACACAGTATAGTGTATTATATAAATTAACACTACTTATAACACATTATAGTGTATTATATAAATTAACACTACATATAAGACAGTATTATGTATTATATAGATAAACACTACTTATAACACAGTATAGTGTATTATATAAATTAATACTACGTATAACACAGTATAGTGTATTATATAAATTAACACTACTTATAACACATTATAGTGTATTATATAAATTAACACTATGTATAACACAGTATAGTGTATTATATAGATTAACACTACGTATAACTCAGTATAGTGTATTATATAAATTAACACTACGTATAACACAGTATAGTGTATTATATAAATTAACACTACGTATAACTCAGTATAGTGTATTATATAAATAAACAATTCATAAACGCCTTTCCATTTTAAAATTTGTTTAAAGACAGTATCTAGCGATGAGTTTAATACAAATAGCTTGTTAATGAGAGGAGCTATTCTTATGGGTTTTGTGTGCAATTTTCTTTTACCCTATTTAAGTTAAATGAACATATATTTTGATCTGGGTTTTATCAATGAAAACTCTAGTACGATAAACGTCATAACGTGATAACAGTAGTTGAGATTTCATAATGTTACTTCAACGACATATATTTGGACAAGAAAAGTATGTCCTTGATATACTAGTATTTAAAACATAAATTTAACGCGATCTAAACCGCGTTTAGTATAGTGTTTAGATGTATCCTTGAGCAAGACAACTGTGTAGGCATTAAACATGTTTTTGTTTAAATAATTTTCTGATGTGTCGTTCAGACAACGACACTTTGTAGAATTTTTTATGTATCACGTTAGAATTTTAAATGAGTTCATGCTGTGTCATTGGCTCTATGAACAATACACTTTACAGGCATTTATCTTGCTATTCTTCTAAATGCTTTTCTTGTGTATCGTTGAGCGATACATTTCATAGGCATTTACCAAGTTGTTATTTTAAATGGTATTGAGTAGTTTTGATGTGTTTTTGAGGAAGACACTTTGTAGGTTTTTACGATGTTGTTCTTTAAAATGATTTTCTAATGTGTTCTTATTGTTTTAATTATGATCTGATATGTCCCTTATGACTCCTTGATAAAGACACTTTAAGTCATTTACCATGCTATTATTCAAATGATTTTTCAGTGAGTCACTTTACAGGCATTAACTATTTATTATTTTAAACGATGTTTCCGGTGTGTCATTGACTTCAATTTATTGGTATTGGCCGCGTTATTCTTTTAAATGATTTTCTGGTGAGTCCTTAGGCGAGACTTCTTTATTGCCAGTTACCGTGGTATATTTTAAATGATTTTCTGATGATTCCCTGAGCGTGACTCTTTATTGCCCGTTACCGTGGTACATTTAAAATGGTATTCTTGTGATAATGAATTCTTGAGCAAGACAACTTATAGGCATTTACCATGGTATTCCTTCTTATGGATTTTCCTGGTTGTCTTTGAGCAAGACATTATGATTTCTTTATGAAAATACTTCTAATTTAACAAGCGTTGTAATGTGATAAAGTTACATAAATATTATTGTAAATGTGGTCATAGTTTCTTAGGGATTAAGCTGGTTTTAATCCAAGACAATCAATAGTAAAAATAAACTAAGCTCAGTCAAATGTGCATTTAATCGTGCAGATGTAACCAGCGTCTATTATGCACAAACTCTATGAAATACGGTATCAACAAAATTAATTCCATCATAGTGATGGTGAATTTAGAAGACAGGCAACAATTTCAACATAAACAACGTCTTTCAAATCAAGTTGGACTCGAAATTAAGATTAAATCGAAGCACTGCAGTGCTGATGGGAGCGGAGCTTATAAGATGTAAAATGTCGCTATTGTTTTAGACAAACAGGTCAGTTTGCGTACGTTGAAGTTAAATAATTCCGATTACCTTTAATTCTTATACAGGGTACAAAATCTACATGTTCTATGCTTAACGTTGTCCCTTTTCTCGAAAAAGTCAGAGAATGTAACTGAATGGTTTGCTTTTGAAAGTGTATTTTCTGCTATAGCAGGAATATCAAATCTTAAATTTGGGAAATGTCCAACTTCAATAAATTAGTTCAACTCAATGATATGTTTTGTATCCTCAACTCGTGATATTTTCAGAAATGACAAGCTTTTTATCATAATTTTATATATGGTATCAAAGTGCTCTGAATCTAGCACGATGAAATCCTCTTTGAGTATATTCATTTACTATTTATTGATTTCTCTAGCGCAACAGTGAAACAATTCGTTTAAAAGACGAAAAGTAGAAATGTGTATGTCGACATTAATAATTGATTCTTACATTTATATTTTCTGGGGCCCTATATCACCCAATAAACGGAACCGCACTAGCCAAAATGTTATGGTGCCGATTTTTAAGACACATCTGGATATTTGAATATTTTTGCTACAGAAACATAAATGCTTTACTCTTATATGTTTAAAGGGAATTATCTATCGTTCCAATTATTGGAAATATATGAAATATTTACTAAATAACAAAAAACAGCACTGACATTATTCATAACTCGATCAATTTCGAATTCTTTTTAGGAATACAAGTCTATTTTTAAACATTCGTGGGAAACCGCAAGTCAAGTGGTCGACATTAGCATATCTCTATTTTTAGAACGAGTACTGATTGTTTATTGGCATTTATTGGCATAAGCAAGGAACTATAGAGGTATAGTTCCCTGGCAAAAGGGACAGATCTAGAAAAGTTTCGTTGCCGTATTTAATGAAATATGGTTAATATATATACGACTAATAGTTAAACACGCAGTCTTGAAATGTTGTCCAAGATGGCGTCCTGAAACATCTTTTGGTCACGTGACCATAGTTCAGCGCGTCTGTATTCATGCGCTTTAATTCCTGTGTGCTGATTAATAGCACTGAATATAAACTTGGAATTTATACGATACACAATTGTTTATAGGTATAAATCGTCGCTGTCTGTAATATTAATGTTTTCGTTGAAATAAGCGAATCTACAGTTTATAGTGAGTTTGAACGCTTATCAGGGGTTGAACTATTTGATTGGTGGTTGTCAGGTTTGCATTAACACGATACACGGCTGTAGATTTGCGGTATAGGAAAAAAATCATGTTGGCTCTGAGAGCAGCTGCTAAAGCACCGCTCTTAAAAAACTGTTTTAGAATATGACCTTGAGCTCTAATTGCTTGTGTGCAACTTATCCGACTCTAACATTCTTGTTATATTGTAGCCTAGGTATATTCCCAACTCTAAATAGTTATAATTTATTTATTTTATCTTTTAAAGAATATATTTTCATCGCATAACTTTATATTATGAAATCAATGTGTCCATGCAGCGAACGTGAAAATCATTTTCTTCAGTACAATTAATGCGGTTGAATGATTTTAAAATTTTAACACACCAATTCTATGGCGGATAGTTGTATAAAAGTTTTACCACGTCGAAATTAGAGCAAAAGTTAACATGCACATTTTCCAATTTGACTGAATATATATCAATACGCGTTGTTATATAAGTAGGTCCACTTTGAGATTGAAAATAATTAATAAAATCTTAATTATTTAATTTTGTACTCGAGGTCTTCCTATATTAAAAGTGCAGGGAAATGAACATAAACATAAACAGTTTCATACACAAGGATTGGAAAGGACAGTAATTAGTCAGCGACATGTTCCACAACAATTTGACATGAAGGTAAACTAATACGTCTTTCTCCTACAGTAAGACCCCCGCCAAGAATAACAACTTGAGCATACACATCACGGATTTTCAATAATGTTATGACAGAGACGATGCCCTCCGTACTAGTCTGTTTCTAGAACCACTTAACAAGTCTCAAAGCTATTGAAGTGTTATTATATTAGACTTTGTATTAAATGAATTGTCAGATGATTTTTTGGTTGATTAAAATCTATTTACAGCGACGGATCATATTATTATAAACAAACTGCCATCGTCAAACAATACGATGCAAGACGTTAGACGTAAATGATGGCGATCATCAAACAAAATATAATCAATTAAATTTTACATAAATACTTGCTATATGTCCCTTTCCTCTGATAATCTTTAGCGTTCGCTTTGCAAGATATGAATATAGGCTTCTTGTATAGGTTAACAGAATATTACCCGAGATATCCTTAATTTCATGTTCAAGTTCTGCTGCACTTTGAATTCTCGCTAGTTCGTTTTCTGAGAATGTTTTGCTCAACAGAACCCAACAGTTCTCAATAATATTGACATCTGGGGCCTGGGCAAGCCATAACATACCTGATATACTGTTCTCATGTTTTTTATGCCTGAAAAATTCCTGCCCTATGTACGGGGGAATTGTCATCCTGGAATAGGTAGTTATTCACCGGAAAATGTCTGCCAATAACTGGCCAAAGATTACTGTCTATTATTCTTATATACTTTTCTGCATTGATGTTACCATTTACAACAGTCACAGAACCTGCGCTATACCAACTAATGCACCCCAAATCATCAAGCTGAGCTTAGGATGACAACCAGGTGGGAGATATTTCCGGTCTATACTATTTCCCGGGCTGGCGTCAGACATAAAATATATTGCTTTCTCCGATAACGACTTTACACTCATCGGAAATTATCACTCTTTTCCATTATCTTTCCACCTTCTAATATCTCTTTCAACGTGTCAATGCCAGGCGGTTTTTAATGTTCCCTGTCCCAATCCAAAAACTTTAAAGAACAGCACTGCTCGGTGGGCTGATTAAATAGTTAAGATATTTTGGACACTTTTTAATACCAAGATTCTTGGAGAATAACTCTGTACGATTATTTTTTTGAAAGACGTTGATTATATATGGTATGGTATATTTACAATAATACAGAAAATGACACAACTGTAATGTGACGTCAACTGTAAAGTGACGTCATCTATTTTATCAAATATAATATCTTGGAAAACCAGTTTTATATGCTTTTAAACATGACCCATTTGTTGATCGATATTTGTGTCAGCCATTTTGTTTATAATGATATGATCCGTCGCTGTAATTCGCGTTTGTTCTGGTAGAACGTCGTGTAATTCAGTTGGTTATTATACACATTTATTTATATATAAAACTATTAGCTTATCACTTCTATGGGTAGGTTTTCATATAAAATGTATAGACTATTTGTTAAACCAGGTTAACAATTAACCAGGACAACAAATTTGCAAAATATTTAAATTTTGATCAATGTTATCCTTAACCCAATTAAAAGCGGTGACACGTGTAAATTCATTTTATTCCTTTTCAAATGTGTTTGTGGTGATGAAAACAAATAAATTGCCATTACAAAAACAACTTAAATTTTAGATAACGCACAATCCCACAACTCACAATAAAACAAATCGTTAAAACAAAACCTCATCAATAATTCCAAATTGAATGTTGTAACTGGACGCTTAACTGGCTTCATAAGAAATAACGTTCAAATTTCAGTTGAAAGTGTCGTTTGTCGTTTGGTGAATTTCCTAGCTTATCAAACGTTGTGCGCTCAATTAAGTTGTCCAATTTATTCCTTGCATATATTCTAATCACCAACAATACTAACCATATATGCTATGATGTTTGTCCATGAACTTTGATTACAGTCACAAATCTCCTATCTCTGAATATGTGGAATTGTTCAGCGACGTGTAAAAACAATGTGTATCTAGTACTAGCTAAGCAAATATCAATGAGATACTGTTAAAAAGAGGCCACAAAACACCATACAAACAAGCATAAATAAAGCATATATCAATACTGGAGGCATCTGGGTGCAGATTCATTAAATGTCTAAAAGCTGAATTTCACTCGATACCACTGATTCTATGATTGTCTTATTTGGACTTTACTCATTGGAAACAATATTCTAAAATAATACTACTGTAATAATACCTAAAAAAATTAATTTCAGAAAAACAATTAATATCGTAATATTGACATTTTTACAGCAATCGGCCTAAAGGAACTATATTATATTTACTCATTTCTCAATGAAAAATATTTGCAGCTGGGCGGAGCTAAAAAGGACAAGTTTAAATTTCATTGGTTGCACGATTTTGTTTTGCTGGTGAGACGTTAACGTTATGTTTACGTGACGGTTGCCGTTAGTTGCCATACAAATGCGTGCAATTATTCAGTATGTCGACAACGTCACCGTTACATTAATGACATTGGTTTTGCGGTTAATGCGTATAATTGCTTTTTAAATATAAAAATAACATAATTGTTTTCGGGTGATGACAAACATAAGACTAGTTTAATGTTGCTGAGAAGCCATTCAAAACATGGGCTTTTAAAAAAATAAATAATTCCATCACAGCTTTGCCCTGAAATCAATTAATAAGTAAGGATCAAGATGTCAAACGGTTCTGCTGAGAGGAACAAATGAAAAGTTGTTTTGGCACATTTGTTTGATGATTAGGAATACCTCAACGATTTATAGTGAAACTGATACGGTAACCTTTACAGGACACTTTATTGAACGAAACTGATACAGTAACCATTTAAAGACACCTTATTGCACGAAACTGATACAGTAACCATTTAAGGACACCTTATTGCACGAAACTGATACAGTAACCATTTAAGGACACCTTATTGTACGAAACTGATACAGTAACCATTTAAGGACACCTTATTGCACGAAACTGATTCAGTAACCATTTAAGGACACCTTATTGCACGAAACTGATACAGTTACCATTTAAGGACACCTTATTGTACGAAACTGATACAGTAACCATTTAAGGACACCTTATTGCACGAAACTGATTCAGTAACCATTTAAGGACACCTCATTGCACGAAACTGATACAGTTACCATTTAAGGACACCTTATTGCACGAAACTGATACAGTAACCATTAAATGACACCTTATTGCACACAACTGATACACTAACCATTAAAATACACCTTATTGCACAAAACTGATATAGTAACCATTAAAAGACACCTTATTGCACAAAACTGATACATTAAAGGACACTATATATTCAGTAATACCGACAATGTCACTAAATACACAACGAGATTTTCGGGAAACGAACGCATTCAAACTAAATGGTGGATTATATATAATCAACTCTCCTTCTTAAAGATATACTACAATAATACATTGTCAAAATGAATAACACACTTGTTATAGATATGCAATAAAAATGGTCATTTAATCTATTTGAATTGGTCGTTAAAAGGTAGTAAGAAAACGTAAACATAGTATGACTGATTGCTACAGAACAAAACACAAACATAGCATGAATAGTCGCTACAGAACAAAACGCAAACATAGTTTTACTTATCGCTACAGAACAAAGCGTAAACATAGTATGAGTAAACGCTACAGAACAAAACGCTAACATAGTATGACTTATCGCTACAGAACAAAAACGCTAACATAGTATGACTAATCGCTACATAAAAAAACGTAAACATAGAATGACTAATCGCTACAGAACAAAACGCAAACATAGTACGAGTAATCACTTCAGAACAAAACACAAACACAGTATGAGTAATCGATACATAACAAACCGCAAACAAAGTTTGACTAATCGATACAGAACAAAATGTAAACATAGTATGACTAATCGCTACAGAACAAAATATAAACATAGTATGACTAATCGCTACAGAACAAAAAGAGGCAAACAAAGTATGACTTATCACTACAGAAGAAACCGCAAATATAGTACAACTAATGGCTACAGAACAAAAAAACGCAAACATAGTATGACTAATCGCTACAGAACAAAACGCAAACATTGTATGACTAATCGTTACCGAACAAAACATTAACATAATAATACTCATCAGTACAGAACAAAACGCAAACATAGTATTAGTAATCACTACAGAACAAAACGCAAACATAGTATTAGTAATCACTACAGAACAAAACGCAAACATAGTATGAGTTATCACTACAAAACAAACCGCAAACATAGTATGACCTATCGCTACAGAACAAAATGTAAACATAGTATGACTTATCGCTACAGAACAAAAAAACGCAAACACAGTATGACTTATCACTACAGAAGAAACCGCAAACATAGTACGACTATTCGCTAGAAAACAAAACGTAAGCAAAGTATGACTAATCGCTACAAAACAAAAAAAACACAAACATAGTATAACTTATCACTACAAAACATAATGCAAACATTGAAAGACTAATCGCTGCAGAACAAACCGTAAACATAGTATGACTTATAGCTACAGAACAAAACGCATATATAGTATAACATTTCGCTACAGAACAAAGCGGAAACATAGTCTGACTTATAGCTAAAGAACAAGCAGTAAATATAGTATAACTTATCGCTACATAACAAAACTTAAACACAGAATAAATAATTGCTATAGAACAAAAAAAAGGTAACATAGTATGACTGATCGCTACAGAACAATTAGTTAACACAGAATAAATAATCGCTACAGAACAAAGTGTAAACTTAGTATGACTAATCGCTACAGAACAAAACATAAACATAGTACGACAAATAGTTACAGAACAAAACATAAACATAGTATGACTTAAAGCTACAAAACAAAATGTAAACATAGTATGACTTACTCGCTTCAGAACAAAACGTAAACATAGTATGACTAACTCTTTTCAGAACAAAACGTAAACATAGTATAGCAAATTGGTAAAGAACAAAGCGTAAACATAATATGACTTATCGCTACATAACAAAAAAATCGTAAACATAGTATGACTTATTGCTATAGAACAAAACGTAAACATAGTATGACCTATTTGCTACAGAACAAAACGTAAACATAGTATGACTTATCGCTACAGAAAAAAAAACGTAAACATATTTTGACTTATCGCTACAACACAAAACGTAAATATAGTATGACTTACTCGCTTCAGAACAAAACGTTCACATAGTATGACTTACTCGCTTCAGAACAAAACGTAAACATAGTATGGCTTATCGCTACATAACAAAACGTAAACATAGTATGACTAATCACTACAGAACAAAACGTAAACATAGTCTGACTAATCGCTACAAAACGTAAACATAATCTGACTAATCGCTACAGAACAAAACGTATACATATTATGCTTAATCGCTACAGAAAACGTAAACATAGTATGACTAATCGCTACAGAACAAAATGTAAACATAGTATGACTTACTCGCTTCAGAACAAAACGTAAACATAGTATGACTTATCACTACAGAACAAAACGTAAACATAGTCTGACTAATCGATACAAAACGTAAACATAATCTGACTAATCGCTACAGAACAAAACATAAACATAGTATGACTAATTGCTACAGAAAACGTAAACATAGTATGACTAATCGCTACAGAACAAAACGTAAACATAGTATGACTTATCGCTACATAATAAAACGTAAACATAGTATGACTTATTGCAATAAAAAGAAACGTAATTAAAGAATGAATAATCGCTACAGAACAAAGCGTAAACATAGTCTGACTAATCGCTACAAAACGTTAAACATAATCTGACTAATCGCTACAGAACAAAACATAAACATAGTATGACTAATTGCTACAGAAAACGTAAACATAGTATGACTTATCGCTACAGAACAAAGCGTAAACATAGTATGACTTATCGCTACAGAACAAAACGTAAACATAGTATGACTTATCGCTACAGAACAAAACGTAAACATTGTATGACTAATCGCTACAGAACAAAGCGTAAATATAGTCTGACTAATCGCTACACAACGTAAACATAAGTCTGACTAATCGCTACAGAACAAAACATAAACATAGTATGACTAATTGCTACAGAAAACGTAAACATAGTATGACTTATCGCTACAGAACAAAGCGTAAACATAGTATGACTTATCGCTACAGAACAAAACGTAAACATAGTATGACTTATCGCTACAGAACAAAACGTAAACATAGTATGACTTATCGCTACAAAACGTAAACATAGTATGACTAATCGCTACAGAACAAAATGTAAACATAGTATGACTTACTCGCTTCAGAACAAAACGTAAACATAGTATGACTTATCACTACAGAACAAAACGTAAACATAGTCTGACTAATCACTACAGAACAAAACGTAAACATAGTATGACTAATCACTACAGAACAAAACATAAACATAGTCTGACTAATCGCTACAAAACGTAAACATAATCTGACTAATCGCTACAGAACAAAACGTAAACATATTATGCTTAATCACTACAGAAAACGTAAACATAGTATGACTAATCGCTACAGAACAAAATGTAAACATAGTATGACTTACTCGCTTCAGAACAAAACGTAAACATAGTATGACTTATCACTACAGAACAAAACGTAAACATAGTCTGACTAATCGCTACAAAACGTAAACATAATCTGACTAATCGCTACAGAACAAAACATAAACATAGTATGACTAATTGCTACAGAAAACGTAAACATAGTATGACTAATCGCTACAGAACAAAACGTAAACATAGTATGACTTATCGCTACAGAATAAAACGTAAACATAGTATGACTTATTGCAATAAAAAGAAACGTAATTAAAGAATGAATAATCGCTACAGAACAAAGCGTAAACATAGTCTGACTAATCGCTACAAAACGTAAACATAATCTGACTGATCGCTACAGAACAAAACATAAACATAGTATGACTAATTGCTACAGAAAACGTAAACATAGTATGACTTATCGCTACAGAACAAAGCGTAAACATAGTATGACTTATAGCTACAGAACAAAACGTAAACATAGTATGACTTATCGCTACAGAACAAATCATAAACATTGTATGACTAATCGCTACAGAACAAAGCGTAAACATAGTCTGACTAATCGCTACAAAACATAAACATAATCTGACTAATCGCTACAGAACAAAATATAAACATAGTATGACTAATTGCTACAGAAAACGTAAACATAGTATGACTTATCGCTACAGAAGAAAGCGTAAACATAGTATGACTTATCGCTACAGAACAAAACGTAAACATAGTATGACTTATCGCAGAACAAAACGTAAACATAGTATGACTTATCGCTACAAAACGTAAACATAGTATGACTTATCGCTACAGAACAAAATGTAAAAAACATTATATGACTAACTGCTACAGAACAATGCGAAAACATAGTATGACTAATCGCTAGAGAACAAAACGTAAACATAGTATGACTGACTCGCCACAGAACAAAATGTAAACATAGTTTGACTAACGCTTCATAACAAAACGTAAATATAGTATGACTAATCGCTATAGAACAAAACGTAAACATAGTATGACTTATTGCTTCAAGAAAAAAACGTAATTAAAGAATTAATAATCGCTACAGAACAAAGCGTAAACATAGTATGACTTATCGCTGCAGAACAAAACGTAAATATAGTATGACTTTTCGCTACAGAACAAAACGTAAACAAAGTATGACTAATTGCTACAGAACAAAACGTAAACATAGTACGACGAAATGCTACATAACAAAGTATAAAAATAGTATGACTAGTCGCTACAGAACAAAACGTAAACATAGTATAACTTATCGCTACAGAACAAAACGTAAACATAGTATGGCTAATTGGTACAGAACAATGCGTAAACATAGAATGACTAATCGCTACAGAACAAAACGTAAACATAGTATGACTTATCGCTACTGAACAAAACTTTAACATAGAATGAGTAATCACTACAGAACAAAACGTAAACATAGTATGATTAATCGCTACAAAACAAAACGGAGACATAGTATGACTTATAGCTACAGAACAAAACAAACGTAAACATAGTAGAACTTATCGCTACAGAACAAAACGTAAACATAGAATGAGTAATCGCTACAGAATAAAACGTAAACATAGTATGATTAATCGCTACAAAACAAAACGGTGACATAGTATGACTTGCTCGCTACAAAAAAAAATGTAAACGTAGTATGGCTAATCGCTACAGAACAAAACGTAAACATAGTATGACTTATCGCTACAGAACAAAGCAAACGTAAACATAGTATGACTTATCGCTACAGAACAAAGCAAACGTAAACATAGTATGACTAATCGCTACAGAACAAAACGTAAACATAGTATGACGTATCGCTACAGAACAAAGCAAACGTAAACATAGTATGACTAATCGCTACAGAACAAAACGTAAACATAGTATGACTAATCGCTACAGAACAAAGCTTAAACATAGTATGATTAATCGCTACAGAACAAAACGGTGACATAGTATGACTTGCTCGCTACAAAACAAAATGTAAACGTAGTATGGCTAATCGCTACAGAACAAAACGTTAACATAAAATGATTAATCGCTACAGAACAAAACGGAGACATAGTATGACTTATCGCTACAGAACAAAACGGAGACAAATTATGACTTATCGCAACAGAACAAAACGTAAACAAAGTATGGCTTATCGCTACAGAACAAAACGTTAACATAAAATGATTAATCGCTACAGAACAAAACGGAGACATAGTATGACTTATCGCTACAGAACAAAACGGTGACATAGTATGACTAATCGCTACAAAACAAAATGTAAACGTAGTATGGCTAATCGCTACAGAACAAAACGTTAACATAAAATGATTAATCACTACAGAACAAAACGGAGACATAGTATGACTAATCGCTACAGAACAAAACGTAAACATAGTATGATTAATCGCTACAGAACAAAACGATGACATAGTATGACTTGCTCGCTACAAAACAAAATGTAAACGTAATATGTCTAATTGCTACAGAACTAAACGTTAACATAAAATGATTAATCGCTACAGAACAAAACGGAGACATAGTATGACTTATCGCTACAGAACAAAACGTAAACAAAGTATGGCTAATCGCTACAGAACAAAAACGTTAACATAAAATGATTAATCGCTACAGAACAAAACGTAAACATAGTATGACTTATCGCTACTGAACAAAACGTTAACATAGAATGAGTAATCACTACAGAACATAACGTAAACATAGTATGATTAATCGCTACAAAACAAAACGGAGACATAGTATGACTTATAGCTACAGAACAAAACAAACGTAAACATAGTAGAACTTATCGCTACAGAACAAAACGTAAACATAGAATGAGTAATCGCTACAGAATAAAACGTAAACATAGTATGATTAATCGCTACAAAACAAAACGGTGACATAGTATGACTTGCTCGCTACAAAACAAAATGTAAACGTAGTATGGCTAATCGCTACAGAACAAAACGTAAACATAGTATGACTTATCGCTACAGAACAAAGCAAACGTAAACATAGTATGACTTATCGCTACAGAACAAAGCAAACGTAAACATAGTATGACTAATCGCTACAGAACAAAACGTAAACATAGTATGACTTATCGCTACAGAACAAAGCAAACGTAAACATAGTATGACTAATCGCTACAGAACAAAACGTAAACATAATATGACTAATTGTTACAGAACAAAACGTAACATAATATGACTAATTGTTACAGAACAAAACGTTAACATAGTATGACTAATCGCTCCGGAACAAAACGTAAACATAATTGGACTGATCGCTACAGAACAAAACGATCTAGTTTTAATTCCATATCATATATTTAACAGTAGCAGCGTTACATACAACAACAAAAGAAGCACAATTCTGTCATTTTAATTGATGTGTTCTAGATGAGATTGAAGCATCTTCTTTTACGAAATTGTAGACTTGAGTACCGAATAAATAATACCTTTATACCATACTAATGTCACATCTATTGTCCCTCGTATTAGTATTTTATGTTATGGCGGCAGCAGATGTGATTTTGGGGTGACTGTGCTTAACTATCAATAGGTCTCCTGTTGGTCATATATTTTCAACTATTTTGTGCATTTGGCCGATAGTTTCATGTTGGTCTAAATGTCACTCCTTTCGTATGATTGTTAGAATAATTATATGAACATGTACGTCTGTTCGATAGCTGGATGTCATTATATCTTGCCATCTATTATCGTGTAAATCCCAAGCATTACCACCCACATACTAAAGCGTTATTATTGAATTATTTATACGCTATACACAGCACTCGCATTCGAATATTTTATTTAATCGCCATATGACTTCACGCTTATATTCGTTTGCTCGGTAATCAGAAACATATTTTGGTCATGGATGGGATTATCACGTTGTTTTAACCCCTATAAACTCGGACAAGCAAGTGTTATATCATATGATAAGCTATTAGCTGGGGTGAATGGGAGAAAATCATGACGTCAATGCTTGTTAATATGTAATAACATATTCGCATCAAATCACATTTCGATTTAACTATATCGATTGAAAACATTATTAAAGTATCTATATTTAGAATGAAAGTATACGTATAGTGATATTCTGCTACATATGTATACCATTCTAGATGAATTTGAGCAAAGTATCAATAATAATAGGAAATTGTCAAGAGATTAAAGTAGTATTTCCACCACAAGGGCTAGCAACGTATGTTAAATATTACAGCAATTATCTGTACCTTTTCGCAAGAAATGTAGGAAACACAAAGCCATTCAGTTAGTACTGAAAATTTGGAATGTTGATATGATAAACCAGTACGTTATGTTTTCAGATGGAAATAAAGACATTGACTTATTTGTATATCATCGCTGTTTTTCCAACACTGTTAATTTTTAAGGTTTATACATATATAAGATAGTCTGAGAGTAAACGTTGAATACCCATGTCTAACCTTTATCTGTGTGTATCACAAGTAATTATTACCTAATATATAAGCTTAAGCTTTATTTGAAGCTGAGGTAACATATTGATTTACAATTTTAAATAACAATAAAATAGATACTTCGCTTAGATTTGTAATCTGACGTAAAATATTAACATCAATCAAAAATAAATTACAATCAAATTCAAAGTGTTGTTCCGTAAAATGTAATATCTGATATTGTTTCCATTATAAAACCTCTACAGAGGTTAAAAAATAGGTCCTCTCATATTAAAGCACCAGGTTACCTTATATCATGTGTTACTTTTTCTGAGAATGTTTATTGTAATAGCATGGAATAAATAATGTCATGTATTTACATAATTAATAACTTTAAACATTTGTTTTAGATCGTATGGTTTACAAAATATTTAAAGAACTTGTTTGACGGTAATGTGCGCCTATGGATTCAATATAATATTGCCCCTCGTGTTAAACAATGTTTTTGGTCATGTGCTGTGCTTGCACGGGATCTGTTATCAGATATTTTTGAATTTCAACAAGACAAATAAGATTAACAAACGATGTCAATTGCAACATATATTACTTATAGTATTATGGATGAGGACATCACCATACGTATCATGTAAATAATTTGTAACATGTTTCAACATATAATACGACACTTATCATATCCGAAAACAAATCATACAATGACATATGTGATATCAACATCTTACAAAAAGGAAAACTACTATTGCAAAACTCTTCAGTCTATTAGTAACGTGTTATTCGTGTTTCGTCTTTCAAAATTAAATTCAAAACTGATACAAAACCTAACTTAATAACCTATTATACTTGAGATTTGTATTTGAATATCGGAAGACAAAATGCGACTATTTATATATTCTATAATACTCGCACTGGTCAAATATAAGAAATATTTGTTTGTTTTCCGTGTGTTTTTGACAGTTTTTAGTTTTTAAGTCCATTATAAACTTATTGATAGAGTTATGTCCATTTTGTTTCTTAAAAGGGAGATTGGGTGAGGATTTTATATTTTTATAACTTTTGTTACTGTTGTAAAAAAAATAAATAAAAAAGGTCGGGCGGCATGAAAATAAGGGGGCCGGCGCGAATGATAATTTATCAATTGATTTAGTATGGCCTAACGGAGATCAGCGCACAATATCAACGTTCCTTATAACCACAAGGTGGTTAACTACACAGTTTTGTTGCCTTACATAACTACTTATTTTTATTACCTCATCATGCAACTTAATCTTTTCCTCAGAAAATATAATCAACTTTGATATTTTAATTCCGACCGATTACATCATTTTAAGCCCCTTAAAATGTACAGTTGGCAACTTTTCTCTGACGTCTTAAACAGTTTTAATGGCGTTATTATAATTATTTTCAGGTTTGTACAGATTTAGTATAAGAACGTGAAATGCCAATCATTAAGGACTTATTTTTGTATAAATGCTTAATAGAATTTCACACTTCTATTGCAAATTCAATTTCCAGTTATAACTAACATGTCCATCATCTGCAATATCAGGAAATTATGGGCAAATCGTTTTTGCCGATCTTTATGGACACTATTACATTTTGATGGATGTAGTTTATAAATGAAAGTGTGACGAATTTGCACAGTTATACAAAGTTACTTCCCTTACTATAATCGACGCCATTTGCTTTTACAATAATAATATAAATAGCGATTATATTGAAAGCATTATTTATCATTTCTGTTCTATCAACAACCAGTTAGGTTAGTATGTGATGTCAACACTTGTTTGTAATTAGTTAATTAAACAATTAAAACATAGAATAGGTAGTTTACAAATATTTTATAGTGTAATTACTTTGGGATCATGGATATTCAAATTGGGCGCTCATTGAACATAACGGTATTAATCAGTGCTCATTAAATATGCAATACTCATTAGGGCGTTTGACGATAGGTGGCGCAGTTTGAGGGGCGTTTGACGCTAGGTGGCGCGGTGTGAGTGACTATATTAGCATAAGTTTCAATGTAAATCGGGAGTCCATGCCAGACCGCCGTAGTGTTCATATCGTAAAAGGACCAAATAGCATTACGTGTTGCTACTGGAGAAAAGGTGACTGGAACTTTGAGCCAAGACCATCACGAACTAGCTCCTAGGTTCTTATATAAGCTAGCTTATATGAGAGGGTTGCAAGTAGTTGATGGTAGAGTTCGGGTTGTAGTCTGCCTATAATCAATAGACGGAAGAAAGGTTTTCACCACAAACTGTAGCCCGTGTTCTCTCTCAAGCTTAGCTTTACAGAGAGGGTGGAAAGTAGTTGGTGACAAAGTTGTAATCAGCTGAACACAGATAGTTGATCAAAGTGTATATACTGTTTATAGTTTACATATTGTTTGACTGTGATTTTTAGTGATTAACTGTTTTAAAATGAATCATTTAAAGAATCATTTGTAACTAATCAACCGGCAGGCAGCCCATAGAAAAATTATTATACATGTATCAGTTCACTGAGTTCAGCTATTCTTTTTATATAGTTGAGCATTTATGCATTACCGCTCGTGCATGTTAACAGATTAAGTCATTTCGACTAACACAAACTCGGTACACGTTACAAAAGAAAGTTGTTTAAGAGTTTTCCCAGGTGAGATATTGTTTTGAGTTTATATAGAGAAATATAATATTGTAGAGAAACAAAAAAATGAAAATTGACGAAAAGAAGTTTCGGTTTCAGGGTTCTGTATGTCCTATGTCAATTGATGTGGATGTGTGATAACATTTAACGGGTGTTCGATCAGTCAGTGGTGTTACTTTACTGCTGATGCTAAAAAATAAAACGTCTCTTTAACCGGTGTTAGGGTACTTACCGGGTGTTCATTATTTCAATACCTATTGGTTGTGTTATGTGTTTTATTATTTAATCAGACATTAATTGATTTTCGCAAAAACAGTCGTACGAGGTGCATGACGGCCGTAAATTGCCGACCAATACATTGACTCCAAGATGTTTTAATATGAGCGAGTAAATAAATGGTGTGATGGAAATAATATTATATCAGATGCACAATTTGGTTTAAGAAAGGGGAAATTCACCACAGAAGCTATATTTATACTTCGCAGTATTATCGATAAAGTTCTTAACAATAAAAATCGTCTATATTGCGCTATTGTTGATCCCAAAAAAGCCTTTGATTTAATTTATATACACGCAATGTGGTTTAAGTTATATAAATTAAGCGTCAAGGGCAAAATGATTAGGATTATTCGATCAATGTATCGTTCCGTTAAATCTTGTGTTAAATTATGTGGATCTTTTTCAGACTTTTTCAATATTTCAGTAGGTTTAAAGCAAGGAGAAACAATGTCGCCGATCATGTTTGTTCTTTCAGGAAGACATTGAGCTCTTTTTCCAAAGAGAGTAAACTGTGGAATGGCTTTTGACAATATTACTTTAATATTATTGCTTTTTCCTGACGACATGATTCTTATAGGTTCATGCCCGGAGGATATGCAAAGAAGTATTGAAAGATAACATGATTATTGCGATATGTGGGGTCTCCAAGTAAATACCGAAAAGACAAAAGTCGTGGTTTTTCGCAAAAGAGATAGAATTATCGAATCCCAACGTTTCCACTATAATGGAAAGTTATTGGATATTGTAGACAGTTTTATTTATCTAGTTGTTGTTTTAATTATTCGGGTACATTTACATTGAATCAACAATACCTTTGTGGTAAAGCGTTAAAAGCAATGATCGAATCCCAACGTTTCAACTATAATGGAAAGTTATTCAATATTGTAGATGGTTTTAATTATTTAGTTGTTGTTTTAATTATACGGGTACCATTACATTGAATCAACAATATCTTTGTGGTAAAGCGTTAAAAGCAATGATTTTTTTAACTTCAAACATAAGACAATTTGAAATGCGTCCAAAAGCATCTTTGCAATTATTTGATGCTTTTGTTACATCTATCCTTAGTTATGGGAGTGAGGTATGGGGTTCACCAAGTCCAAGGATTTCGAGAGAATACATTTAAAGTTCTGTAATAATATTTTAGGGATTAAGTTAACAACGAGCAATGCATGTGCCTATGGAGAACTTGGCCGCCATATGCTTTTTATATCAAGATTTATAAGGATAATCAAATTCTAGATAAGATTATTTAAGTCTGATAATGTGATATTAATTGTGTATATAAGAGTACATATGAAGACTGTGAAAATGGGAAATTAAATTGGTTGTCAAGTGTAAAATTTAAGTTACATAACTATGGGTTTATGTATGTTTGGGATGACCTTACTAATGGTATTAATAAAAAAAAATTCAATATTTCGCCAAATAGTGGTAGATTGTTTTATTTAATACTTGAATGCAGATTTCATTTCAATTAGAGTTCTCATCGTTTTATACAGAAATGTTAAATTAACTTTTGGTTATGAAAATTATCTTGATTTATTGTGTACTTAAACCTTACGCTGTATGTTAACGAAATTACGACTGTGTCTTCTCATGTACTTAGTATCGAAACTGGTAGATATTCCAGGGACAGAATAGATAGAAACGAACGTAAATGCCAAATTTGTAACAGTACCGATATCGAAGACGAGTTTCATTTTGTTTTATTGTGTTCTAGGTATCATGATATTAGAAATAAGTGTATAAAAAACAGAATATAAAAAAATCAAGTATGATCAAATTTGTAACATTTCTACAATCTTCAAATAAAATTGAACTTGATTAACTTAGCAATTACATATCGAAAGCTTTAAAATTTAGACGCTCGATTCTGAACGTTATTTTAAATTAATGAATCAATAGTACATTCTCACGAAAACTATGTCAAATATTATGTATGTGTTGTAAATAAATAAGCTGAATTAATCTATAACAATTGGTGGGGTACAATACTAAGATAATATGGGTAAATCATATGTTTTTTGTTGCTTAATATATTTTGTTTAACTGACACGTCTATATATTAAACATTTTATACTTTTCCGAAATTTAATGTTTATAGTGCTTAAATCTGTCATGTGCAAAAATAGTGTTAATTGTATGTATAATGATGAGAAACTGTAAAGTTTAAGTCAATAAAATATGTCTATGTCTATGATATTTCTGATTATTGGGGCTCAGTCAGTATTAATATTTATTTTAATTTGATTCTGAGTTGTGGATAATTCAATCCTCATAAATAGGACTCAAACACGCCGAGTGTACTTATACTACATTATGTTCTTGGTATCATTATCTGATTCAAAGAGATTCTTTTGACAACCAAATATAAAGCTGAATTTGTTTAATCAATACATTGGCGACAAATGCAAAATGTGCATGTTGAACGTTACTTGATGACAAAACAGAATGATTCGTTGTTAAGTTTTCATAGTGTGTGACTGTGCATTATTCATTAAAACTTAGACGTTTCATTAAAATTTATCACTTATTCAAATTCAAATAAGTGAAATCATTTATTAGAATGAGTGATATCACTTATTGAGGTTAAATAGTAAAACCTATTCCAATGAGTGATATCACCTATTTGAAACGAATAAGTGATATTGCTCATTCGAATAAGTGATATCACCTATTGGAAACGAATAAGTGACATCACCTATTCGAATGAGTGATCTCACCTATTCGAATGAGTGATATCACCTATTCGAAACAAATCAGTGATATCACTTATTCGAATAGGTGATATCATATATTCGATTTATCAAGCAAGAAAAAACAGACTGATCCCTGCTTAAATGATTCAGCAGTGAATATATGACCCTCAGCCACCAAAATAAATGGTCTAATAAAATGATTAAATAATAAGCCAATATATATTCTACATTCACAATAATATTTATTTTATAACATAATTTTTTTTTTCACAATATATTTGATATTTCCATTTTTTCTCTTTATAGATATATGGTAGAGGCTAAATAGAAGAAGGTTCACTGTCACTGCGCATGATCAACTTGGAACATTCAGAATCCTCGGATTTTTTCTATTTAACGCTAAAATTCAAGATGGACAGTCAACATGAAATGTTAATGCTTTCGGTAATAATAATGTCTTTTATATGGAATGAGAGGTTGGATGTAAACGCCGGAACGTGTGATGATCTTAGTTTATGTTTTGTTTAAGACAAATATGTACATGTAAACGAGAGTTAATTTTAAACTTATTAATTTTACTGCTATTGTGAAACATGGTACCAAATGTTGACAACTTAGACAAATCACGCTCGAAGTAGAACCAGTACTAAGCATATGCGGAAAAAAGCGTTTTACTCAAGGACACTAAACATAGCCGTGGCGGAGGATCAAACTCACGCCCCCCGCCCCCCCCCCCCCCCTCGAACATGGATTCAGTGCTCTATTACTACTACCCTACACCCCCCCCCCCCCTTCACACACACACATACCAAAGTTGAAACACACCAAGTGTTTGGTATGATAACCTTACTAAATTTTAAATTGCATGTCAATAAATCTAAGAAAGGTCTGGTGGATAATTTAATAAAAAATATTAACTATTAAACTAAGGGCGGGTGTACATCCAACCACAGCAGGTTGAATATCTTGGTTGGTAACTAGCCTCAATCTCAGGGATAATTGATATTCATTGTCGTGTGTTAATGATGCTGAAGTAGGAAAGTTGTCAGTTGCTCGCAGAGATGGGGTGTGCTTGAGTACTGGTTAACCTTTTAGGAACCCAGGAAACAGTTGTTGGCTTAACTGATCGTCTGTTAGCCATCAGTGGCATAATAATGCCACTAAATATTCGAACAAACATTACTAACACAATTAAATATTGCTTTGCATTTAAAATGACTTATATACATTACAATATCATACTAAACTTTAATATGCTTGCACACAAATAAGTTGATATTATATTTGTATTAGTATGGTCATGAAATATTCACTTGCTGTCATTGTAGGTAGCACCAACACAGTTTGCTGTAGATCCTTTTCCAGGAATTACACAGGCAGTGCTCCAGATAAGGTGCGTATTTGCGTAAATAAGCATTGAAATTGACAAAAAAAAAGCATTGAAAATAATAAATGTGCGTACCGGTACGCATAAACAATTGAAATTAAGCATTTCATTGGCAATCTTGTGTGTATCGTATTTCTTAAGACCGGGGTTTTCACAACGGAAGTAGACACCGTGAAATAAACAAATCTAAGTGAAGCAACTGCTATCTAAAACATAGTCTCGTTCCCTGACCTTTACCGATAAAAATCGACTGTTTATTGGTAGATTGGGGAACCACACTAACTATATACAATAGGAGTTATTTCCCGTAGATCATTGTCACTGAGACGCACATGGGAACATGTTGAGTATTTCCAAGTGTTTAAAAGAGGCTTGCTATAAACGAACCTGCATTACTTTAACCGATTACTTTATCGTATTTATTTAATATAAATGACATTGCCTGCTTCTGACGTCGGAAGACGGAAAAAAAAAAACAGAAACCCAATCATTTTCTGATAACTTATTCCAGTTCTTTAAGTAAAAAATAATTCTCTCAAAAGTGAGTTATTGATGCATGTATTACGAAGTCGCAAAAAAATAAACAAAAAACACACGGGAGGCAAGGTCAATACAAATACCATTGAATCATGGAAAGTAAAGTTCCCATGGCTGATAATAAATGAAATTGAAGGCAACCTCAAATCTGTATTAAAGCAAACATTGACAGTGTCTGGTCAGATTTTAGTGAAGGTAAATTTTGAAAATGTTCTTTCAATTTCCATTTTAAGCATTGCATTTTAATTTAGGTAGTAAAATAAGCATTTGGCCAAAAGCTTATCTGGAGCACTGCACAGGTAAGATAGAATTACATTAAAACAATAAAATTACATATATCTTCCCGCATTGTACAACATGTTTTTCTTTAAAGGAAACTGTAACACTTTTTGTTGTTGTTTACAAAGCTGTGTCATCTGTTCTATTCAATTGCCCAGGATGCACTGAATTTGTTTGTGAATTACATTCTGTAATTTTATCTAGTCTATCAATTTTTTATGAGGTTGCAATAGCGTTTCAAATGTCTGATTGATTGGACTTATTTTATTAAAATGTAACTAATATATAAATATTTTTTACAATTTCAATAATGTAATAGATCTGTACAGCTCAGCTAACATTAAATTATGTTGATTGTAGGTAGTGCCAAATCAGCATGTTGCTGCCAGTTCTGGTCTTACACCAGACGGGATCACCCAGGTAAAACAAAAAATGTTGTATTTTAATAATCGCATTTCATACATTCACAGTTATTTTTAGTAAATAAAACAATACAAGTACCAATGGAGAAAAAATATGTTGACTAACTATTTATAAAACAATTAAGATGCACTTGCAACTTTTATACAAAAATATACTGACAATTACCTCTGTGGCCTTTTCCAAGATCAAGATAAATATGACAACAATCCATGATGTATTATGATAAATAATCAGGCTCAGTTTAAAAAATGCATTGATTCATAGTCTTGTTTTGTCATCTAATCGTTATAAATTATTAATAGAATGAAAATCAACCATAGGTTTAAAGTTCCTGAATCATTTATATAACATAATGCAAAGGAAATAGCAAGCACCAAAGCTATTTTGAACACATTTCAGGCTATCTATGGCTTATCCAGTTTTATTGGTGGAAGAAGACCTAATAATGAATCCGAGAAGAAGCACTGTCCTTCCGCAACTAGCTGGCAACCTTTCTTAATAAGATTTTAGAGCAAGCGGATCTCGAACCTACGACCTTAGCTTTGAGAGGTCAATGATCTTGAGACAGCGCCTTATGGAAAATTCCTTAGATCTAACGAAGCAGTTGTTTCACAAATATGAATATTTGCATCTATCACAGGTAGTGTAAACTGACCATGTACTCGTAGTTAGGCCTGATCAGGCACTGTCGGAAATCATCAAGCTATATTTAAAGAATTATATTTATTGTTAACATTTTTCTCAGTTTTTATCTTCTGTTTTATTGATATAAGAATTGCAGATTACAAAACTGTGTTTCTTTTCAAGTATAAGATCAAGTCTCGGTCATACAGTTTAAAGTTCAAATTAGCATAGTGTCTGCTGACTGATCCAAATTATCTAAATTTGAAATAGTATGAAATAGTATGAAACGTTATTCACCTCTATGAGACAGCATGTGTTTCTAGATTTGCAGTCACTTATGATTGACGAAAAGGTTTTAATTGAAAGTCAATGATCAAATGTCTTTTTTACAATACCAAAATTTATCAACAATGTCACAATGTGGTCAAATACTTAACTTGACAATACAAAAACAGTAGCGGGTGATGTATCTTATTTGCACCTTAAGTATTTACTTGTGTTTTTAGGTAGCACCAACTCAGCAACTGGTTGAAGTTAGTCCTAATCATGCACTTGAAGATATTATCCAGGTATAATTAAAATATATATTTAGTAAATTACGTTGATGTATGTGTATGTGTGCCAAGGTAAGTTAAACTCAACTGACACCTGTGTATGAGGAGTGTATGTGTGTCAAGGTCAGTTTCACTCACCTGACACCTGTGTATGAAGAGTGTATATGTCAAAGTAAGTTTTACTCACCTGGCACCTGTGTATGAAGAATGTTTATGTGTGTCAAGGTAATTTTTATTCACCTGACATCTGTGTATGTAGAATGTATGTGTGTCAAGGTAAGTTTCACTCACCTGGCACCTGTGTATGAAGAGTTTATGTGTGTCAAGGTAAGTTTCACTCACCTGACACCTGTGTATGAAGAGTGTATGTGTGTCAAGGTAAGTTTTACTCACCTGACACCTGTGTATGAAGAGTGTGTGTGTCAAAGTAAGTTTTATTCACCTGGCATATGTGTATGAAGAATGTTTATGTGTGTCAAGGTAACTTTGTGTGTGTCAAAGTAAGTTTTACTCACCTGACACCTGTGTATGAAGAATGTTTATGTCTGTCAAGGTAAGTTTCACTCACCTGACACCTGTGTATGAAGAGTTTATATGTGTCATGGTAAGTTTAACTCACCTGACACCTGTGTATGAAGAGTGTATGTGTGTCAAGATAAGCTTCACTCACCTGACACCTGTGTATGAAGAGTGTATTTGTGTCGAAGTAAGTTTCACTCACCTGGCACCTGTGTATGAAGAATGTTTATGTGTGTCAAGGTAAGTTTCACTCACCTGACACCTGTGTATGAAGAGTTTATATGTGTCAAGGTAAGTTTCACTCACCTGACACCTGTGTTTGAAAAGTTTATGTGTGTCAATGTAAGTTTGTGTGTGTCAAAGTAAGTTTTACTCACCTGGCACCTGTGTATGAAGAATGTTTATATGTGTCAAGGTAAGTTTCACTCACCTGACACCTGTGTATGAAGAGTTTATGTGTGTCAAGGTAAGTTTAACTCACCTGACACCTGTGTATGAAGAGTGTATGTATGTCAAGGTAAGTTTCACTCAACTGACACCTGTGTATGAAGAGTGTGTGTATCAAAGTAAGTTTTACTCACCTGGCACCTGTGTATGAAGAATGTTTATATGTGTCACGGTAAGTTTCACTCGCCTGACACCTGTGTATGAAGAGTGTATGTGTATCAAGGTAAGTTTTACTCACCTGGCACCTGTGTATGAAGAATTCATATGTGTCAAGATAAGTTTTACTCACCTGACACCTGTGTATGAAGAGTGTGTGTGCCAAGGTAAGTTTTACTCACCTGACTTCTGTGTATGAAGAGTGTGTGTGTGTCAAGGTAAGTTTTACTCACCTGGCACCTGTGTATAAAGAATGCATATGTGTCAAGGTAAGTTTTACTTACCTGACAACTGTGTATGAAGAGAAGAGTATGTGTGCCAAGGTAAGTTTTACTCACTTGACACCTGTGTATGAAGAGTGTGTGTGCCAAGGTAAGTTTTACTTGAAGAGTTTATGTGTGTCAATGTAAGTTTCACTCACCTGACACCTGTGTATGAAGAGTATGTTTGTCAAGGTAAGTTTCACTCACCTGACACCTGTGTATGAAGAGTGTGTGTATCACAGTAAGTTTTACTCACTTGGCACCTGTGTATGAAGAATGTTGATGTGTGTCAAGGTAAGTTTCATTCACCTGACACCTGTGTATGAAGATTGTATGTGTATCAAGGTAAGTTTTACTCACCTGGCACCTGTGTATGAAGAATGCATATGTGTCAAGGTAAGTTTTACTCACCTGACACCTGTGTATGAAGAGTGTGTGTGCCAAGGTAAGTTTCACTCACCTGACACCTGTGTATGAAGATTGTGTGTGTGTCAAAGTAAGTTTTACTCACCTGGCACCTGTGTATGAAGAGTTTGTGTGCCAAGGTAAGTTTTACTCACCTGGCACCTGTGTATGAAGATTGTACGTGTGTCAAGGTAAGTTTTACTCACCTGGTACCTGTGTATGAAGAATGCATATGTGTCAAGGTAAGTTTTACTCACCTGACACCTGTGTATGAAGAGTGTGTGTGCCAAGGTAATTTACTCACCTGACACCTGTGCATGAAGAGTGTGTGTGCCAAGATTATTTCACTCACCTGACACCTGTGTATGAAGAGTGTGTGTGTGTGTGTGTGTGTGTGTGTGTGTCAAGGTAAGTTTTACTCACCTGGCACCTGTGAATGAAGAATGCATATGTGTCAAGGTAAGTTTTACTCACCTGACATCTGTGTATGAAGAGTGTGTATGCCAAGGTAAGTTTTTCTCATCTGACACCTGTGCATGTAGAGTGTGAGTGTCAACATAAGTTTCACTCATCTGACACCTGTGTATAAAGAGTGTGTATGTGTCAATGTAAGTTCACTCACCTGACACCTGGGTATGAGGAGTGTATATGTGTCAATGTAAGTTTCACTCACCTGACACCTGTGTATAAAGAGTGTATGTATGTCAATGTAAGTTTCACTCACCTGACACCTGTGTATAAAGAGTGTATATGTGTCAAAGTAAGTTTCAATCACCTGACACCTGTGTATAACGAGAGTATATGTGTCAATGTAAGTTTTACTCACCTGACACCTGTGTATAAAGAGTATATATGCGTCAAAAAAAGTTTCACTCACCTGACACCTGTGTATAAAGAGTGTATATGTGTCAATGTAAGTTTCACTCATCTGACACCTGTGTATGAAGAGTGTATATGTGTCAATGTCAGTTTCACTCACCTGACACCTGTGTATGAAAAGTGGATGTGTGTCAGGTAAGTTTGATAAGGAATGTATGTGTCAGGGTAAGATTCCATCTCTTCGTACCAATGTACAAGGAGTGTATGTGTGTCAAGGTCGATATCCTTCTCCTTGTACCAATGTATGAGGAGTGTATGTGTGTCAAGGTAAGTTTCCCTCTCCTCGTTCCTATGTATGAGGATCGTATGTGTGTCCGGGTAAGATTCCCTCTCCTCATACTTATGTGCAAGGAGTGTATGTGTGTCAAGGTAAGTTTCCTTCTCCTCGCACCTATGTACCTCTTCATACCTGTATGTGTATGTGTGTCGCAGTAAAAAGAGTGTAAAATTATTGAACACAAGTTTTTCAATTGTGGGTTTATTCATGTTTGCTTAATGGCGACAGTTTAATTTTAACAAAATTGATATTTTAAAGCAAATATTTTTAAAGCTAGAATTACTCTAAGGCTTAAAAATAAAGCAGGCATTTGAACTATCATAATTAATGTACAGTGTAAGTTAAATGTAGCTTCAAAATGCATCCTTATAGTACAATGAAGTACATCTGTCTTTAAGATGGAAGATGTTGGTTCAATCCCAACTAAGGATATCTGTTGGAGACTTCATACTACGTATTGTACATCAATTTTGAATTGATGAAATGAGGATAGTGAAAAATGCTTATATTAATAAGTAAGTTTGTGTTTCTTTCAGGAATGGTAGCATAATTTTGAGTTCGATCCAGTGGTGGAAAACAAGCTAGATTAATGTCTGAAGTTTTAACTAGACTTGAGAATGTTTTTCATTTTTCGCTGAAAACTCAAAATTGTACTTTCCATTCTTGATTAATTTACAATATATGTTCAAATTATTATAAGAATAATTATGATGTTATTTTTTTATATTAAAAAAACAGAAGTATCTAGCTACCAATTTAATGTCATTGTTTGAACAGTGACTTTGTTCACAGTCCTGTTGAATAAGCGCAGCTGTGCACATCTTCGTGGCTACCTAGGCTACAGTAAGCATCCCATGAAACGTAATGTCCTACAAGCTACAAGCAAAGCAACGTCATGGTGCCAATGAAATGCAAACTGGTACTTTTAGCACAACCCAAATTCAATTGATTTTCATAGAGAAATTAAATGCAGTTTCTAAATATATAGTTGACATACAGACTGAATGATTGTATGCGAGTTTTTAAATATTCTTAATTTTTATTTCAATCTGCCTTACTGAAAGGAAACTAAATAAGGTTTAAACAAATTTTAAGTTATTCATTGCACAATTGAAAGCATTTATATGAAAAAGTAATGAAGGCCTATCAATTTGTCCAAGGTCAGACTTGAACTGACATCTCACTCCTTGGAGGAGTTTGTACTTTCTTGTACTACAAAGACTTTCTCCCTGATATGCTTCCTGTGTAAAGCTAAGAATATATTACCTCTTTTCTGTACTTACAATTTCAAAATCACAATTAATATTGATACACAGAAGTTACAGAACAACATTTAATATTTTAAACAACTCTTTGATGATAAATATAAAAACAAACAATCACTGTCATTTTTTTCACGAAGAGTAAACGTTTGTTGAGACTGCAGTACGCATGTCCTACTCTGTTTGAAATTAACAAAGTTATATTATCATATGTATATTTTTGAAATAATATTAGTTATACATCATAATATCAATTGGTCTATGAAAGTAAAAAAAACGAGTATTTAAAATATTATTTTATGAAAATATTATTTTGTTTAATTTTTTTAATACCTATTTATTTTACATTGATTGTGAAACAAGTTCTTACAACTTTAAAAAATACTGAAGTGGTCCTGAGATGAACTAGTACTATGCATCAATGTGCAGATTAAACATCTTGCTCAAGGATATCACACATGTATATATGACTGGTGATCCACGGTCCTCCAATCCTGGGTATAATGGATCATGCGCTCCTAGTGCGACATATTGCATGCCTCTAAGGAGCCTTTTGAATATTTTCATTTTGCGTCTCTCGAGACTGCGTTATGGTATGCAGATCCATATAATAAAAAAGCTGTACATTCACGTCTTATTTAATCAGACTAATGTGCTCCACATATAATATTTAGAGAAATCACAGCTTACCAGTGTAGGAGTCCCTTGCATTGTATTACAAGTAGCACACTGCTCTTCTTGTGGAGCAAACTATTTCAGTTTTCTGGCAAATTATTTGATAATGTGCATATACATTTATTACTAACACCAAATATAGATATATATGCATGCCATTGATTTTGTGATACTGACCTAATCGATGCAGGGATATTAATGTCATAAGGTCTGGTTTAAGTTGTATTAGTCAGGTCATAATTGTGTGTGCAATGACTGGTGTGTGCAGGGTTCTCCACAGAAAGGAATGCAAGTGCTGGGGTAAGAGCATGTAAACACCTTCAACATATTTTCAAGCGCTGTGTAAGGCACTCATTGAAATATATTTCACAAGCAAAACTTGTATTTATCAAGTCATCATATTTAGTAGGTTTCTGTTCAGACATTATACTGGTCATACCTATTACCGCAGTCTTGCCAACCATATAAATAATGACATGACTAATAAACAGTAACAAAGGTACTTAAGTCTGCTGAGAAATAAACAGTTGCCGGTATGAAATGTAAACAATGCCGATGCTTACGGAAGTTGGTGCTTTGCGCATGTCTGGTATATTGTAATTATACGGGCATTCGCAATAATAAGTATGTCGCAGTATTAGGTATACGAAGCTGGACCACCATTAATTTCACATAGACCGTAATATTAGCACAATAAACTGTCACACTTACAGTTGTTCTCCAAACTCATTGAAAATTTCCAGAATTCATATTCAATTCAAGCAGAACACAAAAAATAGCTAAATACATGGGCATTAACTGCTTCCAATTTCACAATTTTGCTCAAAGCGAAAGTAAGTGTCCCTATTTCACATACAGAGATCAAATCAGCCAAATTATGCAACATTCTTACCGTCTAAGAAATAGTCCAATGTGTGTGTTATAGCTACCTGTCACTCAATTGTGCACCATTCTCTGGGAAAATGTATTCCCTTCACAAATTCACATTGCAATAGTACCTGTCAAGTGCATTTTCACACTCACACAATCTTGAATGACCACTGTCAATTTTCTATGGTACTACCATTTTGACCCCCTGGTTCCTGGTCTAAGTCCATACAAGGGTTAAATGAGAAAAGATATGCAAAAAAAGTAAAGTAAGCTTTTGCAAAATTGTGTTAAAGAATTTGGGTACTAGGGGAATACAAAGTATTGTACCACAATTAAATCGATAACTTACATCCCTTCATTACAAAAACTGGTACCTCCCCCACTCACACACACATACAAACATGTATATGGCACTGCCATTATAAGAGTTTAAAAGCACAAACATCGAAATAATACACCGCATTAAAATGCACCCCACCAACAAACAGATCTAAACTGTAACAGATAATATACTGTACTCATAAAAACCTAAAAATAACAAACTCCCACTGATAAAACCAAATTTTAAGTCACATAATTATGATATTTACAGAACTCTGAGCGAAAAACACCTACAAATCAATGTCTAAATATTATTACTCCCCCTTATGCCACCTTTATGGAAGTTGTGCCAGAGACTTTTATTTACTGTCTGGGAGGAAGAATAAACGGATGTTTTAAATGTGATAACCATCAACATCCCTTTCATACCTGTAATTATCGATATAATAACGCCATATATTCAACTTAATGACGGAAACATAATTTGTTACTTTCACGCGAATGAACACAGACTTGTAACACAGGCGAATAGCGTTGGTGTATTCTAGAGCTATACACGAGGTGTATTATACGGAGGATACGGAAATACCCGGTGTTTCACGATTGTATAGCACCACTGAACCAGCACGGGCGGGTGTTTAGGGTTGGTAGATGAAGGACTAAGTGGTAGAGAGGAATGACGACGTGGTAAAGACAGAAAATGAAATTATTCATAAAACACGTTTTTTTACTATAAAATGTGGTAATGGCGACGTATGGTAAAATCAGTTGGATCTACGGTGCAAGCATTATGGCCTACTTTTACTTTAGTTACGCCCGGGATGGGGATATGGGGACATCTCCTCAATTATTCAACCAATGTTCAGGTTAGGGAACCAGTATAGACATTGTCACCCCCCCCCCCCCCCCCCCCCCCAACCCATATTTAAAAAAAAAAAACACAAAATACCAAACATTAATAAAACCTCACTTAAGCCTATAGTGATGGTTCGGGAATTCTTCTGATTTTATTTTGCATTCTATCGATTTTTAATATAAAAATATGGTCGTTATTTCTCAAATATTTTATGCCGTTTAAATGTTTTTATTAAACACACATATATACGCACAAAACAAACGAACAAACTTAGAAAAAAAAGAGATTTTTACAATATTAAAAGCCAACTTCCACTGGGTTAGGAAGATACGGCGTCGCTGATGCGGTAAAACAAACAAAACAAACTTACAAAAAAAATGTATTGAAAACGGGTTTCAAACCAGTAGGCGATCTCATGACGTGAATAGGAGCTAAGATGTGAGGAATGTGGGGAGGGATGGGTATATATCAGAATATCCTATTCCTGTGGGATAGTAAGCCCTTCCTGCGAGGGCCTCCCCTGGAAAATGTTTTAATTTAAAACACCAAATGCTGCAATCTAGCTATAGATAGGGAACACGTTCTCTCACAGTCTCTCCACCACCCCGTATGTGTGTTCCCAATAAAAGGGAAAATCCCCATACTACACTCTCCTTCAACGTCTCGGCTCCCAGTGCAAGATGAGGTACCGGGTTTAAAACCAGTTAGACTTGTTTTTTTACTAAAAGTTAAAACACCAATTTTGAAAATTACCATTTTTTCTCATAAATTTACTAGAATGCAGCATTTTATTTTTATGATACATAATTATATCAACAATTTTAGTACTCTCTCGCTCAGGTTGCCCTAACCCCCAAATTGTAAGTACAGGAAAAAGGTTTAGGCTTAATACCTTGGCGGGGGCACATTTGACCTGAAAATGGGTACATATGTGTAAACTTCAAAACAGAGGCACAAACTTTACATTGCAGCCTCAAATTTGGGGGTCAAATCTCTACATTCAAACCAATGATAGGGATCGAAACTTTGCATTCAAACAAATTATATAGGGATCCAAACTCTACATTTAATCTAAATAAAATTCTGTCTATACAATGCATACGCTCTTGGATTTCATAAAGAGTAAAAGCCAAGCGGTGTTCCTAGCCTGGAGTTCATAGCAGATAGGAGAGGATTGAACCCGGATTGAACAAGGGTTCAAAAGTCTACATAATGTGTCCAGGAAGAAAGCTCTATATCACATTATACCAAAGAAATAGGGTCAAAAAGAGGGGTCAAAACGGCGGCACATATGAACTAACCAATATATAGGGAGTACCTGCCCCCGTGTGTTAACCTGTGTGTAGACATGTATAGGAAGATTACATGCTATAAGACTAGCAGTAGATAGAATAAACTTGTAATTACATGTAGTTGAGTAGATATGCACGTAGGTTAGTTAACATGCGGGCTTTATAATAAATATGTTGATAGACATGCAGCCACGTTAATAGATACTTATGTTGATAGACTTGCAGGCATGCTGATAGATATGTTGATAGACGTGCAGGCATGCTGGTAGATATGTTGATAGACGTGAAGGCATGCTGATAGATATGTTGATAGACGTGCAGTCATGCTGGTCGATATGTTGATAGACGTGCAGGCATGCTGATATACATGTTGATAGACGTAAAGTTACTTCAATAGATATGCTGACAGACGTATAGTCACGTTAATGGATATTTTGATAGACGTGCAGGCATGCTGATATACATGTTGATATACGTGCAGGCATGCTGGTAGACATGTTGATATACGTGCATGCATGCTGGTAGATATGTTGATTGACGTGCAGGCATACTGGTAGATATGTTGATAGACGTGCATACATGCTAGTAGATATGTTGATATACGTGCAGACATGCTGGAAGATATTTTGATATACGTGCAAGCATGCTGGTAGATATGTTAATAGACGTGCACGTATATGCTGAAATACTTTTCGCAGCATGCTGATAGGTATGTTGATATGCGTGCATGTATGCTGGTAGATATGTTGATAGACGTGCAGACATGCTGGTAGACATGTTGATAGACGTGCAAGCATGCTGATAGACATGTTAATAGACGTGTAAATATATGTTGAAATACGTTTCGCAGCATGCTGATATATATGTTGATAGACGTGCATACATGCTAGTATATATGTTGATAGACGTGCAGGCATGCTGGTACATATGTTGATAGACGTACAGGCATGCTCATAGACATGTTGATAGACGTGCAAGTATATGTTGAAATACGTTTCACAGCATGCTGATAGATATGTTGATAGACGTGCATTCATGCTGGTAGATATGTTGATAGACGAGCAGGCATGCTGATAGATATGTTGATAAACGTGCATTCATGCTGGTAGATATGTTGATAGACGTGCAGGCATGCTGATAGATATGTTGATAGACGTGCAGGCATGCTGGTAGATATGTTGATAGACGTGCAGGCATGCTGATAGACGTGTTGTTAGACGTGCAGGCATGCTGATAGACATGTTGATTCACGTGCAAGCATGCTGGTAGATATGCTGATTGACGTGCAGGCATACTGGTAGATATGTTGATAGACATGCATACATGCTAGTAGATATGTTGATATACGTGCATACATGCTGATAGATATTTTGATAGACGTGCAAGCATGCTGGTAGATATGTTGATATACGTGCAAACATGCTGGAAGATATGTTGAGACGTGCAGGCATGCTGATAGACATGTTGATTGACGTGCAAGCATGCTGATAGACATGTTGATAGACGTGCACGTATATGCTAAACTACTTTTCGCAGCATGCTGATAGATATGTTGATATGTGTGCATGCATGCTGGTAGATATGTTGATAGATGTGCAGACATGCTGGTAGACATGTTGATAGACGTGCAAGCATGCTGATAGACATGTTAATAGACGTGTAAGTATATGTTGAAATACGTTTCGCAGCATGCTGACATATATGTTGATAGACGTGCATACATGCTAGTATATATGTTGATAGACGTGCAGGCATGCTTGTACATATGTTGATAGACGTACAGGCATGCTCATATACATGTTGATAGACGTGCAAGTATATGTCGAAATACGTTTCGTAGCATTCTGATAGATATGTTGATAGACGTGCATTCATGCTGGTAGATATGTTGATAGACGAGCAGGCATGCTGATTGATATGTTGATAAACGTGCATTCATGCTGGTAGATATGTTTATAGACGTGCAGGCAAGCTGATAGATATGTTGATAGACGTGCAGGCATGCTGATACATATGTTGATAGGCGTGCAGACATGCTGATAGACATGTTGATTGACGTGAAAGCATGCTGGTAGATATGTTGATTGACGTGCAGGCATACTGGTACATGTAGATATGTTGATAGACGTGCATGCATGCTAGTAGATATGTTGATATATGTGCAGACATGCTGATAGATATTTTGATAGACGTGCAAGCATGCTGGTAGATATGTTGATATACGTGCAGACATGCTGGTAGACATGTTGACTGACGTGCAAGCATGCTGATAGACATGTTGATTGACGTGCAGGCATGCTGATAGACATGTTGATTGACGTGCAAGCATGCTGATAGACATGTTGATTTACGTGCAGACATGCTGATATATATTTTGATAGACGTGCAAGCATGCTGGTAGATATGTTTATATACGTGCAGGCATGCTGGTAGATATGTTGAGACGTGCAGGCATGCATAGACATGTTGATTGACGTGCAAGCATGCTGATAGACATGTTGATTGACGTGCAGGCATACTGGTACATATGTTGAGAGACGTGCATGTATGCTAGTAGATATGTTGATATACGTGCAGACACGCTGATAGATATTTCCTTAGACGTGCAATCATGCTGGTAGATATGTTGATATACGTGCAGACATGTTGGTTGATATGTTGAGACGTGAAGGCATGCTAATAGATATGTTGATAGACGTGCAGGCATGCTGATAGATATGTTGATAGACCTGTAGTGACATGCTGATAGACGTGCAGATATGTTGACAGATTACAAGTTTGTTGATAGATATGCAGGCATGTTGAAAGTTATGTAGGTATGTTGATATATATGTGATAGACGTGTAAGGGCATGTTGATAGACGTGTAGGGGCATGTTGACGGACAAGCAGGTATGTTGATTGATTACTAGTACGTTGGTAGATATGCAGGTATGTTGATAGATATGTGATGGACGTGCATTGGCAAGTTAATAGACATGCAGGCATGTTGATAGACGTGTAAGTATGTTTATTGATATGTTGATAGACATGTATACATGTTGGTAAACATGTAGCTATGTTACAAGACGTGCAAACATATTGATATATGTGTAGGCGTGTTGATAGATATGTAGGAAGATAAACTGAGGTGTATGTAGATTTGTTAACATGTATATTGATTGGTAAGTATGTAGTGAACATGTATGTAGATAAGTAGCCATGTTGGTATGTTAGAAAACTATATATCATTCTATTGGTGATATAGGACGATTGCAACGTATCAGTTACTTGCTGAGATACGAGTGATCCAGTACTGGTTACCTTCCAGGACCCCCAAGAAAGAATTATTAACGGATTGTCTGTTAGCCCTCTAAATATTCATAAATGTATACTTATAGGTTAAGTGCATTAATGTTTGATAAAAATTGTAATCATTTAGTCGTTTGTAACCATTGATGTCATGGTGTTACGTGTATGGTTTATACTTTGCAATGTTGATTTTTAAAATGGAGTTAAAGCCATTTTCAACATATATCAGGCTATACACGAGAATGACATATCCAGTTTTATTGGTGGAGGAAGACCTCAGAATGAATCTGAGTAAAATTATCATCCTTTTGCAAGTAACTGGAGCGAGTGGGATCAAATCTACGACCGTAGCAGTCAGAGTTGGGTGATCTTGAGATGCTACCTTAGACTACTCGGCCGCAAGGACCTTTGTAATATTGAAATAATTGTTTATGATTATCTGTTTGTCGATTGTGAAATTAAGCATTAAATAAATAAAGGTGGAAAGTAGCGTCAACGCTAATGATGAAGAAGCGCCGAGAGAATTTCAGAACCAAAGGTATTTCATTAATGAAATTGTAAACAATAATGATCATAAATAAAATCGGTAATGAAATACCTTTGTAAACATATTCTAAAACTGTAAATATCATTAACAATAGGCTGATAATGTTGCTCTCATCCAGTGTTTCTTTATTACAATAAAACAAAAATAAAATATAATCTGACTACAAGCACTTTATTTAAAGTGATTACAAGTAACACAGAGAATGAAAAGAGGAAATCGCCACACGTGAACTTCTGTTGTCAAATCAGTGTGATGTCTTTCTGATCTCAAAAAAAAACAAGCAAATACAAGTAATTAATTAAACTATACACAATAAAATTGAATAAGGTACATCTGACATACATATATTACAATTTGTACATGTGTATCAGGCATACATGTATTATAGTGTGTACAGGTATATCAGGCATACATGTATTATAGTGTGTACAGGTATATCAGGCATATATGCATTATATTGTGTACGGTTTTATCAGGCATATATGTACTATAGTGTTTACAGGTATATCAGGCATACATGTATTATAGTGTGTACAGGTATATCAGGCATACATGTATTATAGTGTGTACAGGTATATCAGGCATATATGTATTAAAGTGTGTACAGGTATATCAGGCATATATGTATTATAGTGTTTACAGGTATATCAGGCATACATGTATTATAGTGTGTGCAGGTATATCAGGCATACATGTATTATAGTGTGTACAGGTATATCAGGCATACATGCATTATAGTGTTTACAGGTATATCAGGCATATATGTATTATAGTATGTACAGGTACATACATATATTATAGTGTGTACAGGTATATCAGGCATACATGTATTATAGTGTTTACAGGTATATCAGACATGTATGTATTATAGTGTTTAAAGGTATATCAGGCATACATGTATTATAGTGTGTACAAGTATATCTGGCATACATGTATTATAGTGTGTACACGTATATCAGGCATACATGTATTATAATGTGTACACGTATATCAACTATACATGTATTATAGTGTTTACAGGTATATCAGGCATACATGTATTATAGTGTGTACATGTATATCTGGCATACATGTATTATAGTGTGTACACGTATATCAGGCATACATGTATTATAGCGTTTGCAGGTATATCAGGCATACATGTATTATAGTGTGTACAGGTATATCAGGCATACATGTTTTATAGTGTTTACAGGTATATCAGGCATACATGTATTATAGTGTGTGCAGGTATATCAGGCATACATGTATTATAGTGTGTACAGGTATATCAGGCATACATGCATTATAGTGTTTACAGGTATATCAGGCATATATGTATTATAGTATGTACAGGTACATACATATATTAAAGTGTGTACAGGTATATCAGGCATACATGTATTATAGTGTTTACAGGTATATCAGACATGTATGTATTATAGTGTTTAAAGGTATATCAGGCATACATGTATTATAGTGAGTACAAGTATATCTGGCATACATGTATTATAGTGTGTACACGTATATCAGGCATACATGTATTATAATGTGTACACGTATATCAACTATACATGTATTATAGTGTTTACAGGTATATCAGGCATACATATATTATAGTGTGTACATGTATATCTGGCATACATGTATTATAGTGTGTACACGTATATCAGGCATACATGTATTATAGCGTTTGCAGGTATATCAGGCATACATGTATTATAGTGTGTACAGGTATATCAGGCATACATGTTTTATAGTGTTTACAGATATATCAGGAATACATGTATTATAGTGTGTATACGTATATCAGGTATACATGTATTATAGCGTGTACACGTATATCAACTATACATGTAGTATAGTGTTTACAGGTATATAAGGCATATATATATATTATAGTGTGTACAGATATATCAGGCATATATGTATTATAGTGTGTACAAGTATATCAGGCATATATGTATTATAGTGTGTACAGGTATATCAGGCATATATGCATTATAGTGTGTACAAGTATATCTGGCATACATGTATTATAGTGTGTACACGTTTATCAGGCATACATGTATTATAGTGTATGTACGTATATCAACTATACATGTATTATAGTGTTTACAGGTATATCAGGCATACACGTATTATAATGTGTACACGTATATCGACTATACATGTAGTATAGTGTGTACAGGTATATCTGGTAAACATGTATTATAGTATGTACACGTATATCAGGCATACATGTATTATAGTGTGTGCAGGTATATCAGGCATACATGTATTAAAGTGTGTACAGGTATATCAGGCATACATGTATTATAGTGTTTACAGGTATATCAGGCATACATGTATTATAGTGTGTACAGGTATATCAGGCATATATGTATTATAGATAGTGTGTGCAGGTATATCAGGCATATATGTATTAAAGTGTGTACAGGTATATCAGGCATACATGTATTATAGTGTTTACAGGTATATCAGCCATACATGTATTAGAGTGTGTGCAGGTATATCAGGCATACATGTATTATAGTGTGTGCATGTATATCAGGCATATATGTATTATAGATAGTGTGTACAGGTATATCAGGCATACATGTATTATAGTGTGTACAGGTATATCAGGCATACATGTATTATAGTGTGTACAGGTATATCAGGCATATATGTATTATAGATAGTGTGTACAGGTATATCAGGCATACATGTATTATAGTATGTACAGGTATATCAGGCATATATGTATTATAGTGTGTACAGGTATATCAGCCATACATGCATTACAGTGTGTGCAGGTATATCAGGCATACATGTATTACAGTGTGTGCATGTATTATAGTGTTTGCATGTATATCAGGTATACATGTATTATAGTGTGTACAGGTATATCAGGCATACATGCATTATAATGTGTACAGGTATATCAGGCATACATGTATTATAGTGTGTACAGGTATATCAGGCATACATGCATTATAGTGTGTACATGTATATCTGGCATATATGTATTATAGTGTGTACATGTATATCAGGCATATATGTATTATAGTGTTTACAGCCATATCAGGCATACATGTATTATAGTGTGTGCAGGTATATCAGGCATACATGTATTATAGTGTGTACAGGTATATCAGGCATACATGCATTATAGTGTGTACAGGTATATCAGGCATATATGTATTATAGTGTGTACAGGTATATCAGGCATACATGTATTATAGTGTTTACAGGTATATCAGGCATATATTTATTATAGTGTGTACAGGTACATACAAATATTATAGTGTGTACACGTATATCAGGCATACATGTATTATAGTGTTTACAGGTATATCAGACATGCATGTATTATAGTGTTTAAAGGTATATCAGGCATACATGTATTATAGTGTGTACAAGTATATCTGGCATACATGTATTATAGTGTGTACACGTATATCAGGCATACATGTATTATAATGTGTACACGTATATCAACTATACATGTATTATAGTGTTTAGAGGTATATCAGGCATACATGTATTATAGTGTGTACATGTATATCTGGCATACATGTATTATAGTGTGTACACGTATATCAGGCATACATGTATTATAGTGTTTGCAGGTATAAAAGGCATATATGTATTATAGTGTGTACAGGTATATCAGGCATACATGTTTTATAGTGTTTACAGATATATCAGGAATACATGTATTATAGTGTGTACACGTATATCAAGCATACATGTATTATAATGTGTACACGTATATCAATATGCATGTAGTATAGTGTTTACTGGTATATCAGGCATATATATATTATAGTGTGTACAGCTATATCAGGCATATATGTATTTTAGTGTGTACAAGTATATCAGGCATATATGTATTATAGTGTGTACATGTATATCAGTTATATATGCATTATAGTGTGTACAAGTATATCTGGCATACATGTATTATAGTGTTTACAGGTATATCAGGCATACATGTATTATAGTGTATGTACTTATATCAACTATACATGTAGTATAGTGTTTACAGGTATATCAGGCATACATGTATTATAGTGTGTACAGGTATATCTGGCAAACATGTATTATAGTATGTACACGTATATCAGGCATACATGTATAATAGTGTGTGCAGGTATATCAGGCATATATGTATTATAGTGTTTACAGGTTTATCAGACATACATGTATTATAGTGTTTACAGGTATATCAGGCATACATGTATTATAGTGTGTACAGGTATATCAGGCATATATGTATTATAGATAGTGTGTACAGGTATATCGGGCATACATGTATTATAGTGTGTACAGGTATATCAGGCATATATGTATTATAGTGTGTACAGGTATATCAGCCATACATGTATTAGAGTGTGTGCAGGTATATCAAGCATACATGTATTATAGTGTGTGCATGTATTATAGTGTGTGCATGTATATCAGGCATACATGTATTATAGTGTGTGCATGTATATCAGGTATACATGTATTATAGTGTGTACAGTTATATCAGGCATGCATGCATTATAATGTGTACAGGTATATCAGGCATACATGTTTTATAGTGTGTACAGGTATATCAGGCATACATGTATTATAGTGTGTACAGGTATATCAGGTATACATGTATTATAGTGTGTACAGGTGTATCAGGCATACATGTATTATAGTGTTTACAGGTATATCAGGCATCTATGTATTATAGTGTGTACAGGTATATCAGGCATATATGTATCAGGCTTCTCCACAGGCCATTTAAGCCCAGGGGCACCTCAGCGCTTGACTATCAGAAATGATATTCCCCTAGAGCTTGAATTCTCTAACAAAATTCTGCA
Organism: Panopea generosa; assembly: GCA_029582155.1. NCBI lineage: Eukaryota > Metazoa > Mollusca > Bivalvia > Adapedonta > Hiatellidae > Panopea > Panopea generosa. Next base: position 1,364,688 of record CM055908.1, on the reverse strand, counting down.
ATAGCTTACATTCCTCTAAATCATTATTGGTCTTTGCACATCTTTTCTCATTTTAATGCCTAAAATGAAACATACTAAATATGATGACTTCAACTGATTTATGCAAGTTTTACTAATGAAATATATGTTTAAATGAGTGCCTTACACAGTGCTTGAAAATATGTTAAAGGTGTTTACGCGCTTTTGCCCCAGCACTTGCATTGCTTCCTGTGGAGAACCTGCTGTATTCTAGTGTGTACAGGTATATCCAGCTTACATATATTCGGGTTTTTTTAAGGTAAAATTGAAAACAGTTAACTTCAAATACAGTTATCGGTTAAATATATAACAGTATTTTCCTCTCCATTTTTTGTGCACTTTTACGAGTAGGATTGACTGATTGAATATTTTGCATCATTTTTATGCCATCGAGGGCTAAAAGATGATCAGTTAACCTAACCACTGTTTCCTAGGATCCTGAAAGATTAACCAGTCCTCGAGCACACCAATCTTCGTAAGTAATTGTTAACTTTCCCACTTGAATCAGCGGTGAGAGATCAATGATAATGAGACACAATGTCGTATATCAATCATCATGGAGACTGTTGCCGATAAGGGATTGGAACTCAAGACCCCTGGCTTTATAGTCAGACGTGTAACCGACAGAGCTAAACGGGCCAAGCTTATGAGTAGGAAAACATCGGATAAATATTGATAGGAAAAGGTTTAGCAAATTTCATGAGCTAAAATCTCCTGTCGTATAAGTGTATCAGTGTATATGCAACCATGTCTTGTTCAGGTGTATATTTCCTACGTTGTTGTATAAGTGTATCAGTGTATATGCAACCATGTCTTGTTCAGGTGTATATTTCCTACGTTGTTGTATAAGTGTATCAGTGTATATGCAACCATGTCTTGTTCAGGTGTATATTTCCTACGTTGTTGTATAAGTGTATCAGTGTATATGCAACCATGTCTTGTTCAGGTGTATATTTGCTATGTATTTGTACAAGTGTATCAGTGTATATGCAACCATGTCTTGCTCAGGTATATATTTGCTGTAGTTCAAGTGTATCAGTGTATATGCAACCATGTCTTGTTCAGGTGTATATTTCCTACGTTGTTGTATAAGTGTATCAGTGTATATGCAACCATGTCTTGTTCAGGTCTATATTTGCTATGTATTTGTACAAGTGTATCAGTGTATATGCAACCATGTCTTGCTCAGGTGTTTATTTGCTGTTGTTCAAGTGTATCAGTGTATATACAACCATGTCTTGTCCAGGTATATATTTGCTATGGTGTTGTACAAGTGTGTCAGTTTACATGTAACATTCAATTGTTCAGGTATATATTTGCTATGTTGTTGTACACGTGTATCAGTTTATATGCAACCATGTTTTGTTCAGGTGTATATTTGCTATGTTGTTGTACAAGTGACTTCAAGTGTACCAGTTAACATGTAACATTTGATTGTCCAGGTATATATTTGCTATGTTATTGTACAAGTGTATCAGTTTACATGTTACGTTCAATTGCCCTGGTATATATTTACTATGTTATTGTACAAGTGTATCAGTTTACATGTTACGTTCAATTGTCCAGGTACATATTTGCTATGATGGTGTACAAGTGTATCAGTTTACATGTTTTGGTCAAATGGCGCGAAACGAGAAAGACGTGTGAAAAAGCGCTCTCGGGTTATTTCTATGACAAACTATGTTTTTAAAAACTTGACGACTCATGAACATTGAAATGGGATACATTAATACGGTGTTTATTTACAGTTTATAAAAAATGTTTATAAAAAGTTCAAAAAAGTGTGTTTATGAATAATTTCTACTTGTGTTAATTGGACAAAGGCGGCTTGTTGTGTAAACTGTTATGTAAACTGACCTGGTCAGTTTATCGGACAAAGAAGGACAGTGTATTGTGTGTAGTGTATGGACCAGTGAGTACATATTATTTATTACCTGAGAAGCACATTATCTACTTACTAAATTTACACTTTAAAATCTAAAATGCCTGATAGTGATTATTCGGATTATGCTGACGCAGAAAGTTCCAAACCAAGTCCATCTATTAAGGGAAAAGGGTCTCCTAAATTCAAAACTGATAATAAACGACAAACTATGGCTACATCCTTATTTCCAAAGAAAACTGCTTCCTTCTCAGATATGCCTTATAAAAACTTTCAAAGATGGTACTTTTCAAAAAGAAGCAGCTCCAGTCCTAGGCAAGCCTTCATTAACCCAGTGGTTGAGTGTGCTATAGCAAATATCACAGCATCCATGGTTTCGTTAACAGAATCTAACAAACAGCTTCAGGAAAAGGTTGAAAAGCAATGTGAACTACTCACTACACAAGCAGATATCATCACAAAAAAAGGATAAACAGATAGCTGACCTAAACAAAACCATTGAATCCCTCAGGGAAGACATGAACTCTGTCAAATTATTACGTAATGATCTGGAACAGTATGGTAGATGAAATTCTCTTCGTATTTCGGACCTGAAGGTACCTAAATCATCATCAGAGGCAGAACTGACAGACTTTGTCATCTCATTTATAAATAAATCTGTACTAAAATCATAATCCGACAACATACAGGTACGAGACATAGACAGATGTCACCCATCATCCAAAGGCGACAACCCGCAAATCTTGATTAAGTTCAAGGACTACAACAGCAAATCCAAGGTTTTCTATGCTAAAAGAATCTGAAACATAACGCTGGTAAAGTCTTCATATCAGGAGGACTTAACCAAGTTAAACCACTCGATCATCAGAGATCTTATACCTATGAAGAAAAATGGCAAAATTGCAAATTTTTGGACAAACAACGGCAGAATCTTCGTTAAGAAAACCTCCACCAGTTCTCCAGTTATCATCCGAAAACCAGGCGATGTACCAACAGTAATGTCATAAATGTGCAGATGATGTTTTTGTTTGTGTGAACTGTCTGATAAACTTTTACTTACAAGAACGCGCGTGTTACGGTTATATACCTACAGCTCATCACCAATCAAAACATGTATAGTAGTTGGTGTTAAATTTTGTTTACATGTGTTTTCACCTAAGCTATTTATAGCGCCGATATGAATAGCGATCCTCTTGCTGGTTTCAGTGCTTTTACATAATAACCGATGTTTATACAAAATAACATACACGAACAGGAACCATCCCTCCACAACATCCGTTATCGAGGAGATTTTTCGAGAAACATAACAGCGATCACAGTGTTAGTGAAACATTCCGATCACAGTGTTAGTGAAACATTCAGAAAAAGATTCTAAAAACTGTAACCATTGCTCGTTTTCACAATTAAATACTGGGGTACTAGCAGTTAGGTCTGTACGGTTTATTCAATGTGTACCTACGTAGCGATATTTCGACTATACGTTTTTCTTATGTGTGAATCTAGATAATTTAAATAGTACAAGTAAATATAACAAATCTGCTCTATTTATCCTATTCACCTATTGTTAAATATATCTATAGTGTTTGTTTTGTTTGTGTTTTTTTTGTCGTTGTGTACTGTGTATTCTTTATTATATGAGAGTAATGTTACATATAAAGCGCACAGCATATTTGTATGTTTTTGGTAAATATTGTAAATTTGAAAATAATCATAAATATCGATCTGAATTTCAACTGAACACAAAAAGAAACACTGTTCAACTCAAATCCTGTTCACAAAACATACTGTCATATTATCGCTTATTTTCACTGTAATGCCTGTTTTGTTATTCAACTCATTTCAGTTTAATTAATCTCAATATATCTGTAAGGTCAACATGTAGCACTGCATTTACATTATATGCCACGAGATAGTGGACTTTATTTTAATAATTATAAAATAAAAATGTATGTCTTTCGTGATAATTGTCTTAATTACATGTATATATATATATATATCTGCGTTGACTAACGACAGCACTTGTTATTGAATGGTAACTTATGCGTTTTTTTGTGTGAGTGGGTGTGTAGGCATAAAAGTTGCTCATGTCCATGTAAAATAACAAATACTTATAATTGTTAGCACAATTCACCACGTGCTGGAATGTACACGCACCCTAACTAAACATAGAACTAGTCGGTGTAAAAGAACCAGAACAAACCTGTTTGTCAGTCAGGTTCGGCATGTTAATTAAGATGTGTGTTTGTTACAAAGAATAGAGCTAAATATATAAAAAAAAAATATATATATTTATATTTACCGTTTTATTATGTGTCAATAATGTACGTACACCATTATTATCGAGTGGATATGTATATATTAGACATGTTTATATGCGAGCGAGCGTGCGTGCGTACTTACGTGGGTGTGTGCGAGCGTATGGGCGTGTGGATGTACGTACGTATGAGCGTATATATGTGCGTGAGTACGTGTGTACGTATGTGTGCACATGTGTACTTCATGTATGTGCATGTGTACGTATGTATGTGCATGTGTACGTATATATGTGTATGTATGTTTGTGCTTGTGTACGTATGTATGTGCATGTGTACGTATGTATGTATGTGCATGTGCACGTATGTGTGTACTTGTGTGCGTATGTATGTGCATGTGTTCGTATGTATGTGCATGTGTGCGTATGTATGTGCTTGTGTGCGTAAGTATGTGCATGTGTACGTACGTATGTAAGTGCATGTGTACGTATGTATGTGCAGGTGTACGTATGTGTGTGCATGTGTGCGAATGTATGTGCATGTGTACGTATGTACGTGCGTGTGTGCGTATGTATGTGCGTATGCATGTATATGTGTGTGTGTGTGTGTGTGTGTGTGTGTGCGTGTGTACATATGAACGTGTGTACGTTTGTACCTATATATGTGCGTGTGTACATATTGTGAATATGAGCTTAAACAAAAGAACAGAAAGCTATGCTGCAAGGCTATTGTTTTTGTTTTTCTCTTGTCAGTGACATCAGTATATTTTCGTTTAACCACTTATGTTGTGATTTGTGTACAAGAGTTAACCATATAGCTAAACAGAGAAAATGTGTAATTATACCTTTTTTTTTTTCTTTTCTATAGTTGGCCCATGTCATATAACATGCAAACTCTTGAATATTCTATAAAGGATTTCAGTTTTTCTCTCCATAATTGGCGTGAATAACGATTATTTAGATATCGGTACATCTATAAAATTTTGCCTGTATGTTAATGGTGTGTTAAGAAAAGACATGAAATATATAGCACTGACTTATTTAAAACTGGCACACATATATCTTCATATGTTGTTTTTCGTTTTTTTTTTTCTTTTGTTTGTTTTTTTATTATAGTTGTAAATATGCTTTAATGCGTTTGTATATTTTTTCCGTGAAATTTAGATAAGTTCAATACAACCTGTATTGGCATGTTACAAATTGTTCTATCTGTCCTACTTGGCTATTGTTATTTCAAACTTTGTCGTTTTTTTAGGTAAAAAAATGAACCGTAAGAAAAGCGCTCACCTGTTTACGGTGAGTACACATAGACAATTTGTGAATATATATATTTATATTTGCTTTAGTCATAACATACAATAAGCACAAGACTTTATCTAAAATATACGCACATATAAATATAATTATATTTACGTCAAATCATACAGTATTATTTTAAAGCTTTTGTTGTTGTTGTTGTTGTTGTTGTTGTTGTTGTTGTTGTTGTTGTTGTTGTTGTTGTTGTTGTTGTTGTTGTTGTTGTTGTTTGTGTCTGCTTTAAATGTAATGCATTCAATCATAAATATTTTCTTAATGAGTCTATATCTTATCAGTCATTGAAATACCTGTATTACTTACACAGTTTACCCTCTAAAATATGCTTAGTTTTTCTATTTTTTTACATTTATTCCTTTTCCTCTCTTCTTTCATTTCCTTCTCATATGTGGGCACTTCCGGGTTTCAGCTTGTGGTAGGGATAGGTGATATGGTGGTCTCCAACTGTTTTAAGAATATGTTTCTTTTACCCAATGGGTAATGACATTTGTGCTTGGAGATCAGCTATAGGATTATTCAATGGTTGCAGCATGTTGGTGCATGGCAGTTTTAAACTCAAGATATCTGGATCTTGTATATCTTATTTTTAAAATGGTTGACAAAAGTAATATTATTTTTCCAACTTATACCAAAAAATTGTATTGAAAACATTGAATTTAAAATCATCTTGTTTTGTATACTATTGTAAGCAGGTGATATTGAGACTAATCCAGGCCCTACAAATGAACAACATACCCTGTCTATAATGCACTGTAACATGAGGAGCATCAGGAATAAGTAAAACTTTATTGCAGATACTTTTTCTGACTTCGATATTTTATGTTTTACTGAAACACATCTAGACCAAAACTTTCCAGACAATCTTTTACACCTCAGTAACAATCTCGATATATCATACGGAAAGGATCGTACAAATCATGCAGGGGGTCTCTTAGCTTATTTCTCGAAAAACATTATCCATTCAAGGCGAATGGATTTGGAAATATTTTGTGAAGAATCAATTTGGGTCCACATCAAAACAAATTCGGAAATGTTTTACTACGGTTATTCTACAGCCCTAAAACAGCTGACAAAGAGTTTTTTGATAATTTTAACAAAAATATAGAACAAGCGTATGAAGTCTCAAAAAACGTAGTTCTGTTAGGAGATTTAAATGAAGATTTGCTGAATCAAAATTTTAATAACCTAAAAAATGTACTTTTAATTAACTCCATGCACAATACTATACACGAGCCCACAAGAATCAATGCCATTCTTGACCCCATAATTATTCCACAAGATATGCCTTATACAAACTCAGGCATAATTAAAATTAGTGACCACAATGCTACATACATCGTTTTGCCTTTTCCTTTTCAGATACAGTGCCAGTTATGAAAGAACAGTATAGTTATATAACAAAGCCAATTTTCAGTTACTAAATGAAAAAATTATCTCACATGACTGGACTTATTTCAACAATTTAACACTTGACGAGGCATGCAGTAATTTCATTGAAATATTTTTGACTATGGTTAAATTATGTATTCCCTCTAAAGTTATAACTTTTCGTCCAGACGATAAAGCCTGGTTCGATTCTGAGCTTAGAAAATTTTCAAGAATTAGAGATCGCCTTAAAAATATTGCAATAAGGCGAAAAAAACTAAATGATTGGAATAAATATAAAAATGCTAGAAATAAAGTTAACAATTTAAAAAAACATGCAAAAGAAAACTTTTTTAATAATCTGGAAATGAATATTACAAATCTGCAATGCAATGACAGGCGTGGCTTTTGGAAAATTAAAAGACATTTTGTTAAAAACAACGGTTCCTCGACTAATATTCCACCGCTTATTGAAAATACCATGCATGGTGATAAATCATTCTATATATCTAACGAAGAGAAAGCAAACAACTTAAATAAATACTTTGTTTCTACATCCACGGTAGATGATGAAAATGCTTATCTGCCTAATTTTACTCGTAAAACTGAAAATTCACTTTCAAGTATTATTATATCAGAAAAAGAAATAATTGATGTTATCACCATACTGAACGTAAACAAAGCTTGTGGCCATGATTTGATAAGTCATAAAATGTTAAAAGGAGTTGCACACTCAATATCGAAACCACTGGCTATTCTTTTTAATCGTTCTCTTAGTGAATGTACATATCCCAAAGTATGGAAAATTGCCAATGTCACAGCGTTATATAAAAAAGGTGACAAGTCAGATGTTTCAAATTACAGACCTGTGTCTTTGTTAAGTTGTCGTCGCAAGCTTTTTGAGAGAATCATTTTTAAAAATATGTATAATTTCCTGTATGATAATAATTTAATGTATAAATATCAATCAGACTTTTTACTTAAACATTCAACAACATACCAACTCATTGACATTTACCATCATATTTGTCAAACATTTGATAATAAACAATTTGCATGCATGGTATTTTGTGATATATCTAAAGTTTTTGACCGAGTGTGGCATAGAGGACTACTTTTTAAACTTAAAGAAAACGGTATAAATGGAAATTTTCTTAAGTGGATTTCTTATTACTTGAATAACAGATCTCAACATGTCGTCATCCAATCATCAGAATCTAAATTTGAAAAACTAACTGCAGGTGTACCTCAAGGCTCTGTCCTTGGTCCTTTATTGTTCCTTATTTATGTCAATGATATAGCTGAAAATCTCCTTAGTTTGACCAGACTCTATGCAGATGATAGCTCATTATACTACTCTGCTTCTTCGGCTGAAATATTGAAGGTATTATCAATCATGATTTATTACATATATCGTGTTGGGCCAACCAGTGGCTGGTTAATTTTAATCCGAACAAAACAAAAGCTGTGTTTTTTTACCTTAAGGAATTGTGACTCACTTCCTAAATTGTTTTTTAATGACATTCCTCTTGAATTTGTTCAATCGCATAAACACTTAGGTGTAACTTTTAATAATGATGGAAAGTGGAAAACACATATTGAAAACATTCTTTCTTCAGCCTCAAAGGCAATAGGAGTCATGCGAAAACTAAAATTTAAAGTCGTTAGAAATGCTCTTAATAAAATGTACTTTTTTCTATGTGCGTCCCATTTTAAAGTATTCATCTGAAGTTTGGGACGGTTGCACTGTGCACCTCTCAGACTCCATGGAAAAACAATTCAGAATGAGGCAGCGCGAATTACAACTGGCCCCGGTTTCACAAAAATACTTAAGTCTCTTATTTTACTTAAACTCAATAGTGTGCTCAATTTTATACTTAAATTGAGCACACTATTTGAGTTTAAGTAAAATAGCAGACTTAAGTATTTTCGAGAAACCAGGCACTGGTCTCACACGATCTGCATCATTAGATCAGTTATACCAGGAATGCGGATGGGAGAAACTTAAATGGAGACGTGAACTCCGAAAGAATTATTTTATGTTTAAAGTTCCTAATAATAATGTCCCTTCCTATATTAATGATTTAATTCCATCATATGTTGGTGAGACAACACACCACTTAGAAATAGAAACAATTTTACTATCCCACACTGTAGAACAAATTTGATGAAAAAATCATGTATACCTTCATCCATTTCTTTGTGGAATTCTTTTGATAATGAAATTCGAACCTCGCCTTCACTTATGGTTTTTAAAAAACAAATCAACAAAAATCACAATAACAGTAATATACCTTTACATTTTCCTCATGGCAAGCGGCATTTGTCAGTTTTACATGCTAGGTTAAGAAATAACTGCAGTAATTTAAATAATTACCTATATATAAACAATCTAAAATTCAGCCCATTCTGTAAATGCAGCGATACAATTGAGGACGCAGAACATTTTTTCTTTAAATGTTCCATTTATAGAAATCAAAGACTAATACTCTTTCACTCAACTAGATTGTTTCACCCTCTTAATGTTAAAAAACTATTATTTGGCGATAAGAGTTTATCTTTAAACGCAAATAAGAAAATTGTTGAATGAGTACATAATTTTATTAAAACAACAACAGATTTAACGATTATAATGATTAAGTTCTACATATTTGTTTTTATTAAGTTTGCAAAAAAGTAAAACCTGTCAATGCCAGTTGAGTGATGCTTCTGTTGAAATTACTTATCACGAGCCACAGGCTGTTAGTGGGAGGTGCCAAACAAATGAAAAGTGAACTATCAAAATAACTATATATAAACTTTGTTATGCAGCAACTAACTCGCTCTATCTCTTTCTTCTTCTTTTCTCTCTTCCTCTCTTAAAAAAACTCCATAATATTTGTCAATTATTTTGGTTTTGTAATGTATTTTATGCCATCGTAAAAAACGATTATGTAATCTGTAGGGGAAAGGCCGAATCTAATGTTGGCAGAACTTGTGGCCCAACCCCATTTCATGTAAAAATTATGAAATAAAATATGTTTAAACTAAACATGTTATGTTCAATTGTTAAGGTATATAATTGCAATGATGTTGTACAAGTGTATCAGTTTACATGTCACGTTCAATTGTTGAGGTATATATTTGCTATGGTGTTGTGCAAGTGTATCAGTTAACATGTCACATTCAATTTTTCAGGTATATATTTGCTATGTTCTTGTGCAAGTGTATCAGTTTACATGTTAAATTCAATTGTCCAGGTATGTATTTGCTATGTTGTTATATAAGTGTATCAGTTTACATGTTACATTCAATTGTTCAGGTATATATTTGCTATGTTGTTGTACAAGTGTATCAGTTTACATGTAACATTCAATTGTCCAGGTATATATTTGCTATGATGTCGTACAAGTGTATCAGTTTACATGTTACATTCAATTGTCCAGGTATATATTTGCTATGATGTCGTACAAGTGTATCAGTTTACATGTAACATTCAATTGTTCAGGTATATATTTGCTATGTTGTCGTACAAGTGTATCAGTTTACATGTTACATTCAATTGTCCAGGTATATATTTCCTATGATTTTGTACAAGTGTATCAGTTTACATGTTACATTCAATTGTCCATGTATATATTTCCTATGATGTTGTACAAGTGTATCAGTATACATGTTACATTCAATTGTTCAGGTATATATTTGCTATGTTGTTGTACAAGTGTATCAGTTTACATGTAACATTCAATTTTCCAGGTATATATTTGCTATGTTGTTGTACAAGTGTATCAGTTTACATGTAACATTCAATTGTTCAGGTATATATTTGCTATGTTGTTGTACAAGTGTATCGGTTTACATGTAACATTCAATTGTCCAGGTATATAGTTGCTATGTTGTTGTACATGTGTATCAGTTTACATGTAACATTCAATTGCCCAGGTATATATTTGCTATGTTGTTGTACAAGTGTATCAGTTTACATATTACATTCAATTGTCCAGGTATATATTTGCTATTTTGTTGTACAAGTGTATCAGTTTACATGTTACATTCAATTGTTCAGGTATATATTTGCTATGTTGTTGTACAAGTGTATCAGTTTACATGTAACATTCAATTGTCCAGGTATATATTTGCTATGTTGTTGTACAAGTGTATCAGTTTACATGTTACATTCAATTGTTCAGGTATATATTTGCTATGTTGTTGTACAAGTGTATCAGTTTACATGTAACATTCAATTGTCCAGGTATATATTTGCTATGTTGTTGTACAAGTGTATCAGTTTACATGTTACATTCAATTGTTCAGGTATATATTTGCTATGTTGTTGTACAAGTGTATCATTCAATTGTTCAGGTATATATTGGCCATGATGTTGTACAAGTGTATCAGTTTACATGTTACATTCAATTGTTCAGGTATATATTTGCTATGATTTTGTACAAGTGTATCAGTTTACATGTAACATTCAATTTGTTCAGGTATATATTTGCTATGTTGTTGTACAAGTGTATCAGTTTACATGTTACATGTCCAGGTATATATTTGCTATATGGTTGTACAAGTGTATCAGTTTACATGTAACATTCAATTGTCCAGGTATATATTTGCTATGTTGTTGTACAAGTGTATCAGTTTACATTTAACATTCAATTGTCCAGGTATATATTTGCTATGTTGTTGTACAAGTGTATCAGTTTACATGTTACATTCAATTGTCCAGGTATATATTTGCTATGTTGGTGTACAAGTGTATCAGTTTACATGTTACATTCAATTGTTCAGGTTTATATTTGCTATGTTGTTGTACATGTGTATCGGTTTACATGTAACATTCAATTGTCCAGGTATATATTTGCTATGTTGTTGTACAAGTGTATCGGTTAACATGTTACATTCAATTGTTCAGGTATATATTTGCTATGTTGTTGTACAAGTGTATCATTCAATTGTTCAGGTATATATTTGCCATGATGTTGTACAAGTGTATCAGTTAACATGTTACATTCAATTGTTAAGGTATATATTTGCTATGATGTTGTACAAGTGTATCAGTTTACATGTAACATTCAATTGTCCAGGTATATATTTGCTATGTTGTTGTACAAGTGTATCAGTTTACATGTTACATTCAATTGTTCAGGTTTATATTTGCTATGATGTTGTACAAGTGTATCAGTTTACATGTTACATTCAATTGTCCAGGTATATATTTGCTATGATGTTGTACAAGTGTATCAGTTTACATGTAACATTCAATTGTTCAGGTAAATATTTGCTATGATGTTGTACAAGTGTATCAGTTTACATTACAAGTGTATCAGTTTACATGTTACATTCAATTGTCCAGGTATATATTTGCTATGTTGTTGTACAAGTGTATCAGTTTACATGTAACATTCAATTGTCCAGGTATATATTTGCTATGATGTACAAGTGTATCAGTTTACATGTAACATTTGATTGTCCAGGTATATATTTGCTATGTTGTTGTACAAGTGTATCAGTTTACATGTTGCATTCAATTGTCCAGGTATATATTGAAAGTGGGTTTGATATTTTAAGACAATAAGAGAGGTGTTGCCCTATCCAATGATACCATTGATTTACACGTGACGCTCTAAATACGAAAATGACAGGGTCGTCCTATTACTTTTGGGACATACCTCGTAGTATCTAGGTAGATATGCTTAACTAATCAGTTATGTAATCGTTATGCATAAATAAGATTCAATACTGAAACATTGTTCGAACTCATTTTGCTGATCATATTCCAGCGTAATAACTAATATACATCTACCTACTTATTTAATGGTTGCATACTTGAAAACTAAATCATATTTATTGATCAGACTGTTTCGGACATGTAAGTGTTACGTGTTTTATATATTGTTTAATCATCAGCGCCAATCACTGCAGGTTATTAAACATTGGACAGTTTGTCTGCATCATATATTTATATCAAACATCGCTTGAAATTGAAAAGAACATTTGTTTTATCGGCAGTTAAAATTTGATATGATGGGTTAAATGGAAAGGTACATACACATTGGGTTTAAGTTAATAACTAATCATATTCGGTGCATTTCCATTCAATGAGAATAAGAGATAAAATAGATATAGATATAGATATAGTTTTAAAAACTTCAATATCATTGGCTGCAGGTCCTAGAGCCTCATACATACGGAGATGTTTGATATGTGTCATTTTCATCTTGCCGTACGCTTCTTATTATCACATAATTAACCGTGCAGGAGTGTAATAAACCATGATATATCTTAGTGTAATATAACTTCCGATTCATCGTTCGGTGTTTTCCGTATAACTCAGCTCTTGTACGTAAAAGGCCGAACTACGTTTTGATTTCACCAAATATATAAATGACGTCGATTTGTCATGGTACAATGACGTTATTTTCAGACGTTACGTCATGCGACGAATGGCGGAAACAAATATGACGGACATTTTCTCGTTTCTTATCAACATAATTATTATGTTAGATAAATGGTAAATGTACTATTTTTCTGAATTGTGTGATAAAAAGAATTTTACATTCGTACTCATTTTATTATTTAATTTATCAAACTCGTTGACAAAATGATATAATGCTCGGCAGAGCCTCACGTAATATATTTTCTAACTCGTTTAAAAAATGTAGTCTTGGACTTTACATAAGTACGTGAAGTAAGAGAATACTAATGATAAACGTGCGACAAGACGGATATAGTCAAAGTGTTAAGCTGCTCCCTCTGTATATGTTTTGGAAGGAGGCAATTTCTGTAACTGAGCATTCAATCCGTTCCGTTACCGCACAACCGATAACGGAATGGCATTACATCGGTAACCGTTTTGAATTTAAATGAAACAATGAATTATTATGTTTTCAGAACCATGTGTGAATTGCCGTGGAAACCTCGTTTCTGTAAATGCCAATTACTTTGACGGTTGTAATCAATGTACATGTATAAGTCATTCCCCTAGGGTAAGTTCGTGTGGTTCGTAATTTGTAAAGTAATACCTACTGGTTCATGTTATATGTAACTTATAAACGTTCCCAGTATAATAACAGTTTGTTTTAACTGAACAAATATTAATAAACATGTCTTTTCTTTGAAATAGTTTGCCATAAGTGTAGAATGTTCCACCGTGAACGTTGTTCTTGAAATCGGTCGTCATTATAAAAGCATGGATCAATGTGGAATTCGACATTGCAAAACTCTCTGATGATCGATGTATGGTCCATATTTAAAACTATCTTCAAAATATGTATCATGTCTTAATCGGAATATGACCCATTGTAGAAATGAAAGTCTTAATCGGTGTTCATGATTATAATATCACACATTGTAGAAGTGGAATTATCAGTCTACGCCCATGACTCGAATATGACCCAGTGTAGAATATATGCCCATGACTCAAATATGATCCGTTGTAAAACTTGACATCTCAGTCAGCGTCCATGTTAATGATACGACCTATTGTAAAAATAGACTTCACAATCGGCATTCATTGTAACATGTATCATCTATGTCCTTGACTTGAATATGACCCATTGCAGAAAGGATTTTTCAATCGGCGTCCATGGTTATAATCTATGTCCATGACTCGAATATGGTCCATTGCAGAAACGAACTTCTCAATCGGCGTCCATGGTTATAATCTATGTCCATCACTCGAATATGATCTATTGCAGAAACGAACTGCTCAATCGGCGTCCATGGTTATAATCTATGTCCATGACTCGAATATGATCTATTGCAGAAACGAACTTCTCAATCGGCGTCCATGGTTATAATCTATGTCCATGACCCAAATATGACCCGTTGTAAACTGAACATTTCAATCGGCGTCCACGATTGGAATATGATCCAATGTTGAGTTGTCTTCAAAATCGGTTCTTGACTTCGAAACAAGCTCTCGTTCTAGGAATTTGACACTGTGGTAGACGTCAAATATTTTTTTTTGTATTATGAATCATTATTTAAACGACTTTTTAAATCTGCACTAATAAGTGCAATGTTGTCCATTGCAAAATTGACTTGAAAATTGGATTTCTTTATTAGAACATATCCACTTTCGAGATCTATTTGGAAATCAGCTGTTATGACTGGAGTATGACCCGTTGTGGGAGTCAGTTCTATGTTCTCATGATCGGACACTTATATTGTTAGATCTTGTATCGTGTCGTTTATATAAAGTAAACTTTAAGTCGTCTAGTGTTATATACTGAACGGAACATCTAACCCGCCACCTGACATTTAATTAATGTACCTGAACTTTTATGTATTTTTCTAAAATAATATCAAAGCAATTTCCGTAAAATTTGGACTTGAATAAAAAATAACACTGCTATGCCAAATCAATACATAATTGTCTGTTTATGTTGTATACCAATTATGACAACGCAACTAAATCAATACATAATTGTCTGTTTATGTTGTATACCAAATCGATACATAATTGTCTGTTTATGTTGTATACCAATTATGACAACGCAACTAAATCAATACATTATTGTCTGTTTATGTTGTATACCAATTATGACAACGCAACTAAATCAATACATTATTGTCTGTTTATGTTGTATACCAATTATGACAACGCAACTAAATCAATACATAATTGTCTGTTTATGTTGTAAACCAATTATGACAACGCAACTAAATCAATACATTATTGTCTGTTTATGTTGTAAACCAATTATGACAACGCAACTAAATATTTGTCTGCTTATGTTGTTACCAATTATGACAACGCAACTAAATATTTGTTTATTTTTGTTGTATACCAATTATGACAACGCAACTAAATATTTGTCTGCTTATGTTGTATACTAATTATGACAACGCAACTAAATATTTGTCTGTTTTTTGTTTTATACCAATTTTGACAACGCAACTAAATATTTGTCTGTTTTTGTTGTATACCAATTATGACAACGCAACTAAATATTTGTCTGCTTATGTAGTATATTAATTATGACAACGCAACTAAATATTTGTCTGTTTTTTGTTTTATACCAATTTTGACAACGCAACTAAATATTTGTCTGTTTTTGTTGTATACCAATTATGACAACGCAACTAGATATTTAATATTTATGCCGAAGATATCAGAAATAAATAAATGGGGAGTGGGGGAGGGGAGTAGCTGTTCCGTTCAGTATATCATGCAGGTCAGAAAAAGTAAATGTTAAATCATATGATGGTGTATCTTATATATTACATAACATTATTTCATCTACAAGTAGTGTTAATTGTGTAGGTAAATTTTATGTTGTCTAATGATAGATATATATTTTCCAGAGTGTAATCTGTAAAAAGAAATGATACCCATGGAAAATGTGCCGCAAAGGTTAAAACAATTTATGATTTATTTATAGATTTGTAAATGATTATAACCAAGTTCTTGTCACTGGTTTTTTGTGTTATTATGTTTCATTGTGTTCTGTCAAGATTCTTCGTCGACACTTTTCATTTGTCTCTGACGAAATCATATTTAAATAAAAAATTAAATATTTCGTGTAGAGATTATAATTCATGGTTCATGACTGAGACGAACCACATAACCGTCTAAAAGGTCTTTATCAATACAATGAATGCAATTAGTTTCAAAGTTCAGAGCGTTATCATCTGTTCACTCAAACATATCATTTTCGCTGGTACTCATTCCCTCTTATTTTCCCTACACTAAATCATTTTAAAATAGTAAATGTAATTGTGCGTGCTTGCGTGCGTGCGTGCGTGCGTGCGTGCGTGTGAAAATGATCAAACTACAAATTTTTCAATTTTAAAGGAGTTTAATGCCATTTTTAACACATCTCAGGTCATATATGGCATAACCAGTTTTATTGGCGCAGGAAAACCTCAGAATGAATCTGAATAGAACCATTGTCCTTCCGCAATTAACTGGCAAACTTTATCACAAAGTCTTCTGAGTGAGCGATACTCGAACCAACGACCTTAACGGTGAGAGGTAATCGATCTTGATACGGTGCTTTGGACCACTCGGCCACGAAGGACCACTGATAACTTAAACAGAATTATAGATCACTAGAACAGAAACAGTATTGTTTAGAATATTCGAAAGCACATGGTTAATCGTATTGGTGTAATCAAATGTAATAAACAATATTATTATCATTTCTTCGTTTACATGCTATGTACAATGTACATGACCTATTCCAATTTATCATTTCAGTGTTCCGTCCGTGTAAGTATTACACTTTGTTATGTTGTACTGCATCAATTTTGAAAATGGAGATTTTTTAATAAAATGTCAAACGCAAATTATCCACTTTTTGGATGGTAAATGCATTCAGCTTGTTTTATCAAATAATTTACGGTGCAGGAGTGTAACCAACCCAAGATATATTTTTTTATATTAACCAAGTGTAATATAACTACCTAGTCATCGTTCGACGTTTTCCGTATTAACTCGGCTTTCGTGCGTAAAAATTCCAGAGAACTCTCCTACTGCCCGATGATTTGTCATGGTACGAATTACGTTATTTTTATGATTGACGGAAAGTAATACGCGTGATTTTTCTCGTTTGTTATTGATGTGATCTGAAAAATAAATGGTAAATGTACAACTTACGTTAGTTACACCCCTGAGTGTTTTACACTTATTTTAGTTACATCCCTGACTATTTTCCTGTTTTACACTTATTTAAGTTACACCCCTGACAGTTTTACACAGTCTTACCCTGAAGAATCGTCTGTACTTCTTTTCATTGGGTTCAGGTCTGTTGATTGTCCTACCATCATACATAATGGCCATCTGTGAGGGGCCAGCATCATCCGCATTCTAGACCAGCTCCTGAGTGATGAAATAGGTAACATATGATGTACAAGCTCAAAAACAATCTGTGAACAGTCAAAACATAAAGATGTCATAACAGTGTGACAAATACAAACAATCTGTGAACACAGTCCAAACATAAAGATGTCATAACAGTGTGACAAATACAAACAATCTGTGAACACAGTCCAAACATAAAGATGTCATAACAGTTCAAACATAAAGATGTCATAACAGTGTGACAAATACAAACAATCTGTGAACACAGTCCAAACATAAAAATGTCATAACAGTGTGACAAATACAAACAATCTGTGTACGCAGTCAAACATAAAGATGTCATAACAGTGTGACAAATACAAACAATCTGTGAACACAGTCCAAACATAAAGATGTCATAACAGTGTGACAAATACAAACAATCTGTGAACACAGTCCAAACATAAAGATGTCATAACAGTGTGACAAATACAAACAATCTGTGAACACAGTCCAAACATAAAGATGTCATAACAGTTCAAACATAAAGATGTCATAACAGTGTGACAAATACAAACAATCTGTGAACACAGTCCAAACATAAAAATGTCATAACAGTGTGACAAATACAAACAATCTGTGTACGCAGTCAAACATAAAGATGTCATAACAGTGTGACAAATACAAACAATCTGTGAACACAGTCCAAACATAAAGATGTCATAACAGTGTGACAAATACAACAATCTGTGAAAAAAAAGATGTCATAACAGTGTGACAAATACAAACAATCTGTGAACACAGTCCAAACATAAAGATGTCATAACAGTGTGACAAATACAAACAATCTGTAAACACAGTCCAAACATAAAGATGTCATAACAGTTCAAACATAAAGATGTCATAACAGTGTGACAAATACAAACAATATGTGAACACAGTCCAAACATAAAGATGTCATAACAGTGTGACAAATACAAACAATCTGTGTACGCAGTCAAACATAAAGATGTCATAACAGTGTGACAAATACAAACAATCTGTGAACACAGTCCAAACATAAAGATGCCATAACAGTGTGACAAATACAAACAATCTGTGAACACAGTCCAAACATAAAGATGCCATAACAGTGTGACAAATGCAAACAATCTGTGAACACAGTCCAAACATAAAGATGCCATAACAGTGTGACAAATACAAACAATCTGTGAACACAGTCCAAACATAAAGATGTCATAACAGTGTGACAAATACAAACAATCTGTGAAAACAGTCCAAACATAAAGATGTCATAACAGTGTGACAAATACAAACAATCTGTGAACACAGTCCAAACATAAAGATGCCATAACAGTGTGACAAATACAAACAATCTGTGAACACAGTCCAAACATAAAGATGTCATAACAGTGTGACAAAATACAAACAATCTGTGAACACAGTCCAAACATAAAGATGTCATATCAGTGTGACAAATACAAACAATCTGTGAACACAGTCCAAACACAAAGATGTCATAACAGTTTGACAAATACTCTCAACGTGGAAATATCAGTAAGCAAAGATTATGTTAAATAATCAAACAAAGAAACATGAAATGAAGTAAAATCTAACTAATATTCAGAAACCTACTTTAATGATTTGTCCGTCATCCGGGTACTCGTCCGTAGGTAGGTAGGTAGGTAGGTAGGTAGGCAATTGTTTTCTTTTCTAATTATTTTTCTGATTGTAAATATCATAATAATGAATTAATATAATCAAATTGATTTTAACTTGTTTTTGTATTCTATATAAAAAATAATGATAGTAAATCAATAAGGAACAATACAAATAAAATTTTCTTGACACATTTTAAGCAGATTCATTCTGCATTATTTCTTATTTTTAAATTTAAAATTCATTTTTTTTTTTTTTTTCAAGATGAAAAAAACCCAACATGTTAGGGTCAAAACTCAATTTTGGTTGGTCGGGCAGCCCTAACAACATAGATATTCTATCTTGGTATGTTTTTATAGATATACTATCTTGGCATGTTTTTATAGATATTCTATCTTGGTATGTTTTTAACACGTTCTGATTCAAATTGACCCTTTTCTGAAAAGGTAAAAACTATTGATATTTGTAACTTCTGTTCTCGCGATGTTCATTGAGTATCATTTAAATGATCGGCATGGTCGTTTTATATTAATACAATAAGAAGTTCAAGCCAGCATGCCTATTTGTAGATTATATGCTTTCAATCTGGCTGAATTCAGTCATTTTCATTACATGTGGTTATAGGTTTCACTTAATATTTTTGCTGGATAATTAATTGAACTTGTATCATTTAAAAGTAAAATGGGCATTATCAAATAAAAGTTAATCCTGATGAAGTGATTGGCTGAATTCAGTCAAACTTTAGTTGAGTTAACATGAATTACAAATGCTGCATGTAAAATCGATATTTGCCATTCCAGCTCTTCACTGGCTGAATTCAGTCAAACTTTACATTTAGAAGTTAGTTTGCAAACCTGATTTTGAAGAAAACCATTTTGCTTGCTGGCTGAATTCAGTCAGTATTAGGCATCTCACAATACAACATGAAAACTACGGAACGTCTTTTATACATTTCATATCATTCTTCTGTAAAATGTACTTGGCTGAATTCAGTCAGTAGGATCAAATTTGGTTATCAGACAATTTTGTTAGCGCTCTTTAAGTTTTATGAACATTTAATATATAAAATGAAATATGAACAAATGCTATACTAGAACAAAATTTTATAATCCAATTTTTTTATTATTTGATAATGTATTTTGCCAGTTTTAATAAGATCCTTAGCCTGTAATATGCTAATATACATTATACAAAAAATTCAATGTCGCCAAATTTGGCTCTAATGAAATATAGCTGTTTGATTTAAATGAAAATAAAATAGTATCTAATAAATATAAGCTGTACTAATGAGAAGTGATCATTTAATCCAAATATGAAACAAGAATGTGAAATCTATAAAAACAAACATCAGAATAGAAGAGGATTTTATGGTTAAATCTCTGTAGGCTTATGATACGTTCGAATCACTTAACAAGGCCAAATCATAATTTAAACAAACTATTAGGTGAACATAATTATGTTTATCCTTCATATTAATATACAGAAAACGCACACACGCACCCCCCCCCCCCCCCCCCCCACACACACACACACACACACACACACACATTCACACACACACACGCAGTATTATGGTTTAAAACATCTCTAGTTTTAGAGATGCCTTTTACTTTTTAATGATTGACACCCAAAACCATTTCAATATTATCGTGGGATCAGACTACACAACTGTACTACCTATCGAGTAGTTATATCCTGTCATTTGTAGTTTCTGAGAAAGATATCTTAAAACACTTCTCTAAATAATTATGCCTGAGTAAATATTTGGTACCATGTGGCTGGGGTGGTCATTACAGCTCAAAGGTGGGATTAAGTTAAATCTAAGATTCATTATTAATGATTGAAATACCTTCCGTATATAGTATGATGACCTATGCAAGTTTAAAGCTAATTGTCTTAGACATATATATGACATGTAAATAGCTTTAATGCAGTTTTTAGATTAACAAAAAATATAACCATAAAATTCATGTTAAAGCTACACAAATGGACACTTTCAAAACAAATGAATCACAAGTGGGATATAAAATAAAACTTTTTAAGAATTATATGTTTATGACAAACTGAAGTATGTATACTGTAGTTTACAAACATTTGAAACATTTACAAATAAATTGACAAACACATTTTTAATGAAAACCTTATTGTAACATTTTTGTTTGTATTTTGTAAAATATGATATACCATGTTATTCCCTGAACATTTTCAAGAAACCTGAGGGCAAGCTCTTTTGAGCCATCTTAGGAGGATTTTGATCACAAGATTTAGTATTATGTGGATAACTTAATTGTTTATAAGAATAATACAAATATAATAATACTTTTATATCAAACATATAAAATTTTATTTTAAACATATTTTATTGTTTAGAATATGTCATAACATGAAATAGCAAAGGGGTTTTGGCCGCAAGTTATCCAACATTAAAAGTGCAACAAATTATTTACATAAAATATCCAGATGGCAATTACACAATAATATTTATAAAGGAAAATGGAAGAAAATGAAATAGCGGGAATTGTTTAAATGTACGCATCCAATGCTGATTGCAATTGGGGGGCTTCACTGTGGTGTAAACACTTAAACTTAATAAGATAGTTTGTTTATCAAAACATGTCTATAAAATAAATTTGGAGATTGTTAAATATAAAAATACATGTAGTTTCATCATATGAAAAATGCTAGAAATCAATTATTTATAAAAAAATTATACCATTCATAATCATGATGAACAATATTGTGGAACATATACTTAATTCTCAATATATAACATCATTTAAACGCCAACTTATACATCATGTGTTAAACGCACCAAAAATACCATGTTTTCATTTAACAAGTTATTTTGAAGTATCTATTATTCATGCTCGTCTAAGAAGTAGTTACAGTATGATATATTTGTCTACAAATTAAAATTATATTCAATATATATATATATATAATATGAGCATTAAAAAGAGGACGCTGAACACATGCATTGTCCTTAATGTTCGTGCTACATGCCACCTTCATTCTTTAGGTGTTATATGGGAGTGATAATAAAACATGTAAGCAGATGACCGATAATCCAAGGATCAATCTTATTGCATTACTTTGAATTTGTATCATTAGTGGAAGAGAAGAAATTGTTTCCCTCTGTTGAAAATAACACATACAATACATATATAAAGAAAATAATCCTTGTTCCCTGGCTGCCATGTTTTTAAACGGATCAACTTGATTTTAGCTATTTGGGTAGAGGGTCTAATACTGATGAGCATTTGTACAACATTATTTGAAATCTGACCACCGGTTAGTTATTACATGAAAAACTATATCATATTCATGAAACACATATGTGACTTTCAAAAAGTGCAACATTTGTGACATAAGTTGAAATATTTAAAATGAACCATTCAATTGCAGTACAGTTTTAAATGTCAAACTGAGTTTGATGACACATTTGAGAACAACCTATACTTTCATTTTCTGGTATTAATCAAACATATTTATTTCGTTTCGTGTTCTTAGAGTTAAAACAATTCGCTTCAACAGAAGTCGATGTCGATATGATACTTCTTTGCTTCCACATCTTTTTCCTGAATATACCTGAAATAAGAACAAAAATAAAATATTTCACGATTTTACTAATGCTGACCTATACATACATTTTACTTATATATCCTATTAAATTTTATAATAATTTTATTTTCGATATATTTCTGCTTTCACATTAGATTAACATGTTAACTACAAGCAGTACTAAATAACAAAACACATCATGATATATTTCGAATCAAGCTTATTTTGCATATTAACGCCTCTACAGCTCCATACTTAAAACATGTACATTTTTGGTAAAAAAAAAACACACTTGTTCTCGCTACACATTACATTAGTGTTTCTTAGCTCAATTTGTCAGTCATCTTATTACAGCACTTGAGTTCTCATTCATTGTCAATTTTCCGATGGGGGTGTGGGAGCGCTTAACTTATTTCCAGGTGTAATGTTGTTGGTATAGTGAGTGTAGAGTGTTTGGCTGGTAGCGTAGTTGGTATGGTGGGTGTAGAGGGTATTGCTGGTAGCATAGTTTTTATAGTGGGTGTAGATGGTACAACTGGTAATGTAAATGGTATCAGAGATATATAATATGAAAATATGTTTGGTCTCAGAGAATGTTTTCAAAAAGTTATAAAATAAAGTGTAATACACCAAGGACTTATATGGATGTTTTCACTAAAAATGACGGGTATTACCCAAACATGACATACTGTGACGCAATCGTCAATAACGTGAATAGCCTCCACGTACATGTACATCCTCGACTCACCTCCTTATGACACCAGTAAGACGTTGGATGAGGTCCTAAGGTAAAATTTGACATTGACGTTGCAGAGCTTACCATTGTTATGATGTTCTTATCATTACCAAACCGATTTTAGAAATTTCAGTTGTGGTCGCGCTAAAATTGCGGGAACATTCAGGGGGTGCTTAACATTTTTCCAGGTGTAAAAATAAGACTCTATATATAAATCCTTGAATACATGTAATAGTCGACTCGTCATTTACACATTTCTTAATATTATTCTGTAGGCGTGCACTATTCTTACCAAAGACATTATGCAGTACCTACATTTAATCGAACCCCATCATGGTAGTAGAGCTATACACATGTGTGACATATGCTGTGGCGACGATCTGTGTAATACGAAATCATGTAATGTTCTAAAACGTAAGTTAGGTACTATCAGTAAATAGCACATTAATTGGTTGGTAATGTAAGGGACATACTTTTCTATTGTTACTTTGCACACACATTTATAAAGTACATTAGTCAGGGCTGCGTACAGTTCGATTAAACGTTTGACAACGTTAGCTAACATATCTCTGGACACTGGCTCAATCTCAAATTAACACACAGTATGCAACAATTTTAGGGAACCAGACATTATCCGTGTTTGCTGTTGAACGGTGCTGAATGCAGCCAGGCGTTAAGGTCTGTTTTCCAGCTACAGTGCATTACTGTACTGAGTTTGCACACACGAGTAGACATGAACGTGGTACCGAGTATATAAGCTCGACGAGTCAAACTTAATGCCTTTCTGGTTATTCGCCCCTCCTTCACACTCTCTTCAATCTTTAAATTACTTTCAATTATCTTTATATAAGTCCTTGACTTTTCTAATTAAATAGTATTCTGTAAATTGAAACTATTTATTTGTTTGTCTCTATTTTTCAACAATTTTAAACTTGCGTAGAAGTCAAATCTGGTTATATTTCGGGTTGAAAAGACTTATCTAGAATTTTGCCCGTTGCAGTAACTAATGTTATACTTCGGTGAATTATTCCAATTTATTAGGTAGTAGTTTTAGGTAATTCTATAACTATCAACCATATTACATAAAATTAATTAAGTATTGCAACTTCTTAAATATAAAGAATCACAGAATGCAATTATATACTACTGTTTTGGCAAAATCCAGTGTAAAAAGGTTAATGATCTATCACAATAAAATATTCTATAGAAAACTGTAGTAACTTAAATGAAATGAATGCCAACTCTCAAATAAATATTCAGTTAATGCAACATTGGACATACATAATAGTGTGTAATAACCTTTGATTGCCCATAAAGCCCGAAGACTTATTTCCAACGATGTCTTTGGTACTATACTTACTAAGAGTATACATTACAGAATTGCAATTAAATAAACATAATATAAAGTTGAAGACTTTGGAATTTGGAAGTTACCACATGGAATGTTTCCATAATATATTTGCCGTTTAAAAATATATTATTTTTATCCCAAATTTGTATAAAAATATTACAATTAAAAACATTGAGCATATCTAGTCAACAAGTGACCAGTAAATAAACTATGTTTTCCTAGCCCTGTCTAATAAATGGGTCTTGACAGAACTTTTAAAGATACTAATTTGATTAATTTCCTTAATGTCAGCAGGCAATGCATTAAATGGAATTTATTAGTTAATATCACTGTTGTAGATAACCCATGACAGTGTATGTTATCGGTTAATGTAAGTGTTTTTAAAAAGACTATGGTAGCATGTAATCAATTAACAGCACTTATAGTGGTGTATTATATCGAATTATAACATTATTTTATGTAGCCTTTTGAAGGTAATGATGTCATAGCCCGTAGCACTATTGTCATACGGCTCACATACCATTAATGTTGTACCATTCTACATATAGAGACATGCACTTCTGGAACACCGAACACATTGCCAATGGTTCTAAAAGTGTCTAGTTTTCATAAACTCTTCTTTTGATCTAAATAATAGTATACTGGAATAAAACACGGAGTTGATTAGATTGCATTTTACTGGGGCGCAATAATCTTGTTAACATTACCAAAGGGGGGTGGGGGGATTGGTAGGTTAGACATATAGAAGTGTATTCTATTGGTCAACACATGCCGTACTCTTGTATGTAGGCTATAGAAGTACATTCTATTAGTCAACACATGCCACTCTATTGTATGTAGGCTCTAAAAGTGTATGCTACTGGTCAACACATGTTGCACTCTTGTATGTAGGATATATAAGTACATTATATTGGTCAACACATGTCGCACTCTTGTATGTAGGCTATAGAAGTGTATTATATTGGTCAACACATGCCGCACTCTTGTATGTAGGTTATAGAAGTGTATGCTATTGGTCAACACATGCCGCACTCTTGTATGTAGGATAAAGAAGTGCATTCTATTTGTCAACACATGCCGCACTCTTATATGTAGAATATAGAAGTGTATTCTATTAGTCAACACATGCCGCACTCTTGTATATAGGATAAAGAAATGTATGATATTCGTCAACACATGCCTTACTCTTGTATGAAGTCTACAGAAGTGTATGATATTGGTCAACACATGCCGCATTTATGTATGTAGGCTATAGAAGTGTATGATATTGGTCAACACATGCCGCACTCTTGTATGTAGGATATAGAACTGTATGATATTGGTCAACACATACCGCACTCTTGTATGTAGGATATAGAAGAGCATTCTACTGGTCAACATATGCCGCACTCTTGTATGTAGGATATAGAAATATATGATATTGGTCAACACATATAGAACTGTATGATATTGGTCAACACATACCGCACTCTTGTATGTAGGATATAGAAGTGTATGATATTGGTCAACACATGCCGCACTCTTGTATTTAGGATATAGAAGTGTATGCTCTTGGTTAACACATGCCACACTCTTGTATGCAGGCTATAGAAGTGCATTCGATTGGTCAACACATGCCGCACTCTTGTATGCAGGCTATAGAAGTGCATTCGATTGGTCAACACATGCCGCTCTCTTTTATGTAGGTTATAGAAGTGTATGATATTGGTCAACATATGCCGCACTCTTGTATGCAGGTTATAGAACTGTATGATATTGGCCAACATATGCTGCACTCCTGTATGTAGGCTATAGAAGTGTATGATATTGGCCAACATATGCCTTGTATGTAGGTTATAGAAGTGTATTATATTGGTCAATACATGCCACACTATTGTATGTCGGCTATATAAGTGTATGGTATTAGCCAATACATGCCACATTCTTGTATGTAGGATATAGAAGTGTATTATATTGGTCAACACATGCCGCATTCTTGTATGTAGGATATAGAAGTGTATTATATTAGTTAACAGATGCCGCTCTCTTGTATGTAGGCTATAGAAGTGTATTATTTTGGTCAACACATCCCGCACATTTGTATGTAGGCTATAGAAATGTAAGCTATCGGTCAAAACATGGCATACTCTTGTAGATAGGCTATAGAAATATATGCTATCGGCCAATACATGCCGCATGCTTGTAGGTAGGCTATAGAAGTGTATGCTATTGGTCAATACATGCCACTATCTTGAAAGTAGGCTATAGAAGTGTTTGCTTGTATGTAGGTCATAGAAATGTATGGTTTTGGTCAATATATTCCACACTCTTGTAGGTAGTCTATAAAAGTGTATGGTATTGGTCAATTCATGCCACTATCCTGAAAGTAGGCTATAGAAATTTATGCTAGTAGGTAGGCAATAGAAATGTATGGTATTGGTCAATACACGCAAATCTTGTAGGTAGACTGAAGCAGTGTATGCGTGTAGGTATGCTATAGAAGAGTGTATGATATTGATCATTTATATCAGAATGTTGTAGGTAGGCTATAGAAGTGTATGCTATTGGTTGATACATGTCACACTCTTGTAGGTAGTCTATAGAAGTGCATGATGTTGATCAACACATGTCACACTTGTGTATGTAGGCTATAGAAGTGTATGTAATTGGTCAATACATGCCACAAACTTGTAGGTAGGTTATATACATGTAGCACACATAGATGTAGGTTATAGATGTGTATGCTTTTGGTCAATACATGTCACACTCTTGTAGGTAGGCGATATAAGTGTATGGTATGGGTTTTAACATGAAGCACTCTTTTAGGTAGGCTATAAAAGTCCATGATATCAAAGTATACCACTTTCATAGGAATACTATGGTAGGTTGTGGTGTACAAGTGTATTGTATGGATTTATTTATGTAGCACTCTTTCAGGTAGGCTTTAGTAGTGCATGATTTCGATGTATATCACTCTTGTTGGAATACTATGGTTGTCTTGGGTAGGCTATGGAAATGTATGAAACCGGTTATTGACACTCCTGCATGCATATTATTTTTGTAAATTCCATTGCTATTATTCAATAATTGCCACATTCTTGCAGGTAGGCTACAGAAGTGTAGGCTATTTGTCAATCCATGCCTCAGTCTTGTAGGTAGGCTATAGAAGTGTAGGCTATTTATCAATCCATGCCTCAGTCTTGTAGGTAGGATATAGAATGTATGGTATTGGTTTAAACATGTAACACTCTTTCATGTAAGCTATAGAAGTGTATGGTATCGATGCATATTACTCTTGTAGGAATAATATGGTAAATTGCGGAAAGCTATATCAGTGTAAGCTATTGGTCAATACATTCCACACTCTTGTAGAATGATATAAAACTGTAAGCTATTGGTCAGTACATGCATAATCATAAAGGTAGGATATATATTTGTATGCTATTGGTGAATACATGCCACACTCTAGTAGGAAGGCTATAGCAGTGTAAGCTATTGGCCAATACCTGCCACACTCTTGTAGGTAGGCTATAGAAGTGTTCGCTATTGGTCAATACATGGCATACTCTTGTAGGTAGGCTATAGCAGTGTAAGCTATTTGCCAATACTTGCCACACTCGTGTAGGTAGGCTATAGCAGTGTAAGCTATTGGTCAATACATATCACACTCCTGTATGTAAGCTATAGAAGTGTATGCTATTTGTCAATACATGCGATACTCTTGTAGGTATGCTTTAGAAATGTTAGCTATTGGTCAATACATGCCAAACTCTTGTAGGTAGGCTATAGAAATGTATGTTATTGGTCAAGACACGCCACTCTCTTGTAGGTAGGCTAAAGCAGTGTAAGCTATTAGTAAATACATGTCACACTCCTGTATGTAGGCTATAGAAGTGTATGCTATTGGTCAATACATGCCAAACTTTTGTAGGTAGGCTTTAGAAGTGTAAGCTATTGTTCTATACAATGCACACTCTTGTAGGTAAGCTAAGGAAGTGTATGCTTTTGGTCAATACATGTCACAATCTTGACGGTAAGATAAACAATTGTAAGCTTTTGGTCAATACAGTCATCCCACACTCTTGTAGATAGGCTATAGTAGTGCATGCTATTTGTCACTACATACCATACTCTTGTAGATAGGCTATAGAAGTGTAAGCTATTGTTCTATACATTGCACACTCTTGTAGGTAAGCTACGGAATATATGCTTTTGGTCAATACATGTCACAATCTTGACGGTAAGCTAAAGAATTGTAAGCTTTTGGTCAATACAGTCACCCCACACTCTTGTAGATAGGCTATAGTAGTGCATGCTATTTGTCACTACATACCATACTATTGTAGGTGGGCTATAGCAATGAAAGGTACTGGTCAATAAATTCCAAACTATTGTAGGAAAGCTATAGAAATGTATGCTGTTGGTCAATACATGCCACATTCTTGTTAGTAGGCTATAGAAGAGTCTGTTTTTTTTTCAATACTTGCCACACTCTTGTAGTTAGGCTATAGAAGTGTATGCAACTGGACAATACAAGCCACACTCTTGAAGGTAGCTGATAGATGTGTAAGCTATTGGTCAATACTTGCCACACACTTTCAGGTAGGCAATAGAAGTGTATTGTATGGGTTTATTTATGTAGCACTCTTTCAGGTAAGCTATAGAAGTGTATGGTATGGGTTTATACATGTAGTACTCTTTCAGGTAGGCTATAGAAGTGTATGGTATGGGCTTATACATGTAGCACTCTTTCAGGTAGGCTATAGAAGTGCATGATATCGGTGTATGCCACTCTTGTGGGAATACTATGGTAGGTTGAGGTAGGCTATGGAAATGTATGAAACCGGTTATTGACACTCCTGCATGTATAATATGGTTGTAAATTCCATTTGTTAATTGCATTGTGGAAGAATGGATAGAAGTATGCTCACAGAGGTATAGACTTTTGAAGATAATATTTTGAATGCATTTTCATGTAGCCCTCGATATAAACTTTAGTGTAGTATTGTTCAAATACATTAATCAACTAAGTTAATCTTGATCAGTATTTAAAATATAAATTCCTGGCAAAAACTAGCATTCATTTTATGATTATCAACATTACGTTATTTTTACACTTTCAGATGAAATGTATCTACTGTGCAAAGACGGTCGCCTCAATATGACGTCATTGTCACTGTTTGGAAGGTGAAAAAGCAGAACTTTGCTTTATCAGTGCTACTTGAACAATATGCATATAATACGGACATATATTATTTATAATCTTTCAAATATATTTAATTTATTAACAAGTTCTTATAACTTTATATAATAGAAAAATCACGCTTGAAGTCTTCCTGAATAGAACCATTACGAAGTATATAAAGTTTCTTGCAGATACCTTACCCAGCCGTATTGTTATATTATAATATTAATGCACCCAGTCTATACCAACATGCCTTATTTGTGTCAAAACTTTCTATGTCCTCCAATATACACAGTTCTTATAACTTAATACTATGCAAACATCTCACATTTTCTCAATAGAAATTATGGTATAAATCCAAGTAATATAATTTTTTTCACTATTGAATATCTCAACATCTCAGAAATGTTGTGAATGCTAAAATTACATATAGTTTTTAAAAACTTCATAGGTGTAGGAGCTGGAGATTGGGGGTGACAGCATATCTATTTTGCCAACACCCACATATTTTGATATAGATGTTTAATATTCCATATTACCAAAGATATGGAATATATACATGTAGCAACAATGCATATTTTAATTTGTCCTCAAGTTCACTAGAATGAAGATTTTAGTTTTTTAATATAAAACATTTCATTGGAGGCCCCCGTATTGCTACAAGTCCCTTCCATCATGTTTTGGCTAGGAGTGCATGGGGTCCGGAGTTTATAACCCAGTGGAGGTTTACTTTAATATAAATACATGTTATAGGATGTTTTGCGTGTTTGTTTGTGTATGGGGTGTTGGTGTGTAGAAGGCCCATCGCACACTCTACTTCAGATTGCATCCCCCACTCCCAATGACTGAAACGCACCTACGCCTACGGTCAGCTGTCAGCTTTTTATTGACAGGAAATAAATATCAGTGTTACATAGTAATCTGTTTTAAAAATAGCAGCGGTTTTTCTAGGAGTAGAGCAAGTTCGCCACGCATGCAGAAGGTCGTCGGCTCGATTTCCGACCGGGTTATACCGAAGATTGGCGCTCATCATTTAGAGGATAGTCAGGTCAGCCTGGTGTCAGTATAATGTTGCTGGGTGGGGTATCATACCATGTATCTGCGGCATGATACCCCAGTGTCAGTATAATGTCGCTGGGTGGGGTATCATACCATGTATCTGCGGCATGATACTCCAGTGTGGACATGTGTCAGTATAATGTTGCTGGGTGGGGTATCATACCATGTATCTGCGGCATGATACTCCAGTACGGCAGCGCTTAGATTACTGTCTCAAGTAGATACCGTCATGATTTAACTGAACAATTGTTGAAAACGACACTAAACATCAACAACTGTTTTAGAAATGTATGTGTTTTCATTATAAATCACATCAAAACATGCAACGCATAGCAGAATTAACAATATAATAGCAATCAAGTTTACATAACTTAAAAATACTTCAAAAACTTTTCTTTTTGCAAAAACAGTTAGATGTAGTGATATCTAAAAAATATCATTAGTAACTACATAAATTAAACAAATACTTTTCTTGCATACCGTATAATGATATGAGCTTTTGGACCATGAATAGATATTTTTGTCTCACCCTAGGTCCGAGTTAAAATCTCGCGCGATGACGCTATAACCATCTTAAACTATACGACGTAAATTATATAATTTAACGTATTAAAAGTGATATTGGTAAAATATAATGATGAATTGATTTAAATATATCATTCAATGTGTTTGGTATTCAAGATAAAGAATCATTCATGTCTTTTTCGATTCGGACAGAAAGTTATGTCCCTTGTGATAACAGTTGTCACGGGAACTCGACAGAATCTCATTCCCATCAAAATAGTTATCCCTCGGGACGGAATTTTCTATCCGAACCACAAACTCATGCAAGATTCTTATAGTCCCTGTAAACCAAGCAGCTGAAGATAATAATGGTCCACTACCACTGTTTACACTTATATTTAAGATCATGAAAGGGCTACAACTCTAAGAAATCTATGTACTTGAACTTATATCATTTATCTTTTCCTGATTACGAATATAATGTATTCTAAAGTTGGTAACCATAGATGGTGGCAAAATAAAGATAAAGTCTAAAACAACCTATTTTAAAATAGTTTAAACTTTAAATGGGGGATAAATCCTTAAAAAAGTAAATCAGTACCCTCAATTATTGTCCTTATTATTTGATTGATTTCGGTTCTTTTTTGTGTTTTTATTTCATTTTATTATTTCACAAAATCTGATGAAAATAAGAGAGATGGCAAGTGACTTTGAGACAGCCTGTTAGAGCTGTCGGAAATGTAGGGCCCATAATTAATGTTTAGAAATGATTTACTATGGCACCAATTTGTAAGATATTAAATACAGATAAAGGTCTGATGATTTATCAAACATTATATGCATTGCTAACAGTGCTTTTTATTTTTTAACATTCATAGCGATTTTTTATACACTGTCATAAACTTATTTATTTTAAATTGATTGTGGAACAAATTCTATCAACTTTGATTTGATCACTTTCGTCTATAATTAAACTTTCACTTTCAAATAGGTTTCTTAGCCGGCCATTTCCAATCCAAATCCCGGATATCTTCAATAACTGGTCTGTCTTATCCCAATAAAAACTGGGAATTCTGTATGTGTCCCACAATCCATAGCTATTTAACGATTTCTAAGCTATGACATCATTCCACTTTCTCTAAATCAAATGACCAATCAGCGTGCTTAAATCTCATTGCTTTGTAATGGACCCAAGAGGGAGGTCTGAGTCCATTCCTTAGACATAATACAAGGGAGATAACGCTAGGCGTTTTTTTACCAAAGATCGTCAGAGTTAATGTTTATTAAACGATAGAGGTGTAAGCCGCCAGTTATTTTCGTACTTATTTCTACAGTAGATAAACCATTTCAAAGGATTATCATTCATAGAAAGACCCATTTCAAAGAAGGATAACTAACATTTTATTTTTTTCACAATTTAATCATGACATGCTTTCAAAATGTTCTAAAAACACCAAAAGTGCCATTCATATCACCAAAGTGAGCATTAAACTGAAGAAATAGCATTCTTAAATATTTAAAAGAAACAAGGATTATATTTATCACTGCCATTCTGCGACTACCCCATGGAATCACTCCCTATTTCTAATGGATGTGGTACCTTCATGAATATAAAATCACAACCAATTGAGATATCGTATAATATATTCCAGAAATCGCCATTTGCATTTCTCATTAAGAAAATATAAGTTGAGTCATCTTAAGGAGGGCTGACGTGTAGTGGAACGAGTGATGGTCGCTCGCGCCAGGGGTTGAAGGTTCGATCCTCAGCTCGATATGATGCATCTACAAAATACAACACACAGTACAGGTTCTACCTAGGAAGCGGACTCGAGAGCGGTTCATATAAGCTCTGAGCTGTCTTCGCAATCGAGCTTAGATAAATTAATATAAACTAGATTAATTTATTTTTTCTGTTATCGCTTTGTGATCTACTAAAAGCCCTTATAATATAGTAATATTACATTTGGTGAGTGGGTACGTTGGTGTACAGTTGGGGCAACGTTAGCGTTGATAATACTGAAATGAGTTTGTTCAATACGGATCTCCGAAGCATTATCGTCTAATCACCACAAAGCCTCTATAATATTGTATGACCACATTGGGCGAGTAGGTATGTAGGTGTACATTTGAGTTGAATTTGTTCAATACTTGTCTAATGACCGCATGCCTCTCGCCGCTGAGGTCGTGGGTTCGAGCTTTGTGATATACCGATAACGCGTATAGTAAAGTATAATATGGTCCTCCGAAGCATTATCGTCTCATCAACACATACCTCTCTCTCTGAGGTCGTGGGTTTGAGCCCAACTCAGCCCAACACATAATTTTCGAGAAAATTTGTCATTTACTTGTCTTTCTCCACCAATAAAACTGGACATGTTATTAAAACCCCTGTTATGGGTGTGATATGGAGAAAATTAATCCATATTTAAAAAAGTTTGTTCAATCATTTGATGAGAATGAAATTTAATTTATATTTTTATATTTTTTATAGTATAATACTTAAAGGCCGAAGTATGAATATGCCTGCAAACGACAATACACTGGAGTTAACCAGTAGGATTGGTTGATTGAACATTTAGCGTCAGTTATGCAATCGATGTCTCACAGACGAATAGTAAGCCTAACCACTCTCTCCTGCGATCCCGGAAGGTTAACCAGTACGAGCACACCCATAAACATTCGCACATGAATCAGCGGTGAGAGACGAATGATAACGAGTCTAAAAATGTCATATATAAATCATAAGGATGACTGTGGCGTGGCGGGGGTTCGAACTCACGAGCTGTATTTGTAGACAAATGCGCTACCGTCTCTGCTAACCGGGTCCGGCCTTTACCAGTGTGTGTGAAAGAGAATACGATTTGTCATTTTTTCTGATGTAAACATAGACATGTTGATATCATTTCATGCATTTAGGACAGACGGTTCAGAAAAGGTATGACTCACATAATAAATACGTTTACATCTTGATGACTTCTGGACCAATTGTGGGGCTGCCATCTATCTGATTGGTTAATTCAAATTTTCCACCAGACACAACGAACATATTTTCTGCAAAGCTCTTGTTTCGAAATATAGAACACATTTTTCAAAAATGTTAAAAAAACTGTACTAGATCAAGCCCAGACCACGTAAATATGTTTTTTGAAAAGCAGGTTGCGAAATATAGAACGCATTTATCAGAATTCTTGGTTTAAACAATCTTTTATGAAGAAAAAAACTGCACAAAGAATATAACGTAATATTTGCAAAATATTAAAATGACAAAAATGTCTAAGAATTGGGTTTTGGATAAAGCTCATTAACTTGTATGAATCTAGTTCCCAGAAATTACTAATGATTTACAATATTCGAGTGGTTATCTATAAAGCAGGTATGGTTTTTTTTAATTTTGTTATTGTTGCAACTTTAACGTTCGTTCACTGGTGTTGTTATTTCATATTAACGCAGTGTACAAACTGTTAAAGAAGAAGTAAAACAAAGTTAAAAGTTACAAATGGAGATGATAAGTAGGAAGAAAAGAAAAGATGAAAAGAAAATGGTTCTGCATGGGTGTCCAGATTGCTCCGGGGTTACAGAATAGGTAATGTGTATGTTGTACAATATGATTGATTGATTAATTGAATATTTAGAGTCATTTTTATGTCATCGAGGGCTAACAGAAGATCAGTTAACCTAACCACTGTTTTATGGGAGCCTGAAAGGTTAACCAGTATTCAAGCACACCCAATCACTGCAAGTTACTGATAACATTCCCACTTGAATCAGCGGTGAGAGACGAATGATAATGAGACACAATGTCGTATATCAATCGTCACGGAGAC
Source organism: Panopea generosa (assembly GCA_029582155.1). Taxonomy (NCBI): domain Eukaryota; kingdom Metazoa; phylum Mollusca; class Bivalvia; order Adapedonta; family Hiatellidae; genus Panopea; species Panopea generosa. The sequence continues at coordinate 1,329,229 of CM055908.1, read as the reverse complement.
TGTTGCTGGACGGGGATTCGAACTAACGATCCCCTGGATTGATAGTCAGACGCGTCTGTACAATATGAACAATGATGTGTAGTTAAGTGGTTTAATGGTAGAGCGTTCGCCTCGCATGTGGGAGGTCATGGGTTCGGCCCTCGGCCGGGTCATACCAAAATACTTGAAAAATGATACTCGAAGCTTTCTCAATCAGCATTTAGAGGATAGTTCTAGGTTTGGCCGGGTGTCGTATCAGTATAATGTGATAAGTATGAACATATAATGTGTCTACGGCATGATACTCCAGTGTGGCAGCACTCAGAATTCTGTCTCAAGCAGACACCGTCGCGATATGACCGAAAATTCATTGTCGGTAAACAATTAGGACAAGGCCAATGGAAATCCGTTTCACCAGTTTCATAAACAAGTGCAATCCACGTTGGCGAATGTAAAAAAAATATGAAGAAAAAAAAATCCAGCTCAGATGTTTTCTTTATATGATATCCTGTTAAATACAACACCGTGGGAAAGGCATTTAAATGTTGCATTACAAATATTTTGTTATATCTTTACTAATGTTATTATCGGCTTTAAATCTATGCATTAATGAAACAGTAGATTTTGAAATATATGTTGATTTGAATATTAGACAGATTAAATGGTGTATTAATTTATTTAAGCTTTATTGGGGTGGTGGGGGTAGGGTGTATATTTAATTATTTAAGTATCTTCCATGGGTTTTTGGAGTGGATGGAAAATTCCGTCCGGGTGGATAACTGTTCAAGCGGTCACTTGCTAAAACAGTTACCTCGAGAGACAGAATTTTCATTCCGGACCAAATAACCCACGATTACAACCCTAACTGTGTGATTTTTTTAAGATTTTTGTTCCGGTTTATTTTTAAGGAAACCATTATAGTGTTTTTTTCAGAATGAAGACGTCATAGCGCGAGGAATTTATGAATGGCGTTACGTTATAGTGCGATGAGGGGATAAGTGTGAACAGGGGATGTAGGATGAAATATCCATACATGGCTAAAACACGCGGAATTCCTTGTCCGGTATGCATGAAAACCGATTCTGCTACTAATGTCTATTTTCCGAGGATGTTCTTGACTTCTAAGGGAATTTTGTATCAGCTACTTACCTATACAAAATTATTATAATGAGACCCGACGTTTATGACAAGTTTGACAGGTTGACTCCCCCATTTCCAGAAGATCTGAGACACCATATACAAATATATGAATACAAATGTGTAGATACAAGGATATCTAATAAAAATTCACATAATAAATATATACATTATATCGTAGTTGTTATTTATGGTGCTGATCGTCGCTTTATTATTTTTTTTATTTCAGTCCAATTGCGACAGCATCAACTTGAGACAGTTTTCTTAGCGCTGTCGCACTGGGGTATTGTATATGTGGTAGACATATGGTATGATACCCTGATAACCCACTCTGTCACATTATACTGACACCTTAGAATCAGTAAATAGTACTATAATTTGCGTAACTAATAATATGAACTAGTAAAACATATACCACTTAGACGTACATTAAACCAAACACATATATTATGTTTAGAATGTAAAATAGTTTTCTGAACTTCGTGGCTTTTCTTCGACCCCACCTCACACAAAACAGTGATAAACTTGTTACTTTGTGCCAATCTTTACCAATCGTAGGCGGAAATGACCGAGCAATGTTCCGAATTTTATCTTAACACGTGATAGGCGTGAACATTAATAAACTAAACGCCCAACAGGTTTTTATAGTCATGCAACGCCAGAACATCGAGCTATAGGATGTTTACTTATTTATATACTTGACCTGATATTTAGAGAAACGGAGAATTGTATCAACCGACTGAAATACAAGAACAGGATATGTGGAATTTTCAGGATTTTTTCGACATTGAACACTTATTCAGAGAATTATATAACACTGCTTGATGTAATCTGTGGGATTTTGAGGTTTTTCATGAAACGCATTTTCCAAGAATGTTATAGCTACTTAGTGTAAATATGAATTTTAAAGACCCCCTGTAGTAATGTATCAGGCACAACTTTTATCTGGTTTCTATTTAGGACAGGAACATAATTTACGTAATTGGATGAAAGTTATTTCGCACATAACTATGTGGTCGTCTATGGCAAAACCTGTAAAATATTTATATATATTGGGGATAGCTGTTTGTGAACACCAAGATTGTTATACACAGACCAGACCAAACTACAATACAAGCCAATAACACAAGACAATATAATCAACCAACTCAAAAGAAATGGTTGTAACCATAGGTTATATATCCAGGTTTAGCACGTAACATAACTGGACTGTATGGACAAGATGCATGTACTGATAGCTTATTTAAGTAGGATCACGTTAGAGATGCATAACTACTAACAGGCTATGACCGTGTACTGATAACTTATTTGAGTAGGGTCAAATTAGTGGTGCATAAATACTAACACGCTACGAAGTGTACTGATGGCTTATTTGATTATCTTTTTTTGGTCACATGCTATATACATGTAACGATTAAATATTTGAGTAGAATCCAGTTAGTGGTGCATAACTACTTACACGCATTTTACATGTACTGATAGTTTATTTGAATAGATAGGATCTAGTTAGTGATGCATAGCTACTCACATGCTATATACATATACTGACAGTTTATATGAGTATGATCCAGTTAGTGGTGCTTGACTACTCACACGCGTTTTACATGTACTGATAGTTTATTTGAGTAGGATCCAGTAAGTGATGCATAGCTACTCAAATGCTATATACATGCACTAATAGCTTAGTGGAGTAGAGTCCAGTTAGTTGTGCATAACTACTCACACTCTTTATACATGTACTGATAGTTTTTATGGGTAGGATCCAGTTAGTGGTGCATAACTACTCACACTCTTTATACATGTACTGATAGTTTTTATGGGTAGGATCCAGTTAGTGGTGCATAACTACTCACACGCGTTTTACATGCACTGCTAGTGTATATGAGTAGGATACAGTTAGTGGTGCATGACTATTGACACGCTATATACGTGTACTGAAAGCTTATATGAGTAAGATCAAGTCAGTGGTGCATAACTACTCACACGCTATATACATGCACTGATATTTTTTTTGAGTAGGATACAGTTAGCGGTGCACAACTACTCACACGCTATATACATGTACTGATAGCTTACTTGAGTAGGATCCAGTTAGTGATTCATAACTACTCACACGCTATATATATGTTCTGATAGCTTTCTTAAGTAGGATCCAGTAAGTGGTGCATAACTACTAACATGCTATATACATATACTGATAGCTTTTTCGAGTGGAAACCTGTTGGTGGTGCATACCTACTCACACGCTATATACATGAACTGAAATGATATTTAAGTAGGATCTAGTTAGTGGTGCAAAGTGGGTTGTACCTGAATATCCTGATATCTGCTATTTAGCGGGTTGTGATCAGCTGTAATGATATCTGACTTTTAGTGGGGTGTACCTGAATATCCTGAAATCTGCACTTTAGTGGGTTGTGATCAACTGTTATTATATCTGACTTTTAGTGGGGTGTACCTGAATATCCTGATATCTGCTATTTAGTGGGTTGTGATCAACTGTAATGATATCTGCCATTTAATGGGTTGTACCTGAATATCCTGATATCTGCCATTTAGTGGGTTGTGATCAACTGTAATGATATCTGACTTTTAGTGGGGTGTACCTGAATATCCTGATATCTGCCATTTAGTGTGTTGTGATCAACTGTAATGATATCTGACTTTTAGTGGGGTATACCTGAATATCCTGATATCTGCTATCTAGTGGGTTGTGATCAACTGTAATGATGTCTGCCATTTAATGGGTTGTACCTGAATATCCTAATATCTGCCATTTAGTGGGTTGTGATCAACTGTAATGATATCTGACTTTTAGTGGGGTGTACCTGAATATCCTGATAACTGCTTTTTAGTGGGTTGTGATCAACTGTAATGATATCTGCCGTTTAGTGGGGTGTACCTGAATATCCTGATATCTGCCATTTATTGTGTTGTGATCAACTATAATGATATCTACCATTTAGTGGGTTGTACCTGAATATCCTGATATTTACCATTTAGTGGGTTGTACCTGAATATCCTGATATCTGCCATTTAGTCGGTTGTGGTCAACTGTTATGATATCTGACTTTTAGTGGGTTGTGATCAACTGTAATGATATCTGCCAATAAGTGGGATGTAGTTGAATATCCTTATATTTGCTTATAAGTTTGTTGTACCTGAATATACTGATATCTGCCATTTAGTGGGTTGTGATCAACTATAATGATATCTGCCATTTAGTTGGATGTGATTAATTGTTATGCTATTTGCTATTTAGTGGGGTTTACCTGAATATCCTGATATCTGCCATTTAGTTGGGGGTTTCTGAATATCCTGATATCTGCCATTTAATGGGTTGTGATCAACTCTAATGATATTTGCCATTTAGTGGGTGGTATCTGAATATCCTTATATCTGCCATTTAGTGGGTTGTGATCAACTCTAATATTATATGCCAATTAGTTGGTTGTACCTGAATATCCTGATATCTGCCAATTAGTGGGTTGTATCTGAATATGCTGATATCTGCTATTTAGTGGGTTGTGATCAACTGTAATGATATCTGCCATTTAGTGGGTTGTACCTGAATATCCTGATATCTGCCAATAAGTGGACTGTACCTGAGTATCCTGATATCTGCCAATTAGTGGGTTGTATCTGAATATGCTGATATCTGCTATTTAGTGGGTTGTGATCAACTGTAATGATATCTGCCATTTAGTGGGTTGTACCTGAAAATCCTGATATCTGCCAATTAGTGGACTGTACCTGAATATCCTGATATCTGCTAATTCCTGAATATTCTGATATCTGCCAATTAGTGGATTGTACCTGAATATCCTGATATCTGCCAATTAATGGTTTGTACCTGAATATCCTGATATCTGTCATTTAGTGGGTTGTGATCAACTGTAATGATATCTGCCATTTAGTGGGCTGTACCTAAATATCCTGATATCTGCCATTTAATGGGTTGTGATCAACTGTAATGATATCTGCCAATAGTGGGTTGTTATCAACTGTAATGATATCTGTCAATTAGTGGGTTGTGATCAACTGTAATGATATCTGTCAATCAGTGGGTTGTGATCAACTGTAATGATATCTGCCAATTAGTGGGTTGTGATCAACTGTAATGATATCTGCCAATTAGTGGTTTGTGAACAAATGTCATGAGTGTCAGTAGCAACACGGCCTTCTTTTATTATTTGGAGTAGAATAATGGCCATCTCAGCAACAAGGCGTGACTCTAAGCTTCTGTTAGGGGTATTAATTCCTTAGTTTTGAATTTATTGATATCGCTGGTATCGATCACGTATGTAATGACTTTAACTACTTGTTAACATAATATTAAATTGTTGTTGAAATTAATTGCTCCGTTTAAAAAGGGAATTATTATAAGCTATCGTACATTGCGAATGTCTGATGATGTGTTTAAAAAAATGTGTAACGTTCATCAAATAAATTATTTGATGAACGTTACACATTTTTTTAAAGTTATAGCAATTTTTATACCAATTTACGAGCCAATAAGTGCATCATTGACCAACAGTTACTAGTACTATGCAAGGCTGTTCTCGATGGTCAGGTATGTATTTTCTAACAATAAATCTTTGCTTGAAATCAACTACATTACTTAACCAGTTAATAAATTACGAATACGTGTATCTTTGACCATAATTTATTCATACTATTCAATGCTATTCTCGATGGTCACGTATGTATCGAGGAACTGGCGTCACGTCCTCGATTTAGTAAATTAATTATCATTGTGTCTATTGCCACATGTAGTTGTTTTTTGTACATTTAGTTTATCTCGTTTACTATACGTTGTGATAGCAGCTTACCACCGTCCTATACAAACAAAGTTTATCAACTGGCGTCAGCGTATGTATTGATTTGCAGTGTTTAGATGTCTCAATTAAATATACATCAATTGTATATGTGTTTATTCCTACGAATGTTTTGATGAGATTCAACGAGGTGGCTGGGTAACCCGGGTGTGCCTCATTAGTGACATTTAGGTTAATGTCAAATGAGTTGATGATTTGCCCGTCCACCGTTAACATTTTACCTTTTACTATATAAATACAAGATGGATTTTTATTAAAGTTTGTGTGGGGGGATGGTGGTTCCGTGGTCAAGTGGTCTAAGACGCCGATCTCAAGATCACTTACCTTTCACCGCTAAGGTTGCAGGTTCGAGTCCCACTCGCTCCTCAAACATTATGAGAGAAAGTATGTGATTTACTTGCGGAGGGACGATGGTCCTACTCATTCTGAAGTCTTCCTCCATCAATAAATCTGGACAAGCCATTTATTACCTGAAATGTGTTGGAAATTACGTTTAACCGCATTAAAAACAACTATAAACAATTTGGATATTGTGTATATAACAATAAGACATCCTCGAAAATCGGCCTATTTCAGTTGTCATAGATGTAGTAGTCAGCCATTGCATCCATATTAAATACCACAATTCATCTTGATAATCAAAAAGCTTTCTTTGTGAATGAACTTAATTAAACTTCCATAAATTGTATTAATTGATTATAACCATTAATACCCTTGGTTACCAAAAAGTATTCCTTTGACTAGTTTGAAGAAAGCTAGTTTATTTCCTCTGCCACAGAGAGGGTCATGTATCTTCTAGTGCTGAAATGTTCATGTATCTTCTAGTGCTGAAATGTTCATGTATCTTCTAGTGCTGAAATGTTCATGTATCTTCTAGTGCTGAAATGTTCATGTATCTTCTAGTGCTGAAATGTTCATGTATCTTCTTGCTTGTCCAAACGAAGTTCTAATTGAAGTTTTAAAGGGACACTTGCCAATTTTGATATTTTTTACTTAAACCACTTTCTAACATTTAGATTTATATGTGATTCAAGTATCACTTAGAATAGGCTAATATTTGGGGTAGAACCCTAAATTTCAAATTTATATGTATGGTAAGTTAGAAAGTATCTGTATGGAATAGTTTGTTGTTTTATATTTTGTGGATACTTACATTATATTGTTAATTACATTAACGGTTGACGAATGTGACTATTTAATTAGTCTGTAGACCGGACCCATCCATCCTGATTTGTCCCGAATGAGTCCGTTAGGTACATATATTTGAGCTCATTTGAGCAAGTTGATTAGTCAGGTGCTTCAGAGAAAGTTTAGATGACGTCAACGTTTAGTAAGCGTTAACTACATAGCTATGAATTATGGGATAGGCATGGAATTATCTGCTTATTCATTAAGGGTAAATAGACAGGATTCGAGAGGTATCAGGGACTGGGATAGACTAAGATGTTACATACTAGGTACTTAGATGTATACACATGGACACATATAACAATAAAACAATAGTTCACGGGATGTGAAGAATTTATTGATTTCAATATACAAATTACACATATACGCTAGTCTATGGAAAGATTATAGCACCGCGGTGTTGTTTTATGGATACATACTACTGTAATACATTAAAAATTATTTGATGGTGAGTTGTCTAATTTCCACTTTAAATAAACGCTTAATATTTACGCCGAGTCTGTTTCTTTTCAGTTCATGATTTCGTATTGTTCTTCCAAATGCGCCTTTTATCAGATATTATTATATAATAATTATATTCACTTTTATAATCAACTTTTAATTTATTAACCGTGTGGTATACAGTTTCTTATAGAAGTGTAACCCTGTGCAATCAAAGAGTAAATGATTCAAATCAAAACACGGAATTTAAATGTAAAGGTAAGATAATATAAGTGGCGTCGTTTATAGAGGGTGACATATTTAGTTTAAACTAATCTTTAATGTGGCCATCTATTATCTACAAGATACACACATTGAAATAAACATGTACATGAAATATTGAGTGGAGATAATGCTAAAACATTACTTTTCCACACGAGACCCACATACACATGTTCTCTTCCTATATGACTGATCACAGTGTATGTCAACATTCAAAATGGGTAATTAGTATATTTATATATGAGCCAAAAAACAACAACCTATGTTAAGTGTTTCCCAGACAACTCTAGAATTGAGTACCCACCCTAATTAATATTTTGCGTCTTTTTTTTTTATTTAAAATAAAGAATCTCGAAATGCCGAATCTTATAGAATAGAAAAACAATTTAATATTAAAATGTTTTTTTTTGCATCTTGATTTTTTTATAAATGTAATGTTCCTTATTGATTAACTATTAACTACCATAATTAATTTTTTATAGAATAGAAATTCAAGTTAAATCAATTTGATTATAGTCATTCAATATTATGACGTTTTATCCATGAAAGAAAAAAATAATAGAAAAAAGTGCCTTCCTATCTACCTTATTTTTTTTCGTAAAGTCACCCTAAACACGTTTTTAAGCAATGTACCATCTTTGTCAACGTGTGTTGTTTGTTTCCTCTGGTTAATAGAGGAACTTACATGAGCGTTCATTTGTTATTAGCTCGACTTTTCGGAGAATGTTAATGGTTAAAGTTTTGCATCCAACTACTCAATGTATTTGATTGAACTTTACACAATCCTTCCCAGTTGTCAACCCTACTACAGTAACTAAGTACGCTAACTCTTGCATGAATATAATGCAAACAATTTCCCTTGTTTTACATAGAAAATATATTTAAAGTTTTGCGTGCAAGTACCATCAAGTTAATATCTCAGTAACCAATGCATGTATTGACTTAAAACTTTACACAAGCCATCCTAGTCAGTAAAAAGACTACTACAGTAACTAAGTTAGATAACTCTTGCATGAATATAAGACAAATTATTAGCCTTGTTTGACTTAGAAATTCTTGTTAAAGTTTTGCGTGCAAGTGCCATCAAGTCCATATCTCACCAACCACTCAATGTATTTGATTGAAACTTTATACAAGCTTTCCCAGTCATCAACCCTATTGCAGTAAATATGTTAGATAACTGTTGCATGAATATTATGTAAATTATTAGCCTTGTTTGACCACTCAATGTATTTGATTGAAAGTTTACATATGGCTTTGTAGTCATGAAATCAACTAATTAAATCAAGTCAGATAACTTTTGCCATATTTTCCTTTGCAAATTAGGGCCTATGTTTTACTTAATATTTTTATTACTCAGCAGTCACTGCATGTATTTGATTCAAATTTTATACAAGATATTGCAGTTATAAAACCTCCTCAATTTTGTAAGTTAGATAACTCCTAATTGCTTGGATTTGTCATCAGTCTCAATAAAATTTGTTCTTCTGTGACAAATATTTGAATAGTCGACCTTGCTGTCACTGGCGCAGCTCTTGTTGAATTTATCAATCAAATTGGCAAAAAGAAGTATGCATTTAATAAACAATATATTTTAAATTTCCGTGTTGTATATCTAAGCTCGAGTGAATATGTTTGTTCACAAAGCATTTGGCATATCTACCTTTCGTCCGTAGTACCAATACTAAAATCAATCCCGTGTACGTTAATATAATGCATTGTATGAGCATGTTTGATTATTATATAACATGCATGTAACACGAATACCGTTTATTTTTAAGTGTTAAAACTTAGTGATTTTTCGTGTTTATACCACCTGACTAGTGGGATAACGTTGTTTTAATATCGTGTTAATAGATACTATGACTAATAAAAGGCAAGTACTACGAGTAAACACTCGTATATCCAACATACTATACATCACACATAGTAACACGTGTATATACAACATACTATACATCACACATAGTAACACGTGTATATACAACATACTATACATCACACATAGTAACACGTGTATATACAACATACTATACAGTACGTATATTAACATGCAACAGAAGACGTATCATGTGTCATGTATGAGTCTATGATATGAGGACACCGTTAAACACTGTGTATCCAGCAGATGTTTCTATTTTATTCAAAGAGCCGCCCCCAACATCAACAATGTTCCCTGTCTTCAACTCGAGAATCACATCCACAGTAGTAGATTGATATTTGGCAGTGTGAGCATAGCTGATAGCTTTGTTTGTTTTATTAAGTCTGATGTAACAGTGAGTACCAGCATTGTTACCGCTGGCCTGGATTGTCAATGAGAAGAGATAAACTCCGGGCTCGGTACACGTGAACTGTCCCGTCTGTACGTTGTATCCACCTCCGATATTGGTGATGACTTTGTTGAATACTGCAACAGTATTCACAAGCTGGGTGTTTGGAGAAGTAACGGAGAACGCCACTTGTCTGTCTGTAATAAAGGGTTCATATTAAGTAATACAATACAGGGTAAAACTGAATGGTATTTGTCTCCACGACACACATGTGTAATAACTTTACATGTTTTATATACATTGATATATTTTAAACAATCGTTTTAATAACCAAAGTAAATTATTTTTTAACACTCCATGGATATCACAGTGTACGGTTTTATTCATGTCAATATTGATTATATAATGATAAGAGTACACATTTTAAGGAATAATAAATATTTATTGTACGGTGTTATAAATATTCATTGAACGGTATAATAAATGTTCATTCTAGGGTGTTATAAGTTTTTCTTCTACGGTTTTGTAAATATTTATAATACGGTATTATAGATATTCATTCTACGGTGTTATAAATATTCATTCTACAGTGTCATCAATATCAATTATTGTATAATGTTACAAAAACTTATTATATGGTATCATAAATATTCCAATCTATGGTGTTATCAATATTTATTTTACGGAATTATCAATATCCATACTACAATGTTATCAATATTCATTCTTTGGTATCATCAATATTTATTGAATAATGTTACAAATACTTATTGTGCGCTGTCATAAACACGCATTATATTATACGGAATAACAAATAAATATTTATTAAACGGAATTATCAATATTTATTGTACGGTGTTATAAATATTTATTTTACAGTGTTATAAATATTAATTCTAGGGTGTTATGAATATTAATTGTATAAAGTTACAAATATTTATTCTATGGAACTATGAATATATATTGCACAATGTTAGAAAGTCTCATTGTTCAGTTTTATAAATACTAATAATACGTTGTTATGATTATTAATTGTACTGGGTTATATACGCTCATTGCATTGTACTATGAATATTTAATTATAATCAAGTTACTACATTAATATCTTTGTAATTTTAAAGAACAAACAGAAAGCAACTGTATATATTAACATGATAGTTGGTATGCACCATCAGTATCTGTGTGTATATTGATATAGATATATGTATGACTTAGTCGAAAAACATCGATATAGTTGGTTTACAACCGTAACAGTACATTTAAATTCATTTACAAGTAACATGGTTGGCAACTAAGGAAATAGGTGTCTAAATAGTGATATTACTTTTATAAGTATTACATGTATTTAGTTGCATATATTTAATGTTACATATATGTATAGTTCTCTGCATTTAAAGGTATAGTTAAAAAATTATTGATACTTGAAAAAGCGCGAACACCGTTTGGCATGAATTTGTTTCATTCAAATCTTTACATTTACAATGCACCAACACATAACTTATTTTGTATTTGTTAAGGTGTTAGTTTGCATACACCACCGTCACCTGTGTATACAATGGACACAATATCTAACCGGCGTCCTGCTAACTTTAATAATTCAAGCAAACCAACAGATGCATCTTATCAATATTAAAACATCGTTTAATATATGTGTTATGCCGCACATTTTCAGTAAATATTGTGACGGCATTTTCTAGTAATATATTTTCTTTGACACTTGCAGATCTAAAGTGAATTTGGTGTAATAAAGTTTAACACTTTGATATATTGATATTTGAAAATAGTTTGCATATTATGGTATGAAATAACTAACAATCGATGCATATTAAATTGAAAATAAGTATATACAATTCAAGACTGATTATGGATTAAATATATGTAGAGAATGAGAACACATTTTATTCTAGTGTTTTCATTAAAAGGTAGGGAGAAGTCATTTTATAAGTGAGATAAAAATGTGGTTTTCCACAGTGATTATATAGACAAAATCAATACAGCGCCACACATTTTTCAAACACCATTATGATGAATATCAGTCAATAAACGTTATTTTACCTGGCTTGGTATATTCATATTTAATATTAGCTGAAGAATTAAAACCATTAAGTATGTAATCAATAAATTGTATCATTGGATACGTATAATCGTCTCTTGACAGATAATGATTGTCAAATATCTTACCTTTAACGTTACTTGACGTTTTGTTAATAAACGTTCTAAGATCGTTTGACATCCGTGACATCTGTGATTGGTGCAATGCCATCTGGTTGTTCATATCTGCTATTTTCTCTGCTAATGCAGTGTTTATTGCTTTGTCAGTTTGTTCCATCTTATCTTGAAATCCATTGTTTATTGTTTCAACAAGAGATGTCAACTCCTCGTTTTTGGATTGCTGCACTTCGGTCAGTTGCGTTAACACTGTTGATACATCTGTTTTCATGTTTTCTCTTTCACTCTTTAATTCTTCAAGTTTATTATTTACCATTTCTTTCAAAATTTTCATATCGTGGGAGAGAACAATTGACCGTTCAAGAAGTTGAGATTCAAAGTCATACCGCGAGGTCACACATTTGGGTTCTTCATGGTTCGCGGTGACAGGAAGAGAGGTTAAACACGTAAACCAAAGAAATACACGCAAAGTAATATTTAAATTCATTGTAACAACTATGTCTCTTGTGCCAACGTATGTGTTTTGAATCGTTATTCTAACGCATCTGAACATATTCCGATATGCTCGAGGATCGTTCAATAAAGACACCCAATTTAAATGTAAGTTGCTTTTCGTTATCAGACAAACACTACCATATACATCTTGTGTTTTGATATTTTGGAAATACAGTAGACATTGACATATTGTAGAATTGTCAATGTTGTCCATTTGTAATTTATAGTATTTAATATAACCAAATAGCCTTTGTAGTTCGAAGTCGCCCTGTTTGTATTATTTATCAAGTGGTTGGGTGCGGTTTTGTATATGTGCAAGTATTACATATATATCAAATGATACGTTTCCATATATGACGCCAACCTTTGTATGGGCTCATGAAAAATATATTTCACTGACACAAATTATCGCCTTGCATTTGTAAATATATTTTAATCGTATTGAACACCACACTACCATGATTTATTTCCTAAATGTCCTGTCAATGAAAGTTAATATCTATTTACGATTCCTAGTCAGCGGACAGTTGTCCCACTACATCTACGATACACTACCCGTTGACTTATTGAGTGAGCATCTTGCTGTGACTTTGCAAACTCTTTTTAGGACACAGGGCACTGATTTCATTGGTTGGTTGAACACTGTCACATGTACAATATGTAACTAAAATTAGAAGTAGCTGATTATGGCTTAGCTGTACCCTATCGCAAATGGCTAATGTCGTTAAACCTAGAGCAACAATTGTAACGACGGTATTTACTAATTATTCTTAAGACATCGACTCGAAGCCTGACTTTGGCAGGATCGGGTTTTAACATGAAACGTTTCATTAATACACACCAACGTTGGTTCCATACTCTATTATATATACTATTAACTGACAGAGCAGAACGAATTAAATTATGATAAAGGCTACAACATACTACACTAACCGCCGATCTATAAGATAAATATGGCTTAGTATTAGTAGCCTTTAATAAAATAATATGGATATGATAAATTTTAGTAGAAACTGAGCATGTCAACATAGAATACATGCTACTAGACATTTGTCTGATATTAAAATTCATTGTATTTGATAACATAGTTTGTCATTGGACACATGAATGTCAGGATAACTATTTGTTAAAATTGCAGGTATTAAAGTTTATTGTTCATGCTTTGTCTTGAATGAAGTAGGAAAACGTTATTGCTTAAAGTCGAGGTTTGCAAATGAATTTCAGTCAATAAGTTACAAGTTCAAACATATGAAACACCCCTTTCTTGATTTGAAAACATGTTGTTTATGCAAGTGGCGTATTATCATAATGGAATCTGATGTGAAATCATTATATGCCACTCATTCACGTATCATTGCTGACTTTAGACTTTAAGGACAGGGTGTTTACTTCAATTCAAAGATAAGGAAACAGAAATGCCAACGTCAACAAGAATTATGTTAATGTACTTGAACTGATTATCTATCTGGGTGTTGTTGATTAAAACATCATACTCGTACAAGGTTTTAAGTGGCACTAGTTACAATCTAGAATGAAGAATATCGTGGGAAATGTGTTGTTAGTTTGGTAGAAGAAATACAAGCTGTGAACTCTATATTATGTTACTTGTAGTGTTGTTATAGCTTACTGCAGAGAAACATAGCATATCTATTCTCAATCACTAGGGAGCGTATTATCGACTCATAAGAAATACGCGAAAGTTAATTAAGAACTGATTTTAAAGAAAAATACCATGTATGTTAAATCATATATACTAAAGTTGTGTGAAGCATAATTGTACTGTTTAATGGATTCATTTGCAAATATCGTCCATACACCTGTCACAGTTCAGAATTAGTTATCATCAACACCTGACAGAAGCATAAAAATAATGAAACAAATATTGATACAATCCAATTGTTACAGAACAACTCGTTTGATTTGGTCGCTTTAAGTTCGCATATATATAGCACCATTTATTCTAACTGGTTACCTGCCCAAGGGAAGTAAAACACCAGTAAATAAATGACCTGGGATCCAGCGTTTGCGTCATCTCCTTATGGCTGAATTAATTGATAAAAACACAACAATAACTATGGATAATGGCTTAACTTTGAATCGTGATAAGAGACGGAAATTAATCATAATACTTTACATTACTTTTATTTGTTTATTTTAACGTATTATGCATACTGTATCAAACGAAATAAATACAAAATACATTTTTACCCATGGTCAAACGCTTTATAGGTACAAAGACATGGTTCGTAATGTTGATGCTGATAGTTATTGTACATAAGTTATGTTTCATTTCTGAACTCATTGTTAATCTGTACATGGCATTCCCACAGTGGTGCCACCTAGTGTTACATGATGCAGACAAACTGCTGGGTTCACAAGACATGTGTTTATATATAATACAGATCCCCTCTGTTTGTTTAGGATGTTGTGCACGTACACCATGGTACGAGTGCTGACATTATTATCTCTAAAAAATGTTACATACCAGTGTAAAATAGCGGGAAAAAACTGCAGACAGGATTTGAAGCTCCGAGAACATTTGTTTTCAACTATATTTAGATATGCGTATATATCTACGATCAATTATATAAATAAGGAAAGTACTGAATTCATTTCCTTTTGTATTCGGTCTTGGCTGTAACCAACACAAACATTAATATTACAGGAATGTTAGTTAAATATAGTATAGTAGTTAACGCAATGAGTTATTACAGACATTGAAAGCATTTTCTAATTGTGAGTCGGTGCCAAAACAAGTATGTTCAATGTAATCATTTATCCATTTACTTCATTTTCTTCTTTATATAATCATTTTATTCGTCATTGTTTACAATATATTTAACCTTATCTTTAAAGATACTTTGTAATACATGATTTTCATTTTTACGTTCATCTATACTTTAAAAATATTACAACATATTAGATAAGCCGTAAAACACTACTCTATGTTTTCATTCAGAACTCCGGCACTACTCGGACTTTTTGAATTGAGCGAGGTATTCCGAATGCCATCACAAAGTTAAAACCGTTACACGTATTTCTTTTTACAGTTTTGAAGACTACTTTATTTCTGTTCTAATATTGGTTGAGAGTATATTATATTTGGGAATGAGCTATTATATGTAAACAGCATATTGTATAATGTTTATATTATGTTTTATTACCTGTACTTACACTGGTGTCTGATAAACATTTTGGACATTTTATTATTTACGTATACTAGTGTAGCCTATTGGTATATAATTAGCGATAGCTTATGGAACGCCATGACCTGGATTATGTGACTAGTTCACATTAATAGAGCACTCTTATCATATGATGATGAGCATTTGGTATGTGATGATGTACTATAGTTATATGATGTAGTTATTTTATTATATGATACTGTTCATCTTTTATATAATGTGACTGACGTGTATTTATTATTTTTATATGATGCTGTCCTTTTGTTATATAAGAATGTACAATTCGTATGTGATGCAGTCCTTACGTCTACTTTATGCTGCTGTGCATTTATTATGATATGCGGTTACTTGTTATATGATGCAATGCTAATGTTATATGTTGTTTCTGGTGTCCTCATCATAAACCCATACATGACATATGATACGTCATCTGCTGCTTGTTATTATATGTCCTATATGATATGTTGCATATACATTTACTGTATAATGTGTTGCATACACTACTGTTAGCCCCTGGTGTCACCTCATTAACTATGTTATCAATAATAACTAAATAAACACAAGTCAGGGTGTCACACACATGAACAGTTGATAACCCTCATGAATAAACGTGCTCAGGTGAAGCTTGATATATGAACATAGAAAGAAGTGATTTTAGTGCTGGTTTTACGGACGAAAGGCAGATTTGTCAAATGCTTTGGTCAACATACATTCTCACTCTTGATTAGACTCGTACAACACGGAAATTTGGAATATATTTTATTTCCATTCATAACACACACACACACACACACACACACACACACACACACACACACACACACTATTTATTGGCCAGATAGAACAACACCAAATGTTGACATAGATGGTACATTGATTAAATACAGTAGTATGCATATCGTTTGTTTATACTCAGTTACAAAAACAAACTGTTAGGATGGGAACTCACATTTAGAGTCGGTCGGGTAACACCAAACACAGGTTTTTATCTGGCCTTAATATTAACATGATAGCATGTACCAAGTTTCAATGTTGACAAGTATTGTGATCTGTCATCTTCCAAATAAACATGTGTGTGAATATCGTTTGGAACGAGAAATGTTTTTGTCTGAATTGAATATTTCATGTACATGTTGATTTCAATTTGTAGATCTTGTAAATAATAGAGGACCGCATGGAAGATTAGTTTCTGACTAAATGTGTCGCCCTCTATAAACAAACACAGTCGTTAATCTTATCTTATATTTACATTGAAATGACGTGTTTTAATTTGAATCCAATACTCTTTGCTTGCACAAGATTGCACTTCCAAAAGAAAAAACTATGCCAGCTACACGGTTAATCAATTAAAATTGATTTTAAAAGTGAATATATGTGTATTTATTAAACAGCCACATTTCCTACTTGCATCTTTTGTCATTTTAGTTTAGATTAACCTGCATTAAGCAGCCACCTGCCTATATATATCTTTTCTCTCTTTTTTTCTTTCTTTCTTTCTTTCTTTCTTTCTTTCTTTCTCTCTCTCTCTCTCTCTCTCTCTCTCTCTCTCTCTCTCTCTTCAATATCTTTCTCTCTATCTCTTTATATTCACTTTAACGTTTATATGTCCTATTCTTTTTTTCCCTCTCTCTCTCTCTCTCTCTCTCTCTCTCTCTCTCTCTCTTTTGCTCGATCGACACATTGTGTTAGGATATATTTCCTATTGCAAATGGATACGTGGCATACAGTTGCCATTCACGCTCTGAGAATAGTATTGTATTTAAAGGGGAATTACTGGCATAATTATCTCGGACAACTGAAACAAAGTGCTGTATAAGGATTGGCTTCTAAAATGTTTTGCAACCACTTTATTACTGGTCTCTCTTTTCAACAATTATCATGCATTGTTTTTATTGTGTGTGTGTGTGTTTAATTATTGTTTTATTTATTGTTGTATACAAACCTTTGAATATTATGATTTATACACCTTTGGGCCTTTAGCCATCCTTCTGTTTTACCAAAAATTACTTAAATGCATAAAAATTTAACAAAGATTTCACTGGTTATTTAGCTATTATATAACCAATTATAATGAGATAATGGGCAGTTTTACTGAAACCAGTCTAAAATCAAAATCACATAGCTGTTTTCCTTTGATTTAATGTTTTACATGTAAGTATATGTTGGTGAAACAGGAGCCTGCTTCCAATGTTGTTTATTTTTTGCTTCTGTTTCACCAACATTTTACTTAAATACTTCATTATTTAAATCAATTTTGACTGGTCATTTATCTTGTATATAATCAGAATCAGTGCAAATATACTAAATTTCACTGGAACCAGTCTAAAACCATGATCAAGTGGATGCCTTTATTAGATTTAAGTTTTTAAGTATTTGAGTATATGTTGGTGAAACTGGAGTCTGCTTCTAGTTTTTTTTTTGCTTCTGTTTCACCAACATTTTACTTAAATACATTAATTTTGTAGTTAAATATCTAACTTAATTTTGACTGGTCATTATCTATAATATAATCAATATCAATGAAACCATATGCAGTTTTACTGTAACCAATCTAAAATCATTATCACCTGGTTCCTTTTCTTAGATATTTTTTAAGGATAAATGTTGGTAAAACAGAAGCCAGAATGTGAAGTATTATCGTTTCCTATATTAGGACTCGTATCTACAAAACATCTCAATTTATGATTACACAATTGCATATACCATATTTGATTAGTATGAGTAAGTATACAGTTTCAATGTCACTGTCAGTTATTATGTTGAAATACGTAAACTTTGTGTCCTTAGAAACTTTTAATGCAAAATATTTATGAGTTACCAAATGAACAATAATCAGTTTGAGTTCTAACTCCAGACTCCTGTTTTAACATATTTAACTTTATACTCACATACATAAACTTAAATGAAAGAAAAGCATCCAAGTGATAGTGATTGAAGACTGGCTCTAGAAATCTAGAAAACAGGATTTGGTTTTATTGACATTAATTAAAGAATATGACAGAAACCAGTCAAAATTAAGTTACATTTAAACCTGTATAAGCTGTCACCTCTATTGAGTAAACACTTGTCTTAAGCAGCCACTTTTACTATTTCCCATTTCTACATCGACTCAATAATCCAACAAACGAAGCTTGATTGAAAATATGATGTAGATAGAGTTCCGCAGAATAAAGTTTGTATCTGGACAAACAATTTACCAGTAATTGTTGCTGATGTTGGAAGGAAGGGTCCTACAAAAACAAGACCCGGAACTTACGTCAGTTGTTATTGCACATGGATAGCGTTGTCAAGTGGTAAAACATCGGATCCAAGGATGGTGGGTCGTGAGTTCCATCCTTGGCAACATAAAAAATATGTTTGTGGTGTTCTTGGGCAAGACACTTTATCCGCATAACGCTTAGAACTGGTTCTACCCAGGAAGACGTCGACAGCGATTTGTTGTAAGAATTTGTTTCATTAGTTGGAAAATAAATAAATATTAAAAGTTGATATTGCTGGATTTTCTGAGAAATGGCTTCTTTATGGGCACAAAAAAACGTTGAAAATACATTTGAAGTAGGCAAATTGTTTTTGTATATAAAATCTCCGCCATCGTAGAGTTAAAGCATTTTTCTCGTTATAATTTTAAAGAGGCAGACGACTATGTTAAAAAATCAGATTTCACTTTTTCACTCGAATCAATCTATACGCGTATGAACACAATTTATCTCCAAGTGTTATTGTCTGAAACTCAATATTTAAAAATGATAAACTATTGTTTTATATAAAACTGGCGAAGTCACTCTACTTTTGAAAATATGAATACAACATTTTAAAATACAAATTAATGATTATTTTTAATAAGTTTAGGGACTGCACCTATACCGATTTAATTTAAGTTTACAAGATTGTCTTGTAGACACATAAAATTAATGTTAGGCAAATAGTGACAATAATTATATTAAAATTGCCGTATCCCTTTAACATGGCACAGAAATATCAGACATTCCTTTCTACTGTGTTTGATCTGAAAACTTGATAAAAACATTGACGGAATTTATTCCCTGGCGCAATTTGTCATCGTTTATCTGACGTGTTCTTTGTTTTTTTATTAGGTTTTGTAGCAACTCTTATTGGTTGAAGTTAAGATTTTCAAAGATTTGCACCTCCCCACACGCACGCACGCACGCACGCGCACACACACACACACACACACACGAAACACACAAAAAACAAGTAAACAAATTATACTTGTATTTTATCCTGTTCTGTTCGGATGTTTTTCTCTTTCTGCTGGGAAAATGCGGCTTGTTCAAGAGTGTAAGCATCTGTTTCATTGTGTTGCTTTGTTGTTGTTTTTTTGTTTTCTGCTTATCTTAAAAATATTATTCATCATAACTATAGTCGATCCTGTTTTAGCGGCCACCTCTTTTAAACAACCACTTTTCTTAAACAGCCACATTTTCTATTTGCTACTTTTATAATTTTAGTTCAAATCAACCTGTATTAAACAAACACTTGCCTTAAAGGTTCACTCTTTCCCTAAAGTGGCTGCTTAAGACAGGTTTGACTTACATTATCGCGTTAGTACGCATATTCGTATAATATATGCATAATTTTAATCACTTATCTCTTTTTTAATTATTCGCTTATATCTTTCAAAGTTTTTTTAAACATATTTGTTAGAACAAATGTAAATTGTTACTGAACGGTCAAATATTTCACATATAATGTTTGTCCTGGAGACACATATTCCTTTCTAATCCATACTTACATGTGTAGTTAAACTGATTTGTTAAGTAAGATAAAGAGTTTGTTAATTATATTACGAAAAGGCCATCCACAATGTGCTTATGAGACACCTTTATACTGTTCACAGTTACTTCCCGAAAGCTATGCCCTTGTCAGGCGCCAGTGAGCAACCGGCCGCATCAGAAAAAAACCCAAGTGCTTCCACCGAAATTTGAACCTTTGGCCTCCCGCTTAACCACTAGGTCACGGAAGACAGTACATATGTACATTTCGATAAATAGATATGTTTAAACGAAGGCAGTAACTATAACACGTGTTTCCCTCCTTTGCCACCTGCTTCCGAATGTTTAAGAGGGTTCTTAGTTCAATAATGCTGTCTAAGCTGTATGGATAATCAAATTATCCATCAAGGATCTTAAATGGCCTAGCAGGCTAAAGTGTCAGGTCGTAGGTTTGAGTCCTGGTCAAAAAACTTTATGTGAGAAAGTTTGGTAGTTATTTCTCGAGTACCAATGTACTATATTTACTATGACCTATGCCATATGTTTATATACTTGTAATGATATTGATTTGAGAGTTGTGTCCAACAGATCTAAAGCGTTGCCAGCTGAGGTCTAGGGCTCGAGCCTGGCTCGGTCCGAAATCTTTATGTGAGAAAGTTTGCCAGATTTGTTTCAGAAGGATGGCGATTCTACATTCACCAACTTACCTAAATGACACACAATAGCTGTCATGATTTAAAAAGGCGTTAAACCCAATTCGAAAAAAAAACCACAACACCTAAGGAAATATATTAATCAATGAATTGTTTTTTTTTTATAAAAAGAAACAATTATTAATATTAAAGCTAGTGCGGCTTTAAATGTCATCGATATCCCTTTAAAAGTAGCAATAATATAATATATAATATTAGCCTACATTTTGAAACATCTTCAATGTACTTCTGTCATTGACCCTGAAATAGTAACAGGTGTGCCTTGTCAATATAGATAGCTAGACATAGAGAAAGTGTCGTGGTATTGTCCAGATGTACAACACTCTGATCTGAGGACCGTCATTCGTAGTTTAGTATATAATTGTATACCATCAACACATATACATATATATAAATTTTTTATCTAACTGTCGGTCGCACCCTTAAAATTGCATTACCATATGAGATACAAGCAAAATATATCGACATACAAAATAGAAATCGGAGTCTTATTAAAAGCTGTATCTAAAACAAATTAAAATGAATACAAAATGCTACAACTTAACTTATATTAAATCTTGTTTTAATCTGTCTATATGCCTGCCCTGCCTGCCTGTCTGTCTGTATGTCTATCTCTCTGTCCGTCCCTCCGTCTGTATGTGTGTCTGTCAATATGTCCGTCCGTCCGTCAGTCCGTCTGTATGGGTGCCTGTATCACTGATTAAAACAAAAGTTCTGTGACATATTTTACGTGCATTAGGTAAGACTTTCACTGTACACGGGCCATCTGCTTTAAATCCCATCCGATGAGAAGCATGCTTTCACAGTGCCGTGCCCTAATAAGGTACTGTGAGAGGGCGTTTCAACAACTCCAGACGAAACCCCTACGGGAATCGATCAGGCGTCTGCTTCATCAACATTTTACTCATTAATACTTAAAAACTGAACAACTTGTTTGACTGGTTATTTATCTATTATATACACAAAAACAATGAAACCATGTGCAGTTTAACTGGAACCGGTCTAAAAGCATGATCATCTAGCTGTTTTTGTTCTATTTAAGTTTTTAAGTAGTTAAGTATATATCAATACAATATATAGTAGACTGAGTACCTCTGTGTATTGAAGCAAGCATGCTTACTAATAGACCACCGCAACTCCTATTGTAAGATGTAACTACGGAGGAAAGAGCGAGATCGGGTGCACTAATGCAGGATATTTGTAGTTTCCCAAGCATAAAGGTAAGAGTGAGAAATGTAATGTTATGAATATAGTATACTCCGGAAATTGCTATTATGAACAATAATTTGAATTGCTTCGAAAATATGGTATACACAAATTCGATAGCTATAGAGTGTATTATAAAGTTGCCGGACATTATTGTAAATATCTGTTTTTGGGAGTGGTGTTTAACGCGATTTTCAACACATTTCAGATATATATGTATGACATACTAGTAGCAAGTAAATTTGTGGAAGAAGACCACGGAATGAACCATCCTCTTTCTCACATAATTTTTTTTGGAGCGAGCGGTACTCGAACCTACGACCTTAGCGGTGAGAGGTAAGTAATCTTAAGACGGCGCCTTAGACCACTCGGTAACGGAGAACAATTTTACTCAAAGCTACCGTGTCAAGAAAAAGACAGTACTACAATTTGCCTCTTATTTACATATCAATTGTGAACGACCTTTGGAATAATGAATGAAATCAGATTGCGGGATACCGGTGTGGAAAATATTTTCAAGTATTTTGAACCGAAATATTTACAATAAATTTGCGTTTGCATTAACAGTTCTGTACATTGATTTATGCATGACTCTAAGTAGAAACAACGATCTTCCAAAAGCAACTGGTTGGCTACCACCATTGAAACGAGCTCTCTGATTATCTGAAAAAAGACGACGAGCTCTCTGATTGGCATAAAAAGTATAAAGTTCAAGGCATATACTTTGATAGGAAGCTTATTTTTGGGTGGATGAAAATGGCAAATGATCACAATAAACTAGAAGTGTATTGTGTCTGTGTCTATAAAATATCAAAATTAAATTTCTTTGACTGAATTAATTGATTAAATTGTATGGAAATAATATTGGTGAAATCTAGTTTATTTCTTGCTTAAATTTCATATGAATCTGGGATAGCACTTAAACATGATATAGGACTTTTCGGTCCATAAAATGATAAAAAAATAGTGACAATTAGTGACAACAATATAATGTAAGTCTATGGAAAACGTGTTAGCTGGCAAACTGGCAAACTTTCTCACATAAAGTTTCCGGACCAAGCTGAAAAAGAGATTTGGTATAGAGTTAAAAAATACAATCGTGAAATGTTTATCTGATAGCCTGTTTATACCTTAAACAAAAACTCAATTTATCTTGACAATTGTTTTTTCACCCCCATGTTCTGATTCCGGGAGAAAGTATGCGTTTATCAACACATCATAAACAATATAGTTTATGAAACGAGGACAGCTGCACTCTCTGATTTGGCATTGAAAAAGGCATGCATGCATTTATCCTACTTGATAAACTCACTGTAATCACATTTTAAGGAACACCTGCTTGGTGTATAGATTCGTGCGCGTTTGTATGAAATATCATCTACGCAGCATTCATTTGCGTAGTTATAGGATTATAGGAATTTACGTTTTTATAGAATATACTGAGCCACTACAATAGTGTTCTTGAAGGTGCCCGAATAGTGTTTGAATCTGTATATAAAGTTTGAACTGTAATTGTTAAGTTTTGTAAAGAAAATCCCGATATATAACCTGTTACAGGGGTGCAAGACAAAGTGCCTCACGCCAGAACACACTTCAAGAGCCGTGATGGAGGATCGAACCAACGACCCTCCTATCCTAGGTTCAATACTACACTACTAAAGCATGCGCCAAAAATCACCAATACCCTCCACATATCATAAATATATAGAATTTAATTCATGGGGTAAGATTTAAAACAACACAAGCACATTCACTTATACAGGGTAATTTGATTAATGCACTTTCTTTGCGCAAATGTAACCTACACAATTACCTATTCCCCATTCCCCTGTTGGGACAATTTATTTAAAAACGTAACTAATATATATAAAACATAACTAATATAAATTTTGACTGATTAATTATCTATAAAACAGAGCCATAAAACAATATGCAGTTTAACTGTAACCAGTCTTAAATCATGATCGTCTGGCTGCTTTTTGTAGATTTAAGTTTTTAAGTGTAGGTTTGAAAAAAAAACAGATACCTGGTGATTGAACGACGCAGGAGTCTAATTATAGTTACTTCTTTCACGCAACACACCACTTTGGTCTATACAGGTATTAAAGCCACGCATTTTAACGTGCGTTTAACATACGGTCCAAAGCGTACGTTTCTCGTGTAAACAGTACCACGCGCATTTAACCTGTTTCTGCCATATGTTTAACGTATGTTAAAAGTCAGTTTAACGTACGGTCAAAACGTACGTTATTCATTGAAATAGTACCACGATGTTAAACATATGTTTTGAAATGCATGTTAATCAAAACGCACGTAAAACATACGTTTAACATATATTTAACATATGTTTTGTCCAACATACGTTTAACATACGTGGCATTTTTACCTGTGTACATTTCAGCAAAGACTGGAGGTCGAATGGGCCCGGTCCTGATCATTCGGTCTGTCATGATTTTTATTCTTTGATTATAAATTTATAGATATACTATATTGGCATGTTTTTATAGATATTCTATCTTGGCATGTTTTTATAAATATACTATAGTTGCATGTTTTTATATAGATATAATATATTGGCATGTTTTTATAGATATTCTATCTTTGGCATGTTTTTACAGATATTCTATCTTGGCATGTTTTTATAGATATACTATCTTGGCATGTTTTATAGGCATGTTTTTATAGATATTCTATCTTGGCATGTTTTTATAGATATACTATTTTGGCATGTTTTTATAGATATTCTATCTTGGCATGTTTTTATAGATATACTATACTGGCATGTTTTTATAGATATTCTATCTTGGCATGTTTTTATAGATATTCTATCTTGGCATGTTTTTATAGATATACTATATTGGCATGTTTTTATAGCTGGACGAAAAAGGCTTTTAAGAAGGCGTTTAAACGTCCAGAAATATTGACAAAACTTAATGAGTGCCAGGTTAAACCTTACGAACAGTAACATAACACAATAACAAAAATTACCCATTTTGAATGAGTGCTTATTTACAACTTGAAAAGTTGACACGACACAGAAATATACGCATCACTGCTATTTGCGAGTCTGAAATGAAAGAAACCTCAAAATTATTCATTAAAAAGGTAAAAGTTAATTACAAATCGATAAGGATTCCAGTTTGGGCAATCAGTCCTTCAGTAAAAATATGTTTTTTTCCTTTTTCTTTTTGGAATGTGGTTTAACACCAGCCATTTAACACACTTTACGTTATATTTTTATATGGCATATCCAATTTTACTTGTGAAGGAAGACCCCAAGTGAACCCTAGAAGAACAAACTTCCTTTCACAAGTCATTGGCAAAATTTCTTGAATTCTTAATGTTTTTTCATTGGGCTTAATTACGCATGGTAATCTCCTAAACCATCACATAAATGTGATGCAATAAAATGTTCGGTAGCATTTCCGGTGATGGTCCAATCACAAGAAATAGTGACAACAAAGGTGAGTTTTCTTCAATGTTTCCGTATTTTTCTTGTGTTTAAGACAGAAAATGAAAAATCTGGGAATGTTGTACGATATATTTATGCATACCCTGTTCACACATATAGGCTCTTTTTAGATACGATACTTTGTTTGTCTGTAATCACTTCTGGAAACGAAACGGCCGTGGTGAATTGTGTCAAGATTCGGCATGACGAGTGGTAACCAAGTGATTTTATTACCAGGCGTTATCTACCTGCCATTTAGTCAAACCCCTGTTGGGGATCTAGACTGACACGCGTCACTGACAAGAAGGTTGATATAAAAACAGTTGATAGATTAAAAGGATCACTGCACATGGTTAATTTTAAAAAGATTAAAAATAGAGCAGGTTTCTAACGGGAGACATGTTCAACTCAGCTAACGGCCGAGCTGAACTCTGACAAGGGATGTGCCACTACAGATGGTGCCAGGGCATTCCAGTGGACGATGTATCTTGGGAAGAAAGAGTACTTATAATAATCAGTACTGGTCTGAATTTGGCGATAGGATAATGAATATGACGATCTACTAGGTCTTAAGTGTTGAGAGTTATGTAATCTTCTGGTGGTATTGCCAGAGATAATGGGTTATGCTGTAAAACATGACTAGCCTCTGATCAATCCTTCTAACTCAAACAGTTTCCAATGTAGGGAGTTTATTATTTTTGAGACACTAGAAGTGCATGCAAAGTCGTGTTGCCCCAAGGATTGTAACTTAAATTGGCATTATATTGCTGATTGTATATGCCCGAGAAGGTATTTTATTAAATAATGCCTCATGTACTTTATTTGGGAGATTACCAGGCGTGTTAATGCCAGATGTAATTGTTTAAAACAACAAAGAACAAGGTTATTTACAATTTTCATCTCCCCCTTCATCCTCATTTTTGTCATTATAACACTACATAAACCGAACAGAAGGGACCCACTCCCCTATTCCTCCAAGACAAAAAAAAAGTGATATTATAAACAGTATAATATGACTGTCTCTCTCTACTCATTCATATATATTCAAACTGATGTGTAAATACTCAATGGGAAAAAATAATTATCTGAATCTTTTTCAGAACTACCGAGCTTAATCAAATACAGATTACAATGATTCTAATAGATCGCATGCCTAGTTACCCACTATACATGCCTAGTTACCCACTATACATGCCTAGTTACCCACTATACATGCCTAGTTATCCATTATACATGCCTAGTTATCCACTATACATGCCTAGTTACCCACTTTACATACCTAGTTACCCACTATACATGCCTAGTTATCCACTATACATGCCTAGTTACTCACTATACATACCTAGTTACCCACTATACATGCCTAGTTATCCATTATACATGCCTAGTTGTCCACTATACATGCCTAGTTATCCACTATACATGCCTATTTACCCACTTTACATGCCTAGTTACCCACTATTCATGCCTAGTTACCCACTATTCATGCCTAGTTATCCACTATACATGCCCATTTACCCACTATACATGCCTAGTTACCCACTATACATGCCTAGTTACCCACTATACATGCCAAGTTACCTACTATACATGACTTGTTACCCACTATATGTGCCTAGTTACCCACTATACATGCCTAGTTACCACTATACATGCCTAGCTACTAACTATACATGCCTAGTTGCTGACTATACATGCCTAGTTACCCACTATATATGTCTTAGATTACTACATGTGATACCTTGGGACATGAGATGGAACTGAACAGATTTTTTACCAATTCATGGCCCTAGATAACTGTCAAAACCTCCTGTCAAAATAATACTAATATTTAACCAAGAGGACCACATTAGCCTTTAATCACTCACCTGTTGATGTCAGATTCATGGGCAATAACTCCAACATTGATTGTCTAATTTGATCAATTCAAGAATTCAAAAAATGAAATTATAGTTATAATAAAACTACTCTGCAAGTTTAGTGAAGATCAAATGGAAATTACATATGCTAGAAAGCACAAAAGGTCAAAGAACACAATTCATCATGTGCAACAACTATGATATAAGTATAATTATTTGATGTGGCCAATTTAAGAACACAACTAAAATATTATGATTATATAACTAGTGTGTAAGTTTAGTCAGGATCAAACAAGAAATACCAGTGAAAGGTGACGAATACCCCCAGATGGCACCCGACAGTTATTGCACATAACTCAATGAAAAGTTATTCGCGTGCAACTAACGACAATATGCTCAACTAGGCTTGGTACCAGTCACCCTTGTGACGTTTCATTGAATTCCGGTCAATGGTTGCTGAGAAACAGCGATCACAAAAATTGTCAACAGGCAGACATGTATGAAAATTCAAAGAGCCATAACTCGTTCAAAAATCATTCTTGTATTTATACAAATTAAATATTCCATGTGGCTCTAAAACAGAAAATAAATTATAGTAGATAAAACTGTAATTACCTTCCACATGAATAAACATTTCTCAGTATGGATATTTTCCATAAGAATAATAATTCACTGTTGCTCAAATTTATTTTGACAAACAAACTATGTTTAGCTCAGTCGGTTACATCCAGGGGTAGTGAGTTCAAATCCACGCCTAACAACAGTCTCTGTGATGATTGATATACAACAATGAGTATCATTATCATTCGTCTCTCACCGCTGATTCATTTGGGAAAGTTGTCAGCTACTTGCAGCGATGGGGTGTGTTCGAGTACTGGTTACAAAACCTTTCAGGATCCTAGAAAATAGTGGTTAGGTTAACTGAATATTGCAACATTTGACATGTAATGCAATAATATTGATATATACAAACATGGTATTGGGGAAAATGTTTTAAGCCAATTTTAAAATGTTGAAAAATCCTAATATATTCCCTTTTAATAGTCCTTAGAATTTTTAGGTCCCAACTTTCAGTTTTGATTTTCAAAATGTCTAGACTTTCATTTTGAGAAATCGGTTTACATTTAAACTAAGTCTAAATATTTCGTGTTCTGTGCGTGGGGGAGGTACAGTTGCCAAGACGGTGAGGATATGTCTAATCTACCTGGCTGGAGTTGTCAGCGTAAATTAAAAAAAAGGTCGACATTGGCGTATGGCAACAAATACAGAGTATGAAATCACACGAATGAAGAACGTTAAACATAACATAACATCGAATGCAATCCTTCCCCATTTTATACCGGCCAAACTCGCCAGGCTATGGCACCTTTTTCAGTAATTCCAGCCGTTGCGTATAAATGGAGCCGCTGTTCAAAGGGAGATAACTTCAATTTAACTAACCAATACATCACTATCTTTAGAGCAAATTTTATCGATTCCAAGTTAGTTGATTATTGGGCAGTTCTTCATTGCAGAGCCTTCTAATAACCCTACAGGAGCTTGTCCCTTATATTTTTAGTTCATATAGATCTACAGTATATAATAAAATATATATATATGATTTTTTTTTCGGGACAAGCCCCTTAGATAACATCTGACTGTCGATTCCAAAACTGAAAATACCCCCCGCCCCCCGCCCCCAGACCCCCCGCCCCCCGACCCCCGCCCCCCGACCCCCGCCCCCCGACCTACCCCCTGATATTCAGTTTCATCATAAAGACTACTTTGGAGCCTGGAAGTACATCTCTATAATACACTCTCCTCAGGTTGTCCCATCCTCCACACACACACACCATAATTGAAACTGTCCTATACCCATGATTAATAAAATAGGACAAACATATTTATCTGTATCAGTTAATCAACTGTAAGATTACCTTAATCACTTCAGTGTCCGTTGTTGGTTGTTACCGCGTGATACCTGCACTGAAAACTTACAAGTCCACGGTGCGTGCGGCCATTATTGAGTACAACAGTTCCTTAAATTCGAACCGAAAGTAGTGACCTCCGATTCGCGTATCCCGTGTTTATCTTGTATATACATCAACTGGTTTATACCCGTTAACCTAAAGGGACATATCGGAAAATAAATAAGCTTATGTGGAAAGCATATGTTTATTGTTAAACACGTGCTCTTTGTTAAAAATACTCGGTAAAGATACGACTCAGTCCTACTATTTCTACTGCTTCTACTATTTCTACTACTACTACTACTACTACTACTACTACTACTACTACTACTACTACTACTGATGATGATGATGATGATGATGATGATGATGATGATGATGATGATGAATGATGATAACAATGACAATAACAATAACAACAACAATAACAATGACAATCATTGCTGGGGTTACATAGTTGTGTGTCCATTTAATACAAAGGATGTATCGTGTCTACATATCTAATCCCCCCTCTCATCCCCACGAAAAAAAAATCTACAATAAGGAGACCTTTCAGTATTGTACAACACGTTTCACGGTCGATGTAAACACTGGATACGAACAGTTATCCCCAACTGGAAGTATACATTAATACTCAATAGTACAGAAAGAAATAAGAGATAATGAGTATATAAATTAGGTAAAATAACGAAAGTAAACTCATTACATATATCTGGCTATGTTTATGAAATCAAACTGAAAGCAGATACACTACCTTTAAGCTGGCTACGACTTTCAATTTTCATGAAATTAACTTGAAAGTAGATACACTACCTTTAAGCGGGCTACGACACTGTTCAATTTTCATGAAATTAACCTGAAAGTAGATACACTACCTTTAAGCGGGCTACGACACTGTTCAATTTTCATGAAATTAATCTGAATGTAGATACACTACCTTTAAGCGGGCTACGACACTGTTCTATTTTCATGAAATTAACTTGAAAGTAGATACACTACCTTTAAGCGGGCTACGACACTGTTCAATTTTCATGAAATTAACCTGAAAGTAGATACACTACCTTTAAGCGGGCTGTGACACAATTCATTTTCCATGAAATTAAACTGAAAGTAGATACACTACCTTTAAGCGGGCTACGACACTGTTCACTTTTCATGAAATTAACCTGAAAGTAGATACACTACCTTTAAGCGGGCTACGACACTGTTCAATTTTCATGAAATTAACTTGAAAGTAGATACACTACCTTTAAGCGGGCTACGACACTGTTCAATTTTCATGAAATTAACTTGAAAGTAGATACACTACCTTTAAGCGGGCTACGACACTGTTCAATTTTCATTAAATTAACCTGAAAGTAGATACACTACCTTTAAGCGGGCTGTGACACAATTCATTTTCCATGAAATTAAACTGAAAGTAGATACACTACCTTTAAGCGGGCTACGACACTGTTCACTTTTCATGAAATTAACCTGAAAGTAGATACACTACCTTTAAGCGGGCTGTTCAGCGTAAAATACCCATTGGTTTCCATTACGATGTATAATACATACCTTCCCATGGATTTTCACGGTAACATTCCCATTGTTATCCATTACTATGTATAATACCTACCTTCCCATGGATGTTCACGGTAACATACCCATTGTTATCCATTATGATGTATAATACATACCTTCCCATGAATACTACGGTAACATACCAATTGTTATCCATTATTATGTATAATACATACCTTCCTATGGATGTTCACGGTAACATACCCATTGTTATCCATTGCGATGTATAATGTATACCTTCCCATGGATGTTCAGCTTAAAATACCCATTGTTATCCATTATGATGTATAATACATACCTTCCAAGGAATATTCAGGGTGACACACCTATTGTTAACCATTATGATGTATAATACATACATACCTATGGATGTTCAAGGTAACATAACCATTATTATCCATTACGATGTATAATACATACCTACCTTTGGATGTTCAAGGTAACATAACCATTATTATCCATTATAATGTATAATGCACTACATAACTTTTATAATCGTATTTATTCTGTATTTATTATCAACACGAGTGAATTTCACATTTTAAGCTAAAGCAGACGAAAAATCATTGTGTATATATTCAGAAATGTCATCTTACTTAATAGAGCAATACCACGGGTGAGAACCCCCGCGCACCGCTAAATACGGTACTGAAAAGCTGTTTCAAAAGCTGGTTATGTGTCTTTTCGTTTCGGGTTTTGGTGCATGTGTATTTTTCATAGTTCCCACTGACCTTCTGGGTATTTCCCCCGATATATAGATCAGTACTATCTATACAATTTCAGATTACCTCAAAACAACTGCTCCATTTTCTAAATGTAAACGTTACTGGACATGACGCCCAGCTCACTCAAAGGTAATCTGGAATGTTGTAGGTCGCACTAATTGTATATCAGTGAAATAAAGTCCGCTGGTACCCAGACGGTTGTTGGATGCTATAACATCTACACATGTACCGAAAATCGACACGAAAATGCACTTAAACCAGCTTTTGTAACAACATTACTGCACCGTATTAAGCGGTGTTCGTGACGTAGGTTCCGTCCATTAAAACCGATGTACAAACCTTGTGAAATGCACCACACAATCAGTCAAAATTCATAATCATATCAGTAACATGTATATACACCATTTGCGTTAAAACAATGCCTCTCTGCAAATATCTATTGACAACGTTATTCCAGGCCTGCTAAACGTTGTTTTATATGTGGTTGTGAAAGCTGTCTTGTTGTTAAGTTGTGTTAAGGTCATTGAGGTGGCGATGTATCGCCTGTTTGGGTCACATATGTAACTAAAGCACATATGTAACTAAAAGGACACATATGTAACTAAAAGGGCACATTTATAACTATTTAGAAAAAAAACGACAGGGCACAAATGTAACAAATCGGACACAAATGTAACTAAAATCTTATATGTAACTGAAATGGGAATATAATTTATGTAACTATCACGAAACATGCTAGAATTTTGACAAACAACATGTTTTTTACTGTGTGCACTTTACTTTGCGATTGTAATATGTAGTTGTGATAGTCACCAATAGTATGTTGTTAATACTGATATTGTTAATCTAGTGCATGTATACTGACCAAAAGAGCTAACCCGACACCTTATTTTTCGTAATTCACCGTGTTGTCTTAGGTTCTGATCCGGACTACATGTTGAACTTTCTTTAAATTAGTATGAAATATGTAGTTTAAGTGCATAGTAAGACGTGTGCTAGAGGTAATTATTCAACCATGAAAATATTCAAAACGACCCTATTAAGGTTTAATATTAATTAAATATTCGCTTGCTGAAGCAGTATGCTTGACTTAAAGTGCACTTTGTATTTGCTGGCGTATTGGTCTCTCAGAAAATAACTTTTAGCCCTTTATTTTTCGGCTAAAATTTTAATTAACCTCAACAATTTGATCGTAAATATTTTCGAATTGGACATTTTTTTCTAGGTTCTAAAAGTGACGTCATGACTTCACGTAAATCGGAACAGAAAGCATTTCGCGATTTTGCAACATAATTAAATATTGCACATATGGATATGACTAAATATGGTAGGTAGTTCGCAGTTGGTAGTTGGGGATTCGAATAACCAGCTACCGACCAGCTGCCATTTGGGAATCGGATTCGTTATTATAATTACTATTTGATTTACATATTAAATCGTGTTAATGTGTTTAAAAATACAATCAATAAAAATGTATGTAAATTAATATAAAATATGAATCTCCAACTGGTAGCTGGTTGGTACTGAGTTGTCGATTCACCGCGAATCCCCAACTAGAAACTTTGAATCGCCTCCTGATGAATATACTCATGGTATTGATGGAACAATGCGGGAACGGTGTTTATTCATTGTTATAAACTGTTTTTCTATAGAATTTATTTGTTTTCAAAAACAAATATCGATTTGAAAAAAAAATACGAATCGCCAACTGGCTATTTTGAATCACCGTCTGCTGAGTTGATTCGTTTTAATGAAGAACCAAACCACCACCGGTGTTATTTATTATCATAAACCTGTTTTCTTTAATGAATTGATATGTTAAAATAATTAAACAGCGATTTGAAGAAAAAATCCGAATCCGATTTTTTTTTTCAAATCGATATTCATTTTCGAAAACAAATCAATTAAATAAAAACAAGTTTATAATAAAAATAACACACCAGCGCCGGGTTGGTTCTTCAATATACCGAGTATACTCACCAGATGGCGATTCAAATTTCCAGTTGGGAATTCGCGTCGAATTGCCAACTACCAACCAACTGACAGTTGGGGATACGGATTTTTTTTTAAATCGCTTTTTTATTATTCTAACATATCAATTCAATAAAAAAAAGTTATAAATAACACCAGTGGTGTTTTGATTCTTCAATATAACTAGTTGACTCACCAGACGGCAATTCAAAATGTCCAGTTGGGGATTCGCCGCGAATCACCAACTACCAACCAGCTGCCAGTTGGTGATTCGGATTTTTTTTTCAATTCGATATTTGTTTCCAAAAACAAATCAGTTGTATAGAAAAACAGTTTATAACAATAGATTAACACCGTTCACGCGCTGTTCCTTCAATACCATGAGTATATTCATCAGGAGGCGATTCAAAATTTCCAGTTGGGAATTCGCGGCGAATCGCCAACTACCAACAGTTGCCAGTTGGGGATTCGGATTTTTTATTAAATCGCTGTTTCATTATTTTAACAAATCAATTCAATAGAAATACAGCATAAGATAATAATAAAGACACCAGAACGGCGTTGTTTCCACAATATAACGAGTATACTCACAAGACGTCTATTCAAAATGTCCAGTTCGGGATTCGCCGCGAATCGCAAACTACCTACCAATTGCCAGTTGGGGATTCAGATTTTATATTAATTTACATACACTTTTTATTTATTATATTTTTAAACATATTAACTATCAACCTACTAACTTTACAGTCATCATATGAATTTGATAAATATTTAGAATAAAAAGCAGTAAAAAAAATATTCTAAACCGATGTTTACCTATTTGATGACCATGCTTTAAGGACATATTAAACATTTCCAATTTCAGCTGCTGTCATATGCACATAGCGATGTTTCATTATGTTTTTTTCTTTATACAGTCACTATAACTAACGCACGGGTCGAGCTGCACGTACAAATAAGCATTTAGCCCAAAACCGACGTGGATGAGTGATTAAAAAAAAAAGATCATATATATATATCATTATCTTGTCAGACTGTTTGATTCGTAATATGTCAAATAATCATCACAAAACCGCCACAAGGTTCGTCGTTGCCAGTCCTCATCACCGTCAACTGTGGAACAAATGAGACAGCCACAAGTTTTATCTAAATCTGTATTAACTTTATTAATCGATACCTTCGCTTGTAACAAATTATGTTATAAATAAAAACACCGTGATTGAGATGTTACATGTACGTCAAAAATATGGTATGGTAGTAGTTACATATATGCCCGTTCCAGTTACATATAGGATTTTGGTTACATATGTGTCCGTTTTGTTACATTTGTGCCATGTCAGGTTTTTTTCTAAATAGTTACAAATATGCCCTTTAGGTTACATATGTGTCGTTTTAGTTACATATGTGCTTTAGTGTCATATGTGACCCCAACAATCGCCTTAATTCCTGCAAATGGTGGATACGCAAGATACTAATACAATTTGTGAATTTTTACTTTGGAAAGGGGGGAGGGGGTGGATTTCAAATGTTGTTACATGCTCCCAGGGAGCTCTCTGCGTTAAGCCTCGACGAATAGAGCTCGAGGAGCTCCCTGCGTCAAATATACACATCAACTTTAAAACGGGTCTGACATCTTCACGCATAAAGCTCCCGAATTAAAAATCATTCACGTTATTTGCTAGACAATAAACGCTATTAATATTAATATTATGCAGTGTCTAAATGTCCACCAATCTGCACTAAAACACTGCATTAGGACCACCTCTATAATAAAATTTGGTGTTTTTCCTTTTGTTTAATGATATTTGGTTTAATAATAATATTGCCACCCTATATTCGATATTAGGACCGCTTGCAAGACGACGGATTATTGTTTTTCTTCTTTTAATTTAACTCCAGAAATTGGACCACTGTTGATCCCGTCATTCTTTTTCGCTTCTGTTTTTTTTTCTCTTTCAGGTGCAGGTTATTTACAAGACATGGGCAATTTATTATCGGGGAGCTCTATACGTCAGGAGCTCTATACGGTCTTACACAGCTCTCTAAAATAGCTGTGTAAGACCGTATAGAAATTGCACAGAAAGGTAACAGAAATCACCACAAACGAGCTATACGATACGCTGGTAAGTGTATTATATGGAGCGCGTCGTCCAGTGGTAGAGCACCGGCCCCATGATCGGAGGGTCGTGAGTCCGATCCTCTTTCACGACCATGTTTGATGTCCTTGAGCAAGACACTTTTCCGAATATGCTTAGTACTGGTTTTTACCTGAGAAGACTTTGGGCGTGATGTAAAGGGGGGGGGGGGGGGGGGTATTGTATACTCCCCGGCGTACTGGTCGGCGTCAGCGTTGGTTATTCAGGTTAAAGTTTTTAATCAGGTAATATATCTATGCAACCACTCATTGGATATGAATGAAACGTCACATGTGTGTTCTGCATCATCAACGGAATGCACAGAGGCACGACCGAGAACTCTTGTTTGTATTTTGGCAGTATTAGGGCCCTTTTGAACTTAGAATATTTGGTTAAATATATTGAGCAGATACATATTTAATCAACCTATCATCGGATATGAATGAAACTTCACATGTGTGTTCAGCATCCTCTAGAAAAATCCTAGAGACAAGAACAATTACTCTTGATTGCAGTTTGCCCTTTTAGATAAGAAGTATTGTTAGAGTTTTTATAGAAGGTTAAAGTTTGTAATACAGTTACAAGGCATTGTGCTTAGATGTATACAAATAGGGTCAGTTTGTGGTCCTCTCTCAAATTTGTCCAAAACCATGAACATGACGGCAAAATTGGCCCACTCCAAGTGGTCAACATTTTACATATTGTTTTATAGGGATAACCTAAAATTGACCCACTCCAAGAAGTCAACATTTTACATAGTGTTTTATAGGGATAACCTAAAACTGGCCCACTCGAAGAAGTCAACATTTTACATATGTTTTATAGGGATAACCTAAAACTGGCCCCTCCAAGTGATCAACATTTTACATGTGTTTTATAGGGATAATATAAAACTGGCCCACTCCAAGTGGTCAACATTTTACATGTGTTTTATAGGGATAATTTAAAATTGGCCCACTCCAAGTGGTCAACATTTTACATATGTTTTATAGGAAAAAACTAAAACTGTCCCACTCCAAGTGGTCAACATTTTAGATATGTTTTATAAGGATAACCTTAAACTGACCCACTACAAGTGGTCAACATTTTACATATGTTTTATAGGGATAACCTAAAACTGGCCCACTCCAAGTGGTTAACATTTTACAATGTTTTATAGGGATAACCTTAAACTGGCCCACTCCAAGTGGTCAACATTTTACAATGTTTTATAGGGATAACCTAAAACTGGCCCACTCCAATTGGTCAACATTTTACAATGTTTTATAGGGATAACCTAAAACTGGCCCACTCCAAGTGGTCAACATTTTACAATGTTTTATAGGGATAACCTAAAACTGGCCCACTCCAAGTGGTCAACATTTTACATATGTTTTATAGGGATAACCTAAAACTGGCCCACTCCAAGTGGTCAACATTTTACAATGTTTTATAGGGATAACCTAAAACTGGCCCACTCCAAGTGGTCAACATTTTACAATGTTTTATAGGGATAACTTAAAACTGGCCCACTCCAAGTGGTCAACATTTTACATTGTTTTATAGGGATAACCTAAAAAACTGGCCCACTCCAAGTGGTCAACATTTTACAATGTTTTATAGGGATAACCTAAAACTGGTCCACTCCAAGTGGTCAATATTTTACAGTGTTTTATAGGGATAACCTTAAACTGCCCCACTCTAAGTGGTCAACATTTTACAATGTTTTATAGGGATAACCTAAAACTGGCCCACTCCAAGTGGTCAACATTTTACAATGTTTTATAGAGATAACCTGAAACTGGCCCACTCCAAGTGGTCAACATTTTACAATGTTTTATAGGGATAACCTAAAACTGGCCCACTCCAAGTGGTCAACATTTTACAATGTTTTATAGGGATAACCTAAAACTGGCCCACTCCAAGTGGTCAACATTTTGCATATGTTTTATAGGGATAACCTAAAACTGGCCCACTCTAAGTGGTCAACATTTTACATTGTTTTATAGGGATAACCTTAAACTGGCCCACTCCAAGTGGTCAACATTTTACAATGTTTTATAGGGATAACCTTAAACTGCCCCACTCCAAGTGGTCAACATTTTACAATGTTTTATAGGGATAACCTAAAACTGGCCCACTCCAAGTGGTCAACATTTTACAATGTTTTATAGGGATAACTTAAAACTGGCCCACTCCAAGTGGTCAACATTTTACAATGTTTTATAGGGATAACCTAAAACTGGCCCGCTCCAAGTGGTCAACATTGTTCAATGTTTTATATGAAAAAACTAAAACTGGCCCACTCCAAGTGGTCAACATTTTACAATGTTTTATAGGGATAACCTAAAACTGGCCCACTCCAAGTGGTCAACATTTTACAATGTTTTATAGGGATAACCTAAAACTGGCCCACTCCAAGTGGTCAACATTTTACATATGTTTTATAGGAAAAAACTAAAACTGTCCCACTCCAAGTGGTCAACATTTTAGATATGTTTTATAAGGATAACCTTAAACTGGCCCACTACAAGTGGTCAACATTTTACATATGTTTTATAGGGATAACCTAAAACTGGCCCACTCCAAGTGGTTAACATTTTACAATGTTTTATAGGGATAACCTTAAACTGGCCCACTCCAAGTGGTCAACATTTTACATATGTTTTATAGGGATAACCTAAAACTGGCCCACTCCAAGTGGTCAACATTTTACAATGTTTTATAGGGATAACCTAAAACTGGCCCACTCCAAGTGGTCAACATTTTACAATGTTTTATAGGGATAACTTAAAACTGGCCCACTCCAAGTGGTCAACATTTTACATTGTTTTATAGGGATAACCTAAAAAACTGGCCCACTCCAAGTGGTCAACATTTTACAATGTTTTATAGGGATAACCTAAAACTGGTCCACTCCAAGTGGTCAATATTTTACAGTGTTTTATAGGGATAACCTTAAACTGCCCCACTCTAAGTGGTCAACATTTTACAATGTTTTATAGGGATAACCTAAAACTGGCCCACTCCAAGTGGTCAACATTTTACAATGTTTTATAGAGATAACCTGAAACTGGCCCACTCCAAGTGGTCAACATTTTACAATGTTTTATAGGGATAACCTAAAACTGGCCCACTCCAAGTGGTCAACATTTTACAATGTTTTATAGGGATAACCTAAAACTGGCCCACTCCAAGTGGTCAACATTTTGCATATGTTTTATAGGGATAACCTAAAACTGGCCCACTCCAAGTGGTCAACATTTTACATTGTTTTATAGGGATAACCTTAAACTGGCCCACTCCAAGTGGTCAACATTTTACAATGTTTTATAGGGATAACCTTAAACTGCCCCACTCCAAGTGGTCAACATTTTACAATGTTTTATAGGGATAACCTAAAACTGGCCCACTCCAAGTGGTCAACATTTTAGAATGTTTTATAGGGATAACCTAAAACTGGCCCGCTCCAAGTGGTCAACATTGTTCAATGTTTTATAGGAAAAAACTAAAACTGGCCCACTCCAAGTGGTCAACATTTTACAATGTTTTATAGGGATAACCTTAAACTGGCCTACTCCAAGTGGTCAACATTTTACAATGTTTTATAGGGATAACCTAAAACTGGCCCACTCCAAGTGGTCAACATTTTACAATGTTTTATAGGGATAACCTAAAACTGGGGTACTCCAAGTGGTCATCATCTTACAATGTTTTATAGGGATAACCTAAAAACCTGGCCCACTCCAAGTGGTCAACATTTTACAATGTTTTATAGGGATAACCTAAAACTGGCCCACTCCAAGTGGTCAACATTTTACAATGTTTTATAGGGATAACCTAAAACTGGCCCACTCCAAGTGGTCAACATTTTACAATGTTTTATAGGGATAACCTTAAACTGGCCAACTCCAAGTGGTCAACATTTTACAATGTTTTATAGGGATAACCTAAAAAACTGGCTCACTCCAAGTAGTCAACATTTTACAATGTTTTATAGGGATAACCTAAAACTGGCCCACTCCAAGTGGTCAACATTTTACAATGTTTGATAGGGATAACCTAAAACTGGCCTACTCCAAGTGGTCAACATTTTACAATGTTTTATAGGGATAAACTTAAACTGGCCCACTCCAAGTGGTCAACATTTTTCAATGTTTTATAGGGATAACCTAAAACTGGCCCACTCCAAGTGGTCAACATTTTACAATGTTTTATAGGGATAAACTAAAACAATATTTTTATCTGGAGCTCAGATATAATTTTTGACATCTTTTTTAAAATGTTTTTTTTTCTATTTATTTTTGTTTTTAATTTATTTATTTATTTTCATGAAAGTTTAATTTAAATTTCTTTTCATTTCCATGAAACGGTATCCAGCTGTGATAAGCTGTGCATGGTGGTACAAGGTTTATTTCAACTATAGATCAATTTTCATGAACTGGTATCGATTAGTATTTCTTGATATCTTTGGCAAACTTATAGTATTTATAGTATTTGGGTTTTTTAAACGAATACGGTGTTCCATCTTTGGTTATTTGTCAACAATAGTCAATGCGTTTATAAAGCAATTTTAAAGTTTGGAAGACAAATGTTATTATATGCTAAATTAAATTATATTGAATCAAAATGAGTCATCCATTTAGTTTGTTGTTTTCAAAAAAAAAAAACAGTTGATAATGAAAACAAATATTGTTGTTGAATTATTTTGCTAGTTTATTTTTAACAGGCAAACAATAATTATAACTTAATTTCACCACCCCTGTGTTTAATATTAATAAATTTGATAATTATTTCCTGTAAAAAAATCTGGTGTTTTAGAACAGCATCAAAATAATTGAGCGCGCTGTCCGTCCGACAGCTCTTGTTATAAGTTGTCATAACTTGTTTTACAATAAGTAAAATAAATAACCAGCTGCCTTATTCAAATGTGACAAAAGAATACTCGGCTGAGATCAGGCTACTTAACCCAAAGGTTTCACTCTTATATGGAATCGACCCTTTGTTATATAAGTCAATCTTAGTAACATATTTACAGTCTATATTAAGGTCTCACTACACCGTTGTAATCCCTTTTTAATATAAGTGCATCTTAGTTACAGTCTTACAGTCTACATTAAGGTCTCACTACACCGTTGTAATTCCTTTGTTATATTAGTGCATCTTAGTTACAGTCTTACA
The DNA here is from genome assembly GCA_029582155.1 of Panopea generosa. NCBI lineage: Eukaryota > Metazoa > Mollusca > Bivalvia > Adapedonta > Hiatellidae > Panopea > Panopea generosa. The sequence continues at coordinate 1,287,801 of CM055908.1, read as the reverse complement.
GTCTACATTTAGGTCTCACTACACCGTTGTAATCCCTTTGTTATATTAGTGCATCTTAGTTACAGTCTTACAGTCTACATTAAGGTCTCACTACACCGTTGTAATCCCTTTGTTATATTAATGCAACTTAGTTACATATTTACAGTCTACATTAAGGTCTCACTACACCGTTGTAATCCCTTTGTTATATTAGTGCATCTTAGTTACATTTTTACAGTCTACATTAAGGTCTCACTACACCGTTGTAATCCCTTTGTTATATTAGTGCATCTTAGTTACAGTCTTACAGTCTACATTTAGGTCTCACTACACCGTTGTAATCCCTTTGTTATATTAGTGCATCTTAGTTACAGTCTTACAGTCTACATTAAGGTCTCACTACACCGTTGTAATCCCTTTGTTATATTAGTCCATCTTAGTTACAGTCTTACAGTCTACATTAAGGTCTCACTACACCGTTGTAATCCCTTTGTTATATTAATGCAACTTAGTTACATATTTACAGTCTACATTAAGGTCTCACTACACCGTTGTAATCCCTTTGTTATATTAGTGCATCTTAGTTACATTTTTACAGTCTACATTAAGGTCTCACTACACCGTTGTAATCCCTTTGTTATATTAGTGCATCTTAGTTACAGATTTACAGTCTATATTTAGGTCTCACTACACCGTTGTAATCCCTTTGTTATATTAGTGCATCTTAGTTACAGTCTTACAGTCTACATTTAGGTCTCACTACACCGTTGTAATCCCTTTGTTATATTAGTGCATCTTAGTAACAGTCGTACAGTCTACATTTAGGTCTCACTACACCGTTGTAAATCCTTTGTTATATTAGTGCATCTTAGTTACAGATTTACAGTCTATATTTAGGTCTCACTACACCGTTGTAATCCCTTTGTTATATTAGTGCATCTTAGTTACAGTCTTACAGTCTACATTAAGGTCTCACTACACCGTTGTAATTCCTTTGTTATATTAGTGCATCTTAGTGACAGTCTTACAGTCCACATTAAGGTCTCACTACACCGTTGTAATCCCTTTGTTATATTAGTGCATCTTAGTTACAGTATTACAGTCTACATTAAGGTCTCACTACACCGTTGTAATCCCTTTGTTATATTAATGCATCTTAGTTACAGATTTACACTCTACATTAAGGTCTCACTACACCGTTGTAATCCCTTTGTTATATTAGTGCATCTTAGTTACAGTCTTACAGTCTACATTAAGGTCTCACTACACCGTTGTAATCCCTTTGTTATATTAGTGCATCTTAGTTACAGTCTTACAGTCTACATTAAGGTCTCACTGCACCGTTGTAATCCCTTTGTTATATTAGTGCATCTTAGTTACAGTCTTACAGTCTACATTAAGGTCTCACTGCACCGTTGTAATTCCTTTATTATATTAGTGCATCTTAGTTACAGTCTTACAGTCTACATTAAGGTCTCACTACACCGTTGTAATTCCTTTGTTATATTAGTGCATCTTATTGACAGTCTTACAGTCTACATTAAGGTCTCACTACACCGTTGTAATCCCTTTGTTATATTAGTGCATCTTAGTAACAGTCTTACAGTCTACATTAAGGTTTCACTACACCGTTGTAATCCCTTTGTTATATTAGTGCATCTTAGTTACAGTCTTACAGTCTACATTAAGGTCTCACTACACTTTTATAATCCCTTTGTTATATTAGTGCATCTTAGTTACAGTCTTACAGTCTACATTAAGGTCTCACTACACCGTTGTAATTCCTTTGTTATATTAGTGCATCTTAGTTACAGTCTTACAGTCTATATTAAGGTCTCACTACACCGTTGTAATCCCTTTGTTATATTAGTGCATCTTAGTTACAGTCTTACAGTCTACATTAAGGTCTCACTACACCGTTGTAATCCCTTTGTTATATTAGTGCATCTTAGTTACAGTCTTACAGTCTACATTAAGGTCTCACTACACTGTTGTAATCCCTTTGTTATATTAGTGCATCTTAGTTACAGTCTTACAGTCTACATTTAGGTCTCACTACACCGTTGTAATTCCTTTGTTATATTAGTGCATCTTAGTTACAGTCTTACAGTCTATATTAAGGCCTCACTACACCGTTGTAATTCCTTTGTTATATTAGTGCATCTTAGTTACAGTCTTACAGTCTATATCAAAGTCTCACTACACCGTTGTAATTCCTTTGTTATATTAGTACATCTTAGTTACAGTCTTACAGTCTACATTTAGGTCTCACTACACCGTTGTAATTCCTTTGTTATATTAGTGCATCTTAGTAACAGTCTTACAGTCTACATTAAGGTCTCACTACACCGTCACAGTAGCAAGTCCTATGTAATTTTTTTCATGCTGCTTTTCTATATTGTCTCCAGTGTACATGGACTCGGTGCTGAAGATCGGTTGGAAAAAGTCAAAGAATTACAATTCTTTGTTCTACACCATTTTATCCGTTTATCTTAAAATCATTTTTTGTATCTACAAATTAAAAAGAAACCTATTACATTATGTCCTAATTAAAATTTAAATTATTATAGAATATTTCATTGATAATATATTGAATATTAATGTTTAACATTTGATAATATATTTCGTTTTAGTTTTGTGTCATAAGGTATATTTATTGTTTATACAAGCGGTCCTGGGTAGCGGATCAACTCAGTTTAAGAAAGTGACAGTAATGTCCGAGTCCCTCAAGATATTTTGTATTCATTTCCTCAACATAAATTTTGATAAGTAAATACACAGAAAGTTCTGCTGAAACTTGTACATAAAAGATAGAATAAAAGTTACCATTGGCAATCCGATTTTTCTTGCGCACGTGCGTACACGTGTACTTTTTAAAAAGAACAACACGCTACTAAGCATCACTTCATATTGATATTGGTGTCGTAGTTGTAGTTGTCTTGGTGGAAAATACTCTGTCCGTTTTATCTATACTTGCTCCAACAAGCATGGTCTCCATATCCATCAACGTTTTTGTCATCACGATGTACCGTGCAACCATCTGGAAGTGTGACTTTACATTCACACACATCTTCCATTTGTCAGCACATACACAAGAATGCTTACACCCAAGCATAAAACAATACTGATTCCGACCAACGCAGCTACAATAATATAACAGTTGACCGTTTTACGAACTCCACAAATGGCGGTTTTAATAGGTTCTGTACACCCGATTGTATACTTGCCGTTCTGTACACCCGATTGTGTACACCACAAGATATATGATATAAACTATTATGTATAGTCTGGTGCACTAATGAAGAGAGAAAAGAGACGTCGTACAAGCTAGAAATAGCTTTCTTCTCAATTCTGTTGTTATATATCGGTGTATATCGAATATAATTATTTATGTATATGTTATATGCTGGTAACAAAATAATATTGTTTAAATTAATGAAGTGGTGCAGTTCGAGTGATATAAACTAAACCGAAATAATAGTAGAAAAACACATTAAAGCTACACATTCTTTATTTAAACAAAAACAATACAGCCTTAGAACTGTATATTTTCGCTAAGCAATAACTCTACATTTTCAATATAAAATACCGTTTTGACATGGTGACATTTTATTCTCAACATGTATCTGTTTTAATTTTTTTTCTATAAATAAATCACAACAATAGCTTTACTTTATTGGTTTCCATAATGTGTTCACCATAACCTTCAGCAAATCAATCTTCTATAAATTGGCGTATAAGTATATTAAAGAATGCTTGAAAAATAGAACAAAAATACTTCATGTATGTATAAAAACATTTAAATATAAATACCGACGCTTTCCAAAATGCAAAATGAATTTAAGTATAGATGTTTTTATAACTGTTTCAGAATCACAACTGTGATATCATTAAGCTGCTCTTTAATAGAAAGTCAGTATAAATGACAACGACAGTAACCTTATTGACTGTTTTGGGGGTAAATGTTGTGGTAACGAATATTTACTTAGACATAACGCTGCAGCAATTCTGTTCAATATAACGCATATCCCAGAAACCATTGCAAGGATCACAACAATTATATACATTGCTAAATCCACAAGCAATATCCCAGATATATTTATCTATCAATCCAGGGGTCGTGAGTTCGAATCCCCGCCCGGCAACAGTCTCCGTGATGATTGATATACGACATTGTGTCTCATTATCATTCATCTCTCACCACTGATTCAATTGGGAAAGTTATCAGTTACTTGCTGAGATGGGGTGTGCTCGAGTACTGGTTTATCCCAGGAAACAGTGGTTAGGTTAACTGATCGTCTGTTAGCCCTCGATGGCATAAAATGACGCTAAATATTCAATATTTATCAAGCAAAGTCGCACAGCGGATCTGGCATTCGAAAAACCTCGCTGATTATCCTAACTGAGTCTGATACCGAAGGATGACGCAATTGGCCGAGTATGTACTGTTTCGGATCTCGTAAACCATGGAAATAATTGCATGAAAACAGACACAATATAACTAAATAACGTCCGATTGTTTCTAAACATGTGTGTGATACTACACACTTCTTGATATTTGGCTCCATAAGGGAAAATAACTGTTATCAAAAGTTTGCTATTGCCTATTTTGAACCATATATTAATAGCATTACCAAATCCTAAAGAAAACATAATCAAAGAGATAAATCCTTTTTTTTATGATTTCATATGGGGCGAGACAGCCAAAATAAAACAAAAAAAGTTATTATCAAGCAACAGAAGGGGGATTAAAGCTGAACAACAGTGAAGCATTTATTTTAGCTCGTAAGCCAACATGGATAAGGAGATTACTACGTATAGGTGGGAACTAGACTTAAATAAAAGAACATAAAATGAGTTAATCATATCTTATTAATTTTTAAAATGCTTACAAAGTTAAAAATAAATCAAATTAGCAATATATTCTGGCCAGATGTTCTTAAATCACACAATAGCAAAATACAATTAAACAAAATAACAACCTTAGAACAGTTACTTCACCAATAGTTTAAAATAATAATTTGTTAGCATTTGAAAAATCCATTATAAATTAGCTACGGAATGAAAAATGTGTATAATTTATTAATGATATTGTATCAGAAAGAGGAAAGCTTTTTACAGAGCAAATTAAAAAAAATATACAACATAAAACCCAACTGTTTACAGTTTCGTGGACTAACACAAGCAATAAAGAATATGGCATTACCCGCCAATATGAATATATATATTTCAAACTATAATAGAATACTACCATTGTAACAATGTTTTAATTAATATTGATGAAGTAACCACTTAAAATTATTTAAATGGGAGCAAATGCATTATATTTCAGATGAAACATTGAAAGACATATTCTTATCACCTTACAAATATAAATATAGCTCAACCTTACAATGGTTTCAAACCAGAATTAATGGTAGAAATTTACCAACAAAGAAATATTTAAAATAATTAAAGATGTCCCAATCTCATTATTGTTATCAAGACGAAAACAAATATTCATTTATTCTGGACGACATATGTCCTTCAACAAGATCATTTCTAAAAAAACATAGTTTGTATAACTTTACCATTTGCAGACGAATTATTTATATTTTATATAGAAGAACAAAATATAATGGCTGATATGCATATCATATTAGAAAATAAATGCTATATATTCTCTAAAACTAACTTCTTAATTATCTATTACTGTATTTCACATCAGATTAATTTTTCTTTTATTGGGCCAAACACATATATAGCAGTTAAAATATACTATAAATACTTCTGGAAAAAAAAATTTGAATCAATTCAAAACTTTACTTCAAGATTAAATTTCCTTTCCATACAACTTGTGTTATAACCAGGTTAGTTTAAAAAGTTAATATTGGTATTATATATATTATATATTATACTATTGATAAGTAAGAAATATACTTTTTATAACAAATGAGACCCTGACACATTACCATCCATAATGTAACATATAATTATTATTTCTGTATTGAATGTAACCATGTACACAGATTTTTTTCTCTTCTTTTGTGTGGTCCGTTAAATAAAAAACGTCGAATGATTGTACAAAGAGTACGAGAGAGTGTTTATACGTCTGTTGATAGTGTTAAAACGTGTTTAATACTCTCACATTAACATGTATCTATTCGTAAATAGGCAAATGGATGGACCACTACAATGTAGAATGGCTGAAAATAAATAAGATAAATTGCCTTTAATAGTAGTACCCGAGGAAGAATTCCATAATTCTTGGCGGTACCGTGGTTCCTAGTAAACGTAATGTGTTGAATATATGTAACTTTCTTATTTTACAATACACGTGGCGAGATTGAAAATATTTTCATTGTCTTTTCCCTTTGTTTAAAATTCTACCGTTTAAGTATGGAGTCATTGTAATTAGTATTGCAGATCACTTTACGATGCCGTAATATTAATGAAAAGAGTTTACCAATACAGAGCAGGATATGACGGACACATTCTGCAGTGTTGTTCAATCATAAATCGTATCAAGTGCGTATTACTTGATTACTCGGAAGAAGAAAAAAAAGAAATCATACTTGCCTCAAATATGCAACTTGAAGTGTGTTTAGATTTACAAAGTGTGCATGAAGTATCACCGAACTGCAAAATAATTTGTTGTCTGGTACCCTAAATGTTGTGTAATGTATGCTAATTTGAATTTGAGCAGGGACCCAGGAAACTAAATTTGATAACAATGTTAACAAAACGTTCGACTTTAAAAAAAACTATCCGATTGCTAGTCTATCCCAGAGCCGGCTATTTCCCGAATAGTCTATCCCAAAGCCTGATATCTCCCGAGTAGTCTATCCCAGAGCCTGATATCTCCCGAGTAGTCTATCCCAGAGCCTGATATCTCTCTAATAGTCTATCCCAGAGCCTTATAATTCCCGAATAGTCTATCCCAGAGCCTGATATCTCCCGAGTAGTCTATCCCAGAGCCTGATATCTCCCGAGTAGTCTATCCCAGAGCATGATATCTCCCGAGTAGTCTATCCCACAGCCTTATAATTCCCGAGTAGTCTATCCTAGAGCCTGATATCTCCCGAGTAGTCTATCCTAGAGCCTTATAATTCCCGAATAATCTATCCCAGAGCCTGATATCTCCCGAGTAGTCTATCCTAGAGCCTGATATCTCCCGAGTAGTCTATCCCAGAGCCTGATATCTCCCGAGTAGTCTATCATAGAGCCTGATATCTCCCGAGTAATCTATCCCATAGCCTGATATCTCCCGAGTAGTCTATCCTACAGCCTGATATCTCCCGAGTAGTCTATCCTAGAGCCTGATATCTCCCGAGTAGTCTATCCCACAGCCTTATAATTCTCGAATAGTCTATCCCAGAGCCTGATATCTCCCGAGTAGTCTATACTAGAGCCTTATAATTCCCGAATAGTCTATCCCAGAGCCTGATATCTCCCGAGTAGTCTATCCTAGAGCCTGATAACTCCCGAGTAGTCTATCCTAGCGCCTGATAACTCCCGAGTAGTCTATCCTAGAGCCTGATAACTCCCGAGTAGTCTATCCCAGAGCCTGATATCTCCCGAGTAGTCTGTCCTAGAGCCTGATAACTCCCGAGTAGTCTGTCCTAGAGCCTGATAACTCCCGAGTAGTCTGTCCCAGAGCCTGATAACTCCCGAGTAGTCTATCCTAGCGCCTGATAACTCCCGAGTAGTCTATCCCAGAGCCTGATAACTCCCGAGTAGTCTATCCCAGAGCCTGATATCTCCCGAGTAGTCTATCCCAGAGCCTGATAACTCCCGAGTAGTCTATCCCAGAGCCTGATAACTCCCGAGTAGTCTATCCTAGAGCCTGATAACTCCCGAGTAGTCTATCCTAGAGCCTGATAACTCCCGAGTAGTCTATCCTAGAGCCTGATAACTCCCGAGTAGTCTATCCTAGAGCCTTATAATTCCCGAGTAGTCTATCCCAGAGCCTGATATCTCCCGAGTAGTCTATCCCAGAGCCTGATATCTCCCGAGTAGTCTATCCCACAGCCTTATAATTCCCGAATAGTCTATCCTAGAGCCTGATATCTCCCGAGTAGTCTATCCTAGAGCCTGATAACTCCCGAGTAGTCTATCCCAGAGCCTGATATCTCCCGAGTAGTCTATCCTAGAGCCTGATAAATCCCGAATAGTCTATCCTAGAGCCTTATAATTCCCGAGTAGTCTATCCCAGAGCCTGATATCTCCCGAGTAGTCTATCCCAGAACCTGATATCTCCCGAGTAGTCTACCCCACAGCCTTATAATTCCCGAATAGTCTATCCCAGAGCCTGATATCTCCCGAGTAGTCTATCCCAGAGCCTGATATCTCCCGAGTAGTCTATCCTAGAGCCTGATAACTCCCGAGTAGTCTATCCTAGAGCCTTATAATTCCCGAATAGTTTATCCCAGAGCCTGATATCTCCCGAGTAGTCTATCCTAGAGCCTTATAATTCCCGAATAGTCTATCCCAGAGCCTGAAATCTCCCGAGTAGTCTATCCTAGAGCCTTATAATTCCCGAATAGTCTATCCCAGAGCCTGATATCTCCCGAATAGTCTATCCTAGAGCCTTATTATTCCCGAATAGTCTATCCCAGAGCCTGATATCTCCCGAGTAGTCTATCCTAGAGCCTGATAAATCCCGAGTAGTCTATCCTAGAGCCTGATATCTCCCGAATCAGGTCTATTAATCCCAAATACAAGGAATTCTATACGTGTACAATACATAGCAATTGAACGCTTACTAAACTGTGACGTCGTTCACACTTCCAGCTAAATCAACTGACCATCCAAAGTGCTCAAATGTGGCTTTCCCAACATTGCTATATATCGGACCAAATCGGGATAGCTACAGACTAAGCCCAGTGCCGTCGTGGTTTAAGTGGTTGAGTTCTTACCATTTACAACAATATATTAGTCAGGTGACATTATCGTCTACTTTAGGCAGTATCAAAAAGCAATCACAATCAAGTGTCATAACGTAATCATGTGATAGGCGACACCACTTATGTCTAGACTAGTCACAGTAGGATCATTTCGAGTTAAGCCAAACGTAAGTATACAACATAAACATCCGTTTAGTAAATAACAGTATATACACTTTCTTACAATCATATAAGTGTAACAGGAGAAACACTTGTAGTTGAAATACAATACACCGAATGTCCACAGATATGCACTATGGTATTATTGTACAAAGCTTCCTAGTCATTGCTAATTAACATACTTGTCTGAAGTTGTAATTGTACCTGTTTGAAGTTAAAATGATAATAAGTTAGTTAGAAGTGGTATGCACGTCTGTAGAATCCATTCGTCGCACCTAGCGGCCGAAACCGCTTCATAACTACATTGTGAATGCTGAAACTCTAAAACTGTGGAACAAAATCAAAGTATGCTTTCTGCAACTAACTCCTAACCCGTTAACTCCTATTTCATAACTAAAAAAGTTTAATGCGCTATAAGAAAATGACCATGTTACTAATACATGTGACCTGTAGTAACCAATTAAAAATACTTTTTGGCGGATCTTTCTAACCTTAGCAACATTCCTTTAGTAACAAGTTTTGAATTGATAATAGCCACATCGATTAATTATAAAGCTGGTGACTTTCAAACAAGAACCGATAAGATAATAAAGTTGTCATCACATGTATAAGGCGGATATATTTAGCTAAACAGATTAACGTGTAGAAATGTTCGTGGCTGATAAAACAAGTACATTAAAATATGATTTTACATAAATAACTTGTTTAATCAAGCGTCTATCAGGGCTGCGTTCAGTTCGGTTAAACGTTTCAAATGTTAGCTAACATATTTTTCTTAACACTGGCTCGACCTTAAAACAGCACACAGTACGCGATAAATTAGGGAACAAGGCTGTAAAACGCCTTTGCTGATTAACGTCGCTGAACGCAACCCAGGTTGTGTGTTTGTATTGACGCTGATAAATCAATATTTCCGACTGCGATGTTGACCTCATAACAACGAGGTTTAACGACACAACATGTTACAGTTGGCATATTCAGTTTTGAGGATGGAGGATAACCTCGGAATCATTCTTCGTAGAGTCATCGTTCCTCTGCAAGTAACTGGCAAACTTCCTCACATAGAGATTATGAAGCAACCTATCTCAGCAGTGAGGAGATTGTGATCATGACCACAGCACCGTAGATGGAGGACCAACACATAACATAATAACATAAGTAAAACTGTAATTATTATTGTGTCATGTTTAAAACAAACTGGCCTTAGTTTGCTGTTAAATTATATTTCAAAGAAAAACATTTTATTTGAACCATGATGTCTTTATTCATGTCAGATATGTAACATCAAATCAATCTATACATATCAGAAGTTTATTTAGTTTACAATTATAAATTCTGATACTTTCCTGCAAGTATTCGTAGCTCCATCGAACAACATTTGTTGATTTAAGTTGTCCAACGGACACGTTACCCTGTCCCCTTTATCCATGTTTCTGCCTTTATAGCAGTTCATGTAATATGGTGTCGGTTGATTTGATGGTATGTATGGTATGGAATTTTTGCACGAATGATAGTTAATGTAACACGGTGGACCTCGCCCACCACGGGGGTTATTTTGTGCCATGTAATCACCTGAAATAATTAGGTTTATAAATGTATTAGTTATTTACGTTGACATCTCAAGTACATCTGCAAAATATTAGTACCGGAGAAGAAGCTGTCTTTATATTTTTTGTTTTATTATTCGATTACCTGCTACTCCAGTATTGTATTGGAGGTGTAGTTACCTAGTTTTATTCCCGGTGGTTTCGTTCGGAGTTTTTCAAACACATTCTCAAATTGAGGAACTATCAAACTATGCAATCCTTCGAAGTCGCTTGAGAGCAGGCCGTCTTATGTACGGGGAGAGTTATACCAAGTGCACGTACAATATCTCATTAAAATGTTAACCAGTGATGCAAATACCCGTAAACCTGTACACAGACAGACTGACAGACAGACAGACATCGATGTTAATTATGCCCATTCATCAAACGTGTTACTAAGTATTTGTTCATGATTTTCCCATCATATGAATTACAATAATGTATTCTGTCAATTTGTTTTATTTTCATGTTTGTTTTTCATGACTCAATAAATTCATGATCACAGATTGGGTGAAGCATCCTTAAGACTCAAAGTCAACATAAACTTGTCAATAAATCATAAACTTTAACTCTTTAATGTGCAACACAACTAATTTGAAAGCTAACCTGGAGCATTTATCCTATGTACAGAGATCAGTCATGGGGATCAGTGCAATATGTCGCACATCTGGGAAGGCAATTAACATCGCTCACTCCGACGGATGATTATCCGCTGCAGGCTGATCACACAATCAGTCTCATAAAGTTCTTAGTACAAGTAGTGCAAGGACGAATGCTAATTATTTATATTGCGAAAGACGGTTAGCAGTAGTTCAAGGCCGTATCGGAAACAAATGTAATAGCTTGAGTGCCGATTTAGTTTACAACCATTATAAGACCAAATTCCAATTACTATTGTGGCTTAGAACTAGAAGAACCCGAGCATTCATTTTTAATCCTTATGCTTTACCAAGACGTCAAGTATTTACAATTACTAGTTTATTTCACCCTGTAAGTAAATTACTATTTGGAATTAAAAACCTTACAAATGACCAAAATAACTGATATTTTCGGAAGCTCAAAAGGTTGTCAAAAATACAAACGTTTCCGACAAAACGATACCGTAAAAACAATACTTATGGTCTTACTAAAGAATTACCTCCCTTTCATGACCGTCGCAAGATTCTTACGCCCGAGAAATTAAGCTGTGTGAAGCGGTTGGGCAATTATTTTGTTAAAAATGCATAAAATGTCATATTTCTATGTGCATATGGGAACGTTCATGATTTCTACCAAGTTTGGATGACTTTGGGAGCTGTTTGATGAAGCTATAACAGTTTAAAGATGCGTAGTGAGACACTGAAATAAATGAGCAGAATTGTCAAAAAAGAAGGGGTGCCATCAAACCATCGAAATTGTGAAAAAAAGCAACCTGGTCAACGCCATGTTTTTTTCTGCATAATTGGACCAACATAGGACTATCTATGGGAACCATTTAGAACCATTGGTAATGTATCCATTGTTCTAGAAGTACATGTCTCTATATATAGAACAGTACAAAGTTAATTATTGTGTGAGACGTTATATAACTGTCAATTTAAATGTCTTTAACTCGGAGAACTATGATATGTTTGTTTATTTATATCCAGCATATAAACAAAACAAGCATATCACCAACATCATCAAATACAAGAATAACATGCATACATACTGTTAACAAAAAGTACTTAATATTACTAGTGAAATAAAATGTATAGTTAGATCTGCAAAGGCATGAATGCAGACAATCTTACATTGCGTAAATTTAATTAGCCGATTAATAAATAAATCCATGTCGCTGACACATGGTATTATGCCAAACTACAAATGTACCGAAAAAGTGTTTCGGCCACATGCTAAGGGTACTGTCAGAAAACTATTGCACCTGTTTAAAAACAACATGGTGTAAGCCAATATCAGAATTAGTACATATACACGTATCATGTCAATACATTTGTTTTCAAATATAAAGTCAGTTTTTGTGTGTTTTTGATTCAATAATAATGACTATTAAAACTGTTATCATGCTTCTATGTGCACCTGTTCTGGCGAAAGGCGTAACATAGATTTACATATATAACTTTAAAAAAGATTGTTATTTACTGAACGTGCTAATATCTAAAAAACATATTCATCGCAAAGAAATATAATCTATATACGTATCCATTGTGTAGTTGGGCTTATCTATATGCCTGGTAAACAAGCTGTCTCGAAATATATAATTATGGCGTTCGTCTTTCCATCCAAAATACTTATTTCATAATCTATTCGAACACATGGTATTATCATCATCATGCTTACAGTGTTTGTCAGATTATTTGTTTTAGGGTCCGCCATATTCTACTGTTAGTTCTACCTCCAATACAAGCATATTTTACTGTTAGTTCTACCTCCAGTACAAGCATATTCTACTGTTAGTTCTACCTCCAATACAAGCATATTCTACTGTTAGTTCTACCTCCAGTACAAGCATATTCTACTGTTAGTTCTACCTCCAGTACAAGCATATTCTACTGTTAGTTCCAGTACAAGCATTTTCTACTGTTAGTTCTACCTCCAGTACAAGCATATTCTACTGTTAGTTCTACCTCCAGTACAAGCATATTCTACTGTTAGTTCTACCTCCAGTACAAGCATTTTCTACTGTTAGTTCTACCTCCAGTACAAGCATATTCTACTGTTAGTTCTACCTCCAGTACAAGCATGTGTACTCAAGTTAATACAGATAATTGCACATTGTACATAACGAAACGGTTAGCGAAGTGACCAGCATTCTAGCTCATGCTGACCTATTTAAACATTTTTTTCTACTCTTTATTAAGACCGATAATGAATAATTTACTACCTAATAATAGCAGTTATTCAAGATCACATATTTTGGTTGCCAAACACGTGTTAGTTTGCGACCATTGCATGTAAACAAATATATATAACTATATAAAAACATAATAAGAAGACGTATCGGTGAAATGACACAACACTATTATAAAATACGCTGTATAGCGAATAATCCAAGTACTAAACATATCAGAAACAGGTGTTGATGGAACCGGATCTAACTAAAGTCTTAAATTCGAAATCAAAGTCTCAAAACAACAAACACTTAAGATATGTTGCTTTTCATACTAATAATTGATTATAATAGTGACTAAAAAGAAGAAGTAATGTCGTCACTAGTTTAGAAATGCACTTATGTGCTTTACACAATATAAATGTACGTGATGAATTTGTAAGCGATCCGTTGGCCGGGATATTATTTTTTTAACTTTCTCGTTTTATGATTGGACGAAAAGAAAAGATGATGACGAAGAGCAGATGTAGAGAGAAGAAGATGATAATTGGGAAATATAGCTGTCCATCGATCACTTTTATTTACAACACTTGATTGGAGATTCAAAAAGAAAGCAAACTGTTAAACAAATAATTTAAAATAATTAACTACCTATGTATTGATATTATATATATATATATATATATATATATATATATATGCATGGTTATTGAATATACATATGCATTAATATTTAATCTACTTATGCATTGATATTTTATCTCCGTATGTATGCATATTTTTTCTACCCATGTAAGAATATTCTATCTACCTATGCATGGATATTTTATCTACACATGCATGATTATTTGATCTACATATGCATGAATATTTTATTAACCTATGCATGACTATTTTATCTACCTATGCATGAATATTTTATCAAAGTAGATTGAGAATTTATTATGCTGGTTAGGGTTATATAAGGTTCATCGAAATGACGCCAATCGCGTAGTACGATCATAGTCAACACGCAGACTGTGCATTGATATTGCATCTACCTTTATATGGATATTTTATCTACCCTTGCATGGATATTTTATCTACATATGCATGAATATTTTATCTACAACTGCATGAATATTTAATCTACCCATGCATTAATGTTTTTGCTACCCTTGCATGAATATTTTATCTACATATGCACGAATATTTTATTAACCTATGCATTACTATTTTAATCTACCTATACATGGATATTTTATCTACCCATGCTTAAATATGTTATCTACCTATGCATGAATATTTATCTACCTATGCATGAATATTTTATCAAAGTAGATTGAGAATTTATTATGCTGTATAGGGTTATATAAGGTTCATAGAAATGACGCCACTCGCGTAGTACGATCAAAGTCAACACGCAGACTGCATTGATATTGCATCTACCTTTATATGGATATTTTATCTACCCATACATAAATATTTTACCTACATATGCATGAATATTTTATCTACCTATTCATGAATATTTTATCTACCTATGTATTGATATTTTATCTACCCATGCATGAATATTTTATCAACATATGCATGAATATTCTATCTATCTATGCATGGATATTTTATCTACACATGCATGATTATTTGATCTACATATGCATGAATATTTTATTAACCTATGCATTACTATTTTATCTACCTATGCATGAATATTTTATCAAAGTAGATTGAGAATTTATTATGCTGGTTAGGGTTATATAAGGTTCATCGAAATGACGCCAATCGCGTAGTACGATCATAGTCAACACGCAGACTGTGCATTGATATTGCATCTACCTTTATATGGATATTTTATCTACCCTTGCATGGATATTTTATCTACATATGCATGAATATTTTATCTACAACTGCATGAATATTTAATCTACCCATGCATTAATGTTTTTTCTACCCTTGCATGAATATTTTATCTACATATGCACGAATATTTTATTAACCTATGCATTACTATTTTAATCTACCTATACATGGATATTTTATCTACCCATGCTTAAATATGTTATCTACCTATGCATGAATATTTATCTACCTATGCATGAATATTTTATCAAAGTAGATTGAGAATTTATTATGCTGTATAGGGTTATATAAGGTTCATAGAAATGACGCCACTCGCGTAGTACGATCAAAGTCAACACGCAGACTGCATTGATATTGCATCTACCTTTATATGGATATTTTATCTACCCATACATAAATATTTTACCTACATATGCATGAATATTTTATCTACCTATTCATGAATATTTTATCTACCTATGTATTGATATTTTATCTACCCATGCATGAATATTTTATCAACATATGCATGAATATTCTATATACTTATACAAGACTATTTTATATATACATGCATGAATATTTTATCTACCTATTCATGGATATTTTATCAAAGTAAGATTGAGATTGTGCTGTATAGGGTTATATAGGGTTCATAGAATGACGCCACTCGCGTAGTACGATCATAGTAAACAAGCAGACTGTCTTTAAGTCAAATATATATAGTTAGTATGATTCCGAGTATAAATCTTCTTCTTTTGTGACAGATATGTTGGTTATCCGCATGCCCAGCGTGGAAATAAATAGACAACAGATCTCAAGCACGTACAGTGTTATACTTTATTGAATTGAGAACAGCCAGGGGTGGTATTCACCAACTTTTCTCAAGAATACTCTTAGACTTGAACTCAAGAACGAATTTTGAAAAACATATTTAGAGTCCATTTTTATGTCAAAATTTTCAAGCATGAAGGAACACATAATATATAATCAGACAAACTCTTATAATTATTCTATATGTCATGGTTAACAAGATATCAAAGGTTGAAATTTGGATTTTCAAGCTCAAGTCTAAAAATATTCTCAAGAATGGTTGATGAATACGACCAAGTGATTAACAATTTAAAAATAAAATGCTTTTGAAATTTTGTTATAATATTATTTGATTTCCCTTTTTGTTATTTCAGTATTCGTCACACTTTATCGTAACCAGGAAATACTATTCAATGTCAAGACATAAGTGCAGTTAGTCTTGTTGAGTATATGCTGTTAGATTACAATTTTTACTTGTGATGACGTTATCAATATCATGTATTTCTGTTTACGCATGGATATTAAAATATGTTATATATTTTTGTTAATCGTTTTCTTTTGTCCCCGCATTCGGAATGTTGTCAGTTTAAAGCCTTATCGGGTGTTGCCAAAATATTAGTTTAGCATTAAGCAGTGAGAAGTACATGTAACATGTTCGTCTAACTGATTTCAGGGTTATACTAATAATCGGGCTATAGGATAAGTGTAGGTTAAATATGATATACTTCACCGAGTTGGACAATTGATGTTACATACAACGGTCACCCAATCAGGCAGCTATTCTAAAGAAAATGGTCACCAATTTGATATATTTATTAATAACGACAGCCGAATCAGAATGGTATCAAACGTAAAATTATAAAGGTGGCCCAGGTTCTCAGTCCCCGAGTGGTCTGGGTAACTGTCGTTTAATGACCACCTCTCACCGCTTAGGTCGTGGGTATGTGACCACTAACACCAAATATACTATGTGAGAAAGTTTGCCGTTGACGATGTTTTTGATTATACTCATTCTTCCTCTATTGGTAAAACTAAATATTCCAAATACAATGGTGTTAAACAACATGTTAAAAACGTATAAGTATTGTCAATCTGCCTAGTTTAAGGAATAGAATGAAGATGGTAGCCTAATCGATTAAAATTCGAATAAAAAGCAAATCGGTCACACGTTAAATGATTTCGGACTGGTTTCAGAAAAAAGATCGCAACAGTCATTCTGGTGGTCAAGTGAATCACAAAATGTTAACAGTAACCAAACCGGCATGTTTCAGCGCCAAATTGTACAGGTTTAAGAGAATAAATAACAATGGTCGACCAACAAGTTGTAGATTAAAATGTGCAATTGTAGTCCAATAAGGCAAGTTTAATAAGAAAGAGAATCTAACACAATTTTACCTTATCAAATCTGTCAGAGTTGAAGAAAAAAATAGTTAAGTAGGTTGTAAATGAAAAATGACAATTTGATTTTGGATATGAAAGAAAACCAGAAACACCAGTCATTTCTCGGAAATAGATAATTTAATCGACGGAGAATTATGCTCACTTTATTACATTTCTTATAATTGTAATTTATTTCATTCTTAGAATCATGTTTGTCATCTAAAAAGGGTTGATTTGCTACAAACGCAAATGTTGAGAAAAAAATAATATTAATGGATAATCCGCAATCAAATACTACCTCTCAACTGAACAATTGTCACACCGGGCGTAATAATGGTGACTACAATAATATATGCATTTATATAAAAACCTAATAAGGGGACATGTGTTATAGACAAATAGAGAGTTAAATGATAATCGGTAAGCTATTAAACGCAATGCGCTTGATATTACATTTAAAACCATGATTGGAATATTTGAGAATCTTTAAGATGATATTTTAGTTTTTTATTACTTTACTATTGACTGTGAAATAAAATACATATACGTTCAATATTTTCCTGGATAGAATCAGCGAAACAAAACATACATTAATGGGCATGATTCTGGTAGAAATAGAACCTATGACCAGTGTCAGATGTTTTTTAGTTTGAAACAAAATATATAGCTTACATGGCCTAACGTTTTTTTTCCATTAAAATCCGTTAAGTATTAAATATTTAATTAAAACTATTTTTTAGTGTTTCCTGAAAAATAAATTAATGTCTTACGACTGGGATGTGACATGGTGTATATGGCAAACATTTGGCAATATAACTCAAGGTAAAATGAAATTCTGGTTTAGATTGCTAATAACACCGTGTCAGGAGACAATATGACAAGTTGAATTGTATCATTACATACAATATAGGTGTGAGAACTAATTATATTGTATTTTTCTACAGTTTATTATTGTAAATGTCCGATAGTGATATTTCTACAGAATTGGATCTAAATTATTTGTATATGGTGATAAGTTGCTGATTTCTATTCAGACGAGAAATCTGTCGATTAAATTCATATATGATATTTTGAGAATTGTTTGATAAGGACGCAGGTATTTTATAATAGTATGATGTAGATCTATACGATTGATTTACGTCAGTTTGTACTGAGTATTAACAAAGTGAATAGTTACATAATGTATAGTCCGTCATTGTTATATATATTGTGGTGATATGTTGAGTGGACAGCAAATGTTGCAGAACACATACTTATAGTAATATATATGCGTGTGTAGTCCGTCATTGTTATATATATTGTGGTGATATGTTGAGTGGACAGCAAATGTTGCAGAACACATACTTATAGTAATATATATGCGTGTGTAGTCCGTCATTGTTATATATATTGTGGTGATATGTTGAGTGGACAGCAAATGTTGTAGTACACATACTTATAGTAATATATATGCGTGTGTAGTCCGTCATTGTTATATATATTGTGGTGATATGTTGAGTGGACAGCAAATGTTGTAGTACACATACTTATAGTAATATATATGCGTGTGTAGTCCGTCATTGTTATATATATTGTGGTGATATGTTGAGTGGACAGCAAATGTTGTAGTACACATACTTATAGTAATATATATGTGTGTGTAGTCCGTCATTGTTATATATATTCTGGTGATATGTGGAGTGGACAGCAAATGGTGTAATACACATACTTATAGTAATAAACATATGTGTGTAGTCCGTCATTGTTATAGTATATATCGTGGTGATATGATGTGTGGACAGCAAATGGTGTAATACACATACTTATAGTAATATACATATGTGTGTAGTCCGTCATTGTTATATTATATATTGTGGTGATATGTTGAGTGGACAGCAAATGTTGTAGTACACATACATATAGTAATATATATATATATGTGTGTGTGTGTGTGTGTGTGTGTGTGTGTGTGTGTGTGTGTGTGTGTGTAGTCCGTCATTGTTATATTATATATCGTGGTGATATGATGAGTGGACAGCAAATGCTGTAGTACACATACTTATAGTAATATATATATATATGTGTGTGTGTGTAGTCCGTCATTGTTATATTATATATCGTGGTGATATGTTGTGTTGACAGCAAATGTTGTAGTACACATTATTATAGTAATACATATATGTGTGTAGTCCGTCATTGTTATATTATATATTGTGGTGATATATCAAGTGGAAAGCAAATGTTGTAGTACACATACTTAAAGTAATATATATATGTGTGTAGTCAGTCATTGTTATATTATATATTGTGGTGATATGATAAGCGGACAGCAAATGTTGTAGTACACATACTTATAGTAATATACATATGTGTGTAGTCCGTCATTGTTATATTATATATGGTGGTGATATGATCAGTGGACAGCAAATGGTGTAATACACATACTTATAGTAATATATATATATGTGTGTAGTACGCCATTATTATATATATTGTGGTGATATGATGAGTGGACAGCAAATGTTGCAGTAAACATATTTATAGTAATATATATATATGTATGAAGTCAGTCATTGTTATATTATCTATTGTGGTGATATGTTGCGTTGACAGCAAATGTTGTAGTACACATACTTATAGTAATACATTCATGTGTGTAGGCCGTCATTGTTATATTATATATCGTGGTGATATGATGAGTGGACAGAAAATGGTGTAATACACATACTTATAGTAAAATACATATGTATGTAGTCTGTCATTGTTATATTATATATCGTGGTGATATGATGAGTGGACAGCAAATGTTGTAGTACACATACCTATAGTAACATATACATGTGTGTGTTGTCCGTTATTGTTATATATCGTGGTGATATGATGAGTGGGCAGCAAATGGTGTAATACACATACTTATAGTAAAATACATATGTGTGTAGTCCGTCATTGTTATATTATATATCGTGGTGATATGATGAATGGACAGCAAATGTTGTAGTACACATACTTATAGTAATATATAAATGTGTGTGTAGTCCGTCATTGTTATATATCGTGGTGATATGATGAGTGGACAGCAAATGGTGTAATACACATACTTATAGTAATGTATGTGTGTGTGTAGTCCGTCATTATTATATATCATGGTGATATGATGAGTGGACAGCAAATGTTGTAATACACATACTTATAATAATATATATATGTGTGTAGTCCGGCATTGTTATATTAAATATCGTGGTGATATGATGAGAGGACAGCAAATGTTGTAGTACACATACTTATAGTAATATATATATGTGTGTAGTCCGTCATTGTTATATTAAATATCGTGGTGATATGATGAGAGGACAGCAAATGTTGTAGTACACATACCTATAGTAATATATATGTGTGTGTAGTCCGTCATTGTTATATTATATACCGTGATGATATGGTTAGTTGACAGCAAATGGTGTGATACACATACTTATAGTAATATATATATATGTGTGTGTAGTCCGTCATTGTTATATTATTTATCGTGGTGATATGATGAGTGGACAGCACATGTTGTATTACACATAATTATAGTAATATATATATGTGTGTGTAGTCCGTCCTTGTTATATTATATATCATGGTGATATGATAAGTGGACAGCAAATGGTGTAATACACATACTTATAGTAATATATATGTGTGTGTAGTTCGTCTTTGTTGTATTATATATTGTGGTGATATGGTGAGTGGACAGCAAATGTTGTAGTACACATACTTATAGATATATAAATGTAAGTGTAGTCTGTCATTGTTATATTATATATTGTGGTGATATGATGAGTGGACAGCAAATGTTGTAGTACACATACCTATAGTAATATATATATGTGTGTAGTCCGTCATTGTTGTATTATATATTGTGGTGATATGGTGAGTGGACAGCAAATGTTGTAGTACACATAATTATAGATATATATATGTAAGTGTTGTCTGTCATTGTTATATTATATATTGTGGTGATATGATGAGTGGACAGCAAATGTTGTGTTACACATACTTATAGTAATATATATATATGTGTGTAGTCCGTCATTGTTGTATTATATATTGTGGTGATATGGTGAGTGGACAGCAAATGTTGTAGTACACATACTTATAGTTATATATATATATATGTGTAGTCCGTTATTGTTATATTATATATCGTGGTGATATGATGAGTGGACAGCAAATGTTGTAGTACACATACCTATAGTAATATATATATGTGTGTAGTCCGTCATTGTTGTATTATATATTGTGGTGATATGGTGAGTGGACAGCAAATGTTGTAGTACACATACTTCTAGTAATATATATATGTGTGTAGTCAGTCATTGTTATATTAAATATTGTGGTTATGTGATGAGTGGACAGCAACTATTGTAATACACATACTTTTAGTAATATAATATTAACTTCAATTTTATAAGTATAGTAAATAAACAAATACTAAATAAACTTTATAGTACATGTATTATATGCTTAGGATAACATTGCAGATGTTTTCATTATATATTTAATATGTATTATGTTGATCATAAATAAATCACTTATATGATTGAAACTTTATTCAAGGAACTATATCTCTAATTTCTTGGTTTCCAAACAAAAGCAAATGTTATTAGCGTTATTGCGTCTCCCGAGTTATGGACAGCAGAAAGGATATCCAAATAATAAAATATCTGTCCATTCACGCCTTATTTAATCAAGCTACATAAATAGATGCTGGTCACAAAATACCTTTTGACGCGGGTTTTTCTTCGGTTATAAATGTTTCTTGCATAATATAAATGTCACAGTGTGTACCTAAACTTTTAGGAGAGTAACATATGTCAACGGTCTGGTTAGCTCAGTCGGTAGAGCACTTGTCCTGTAAATGGAAGGTCCCGAGTTCGAGTCTGCAATGGCTGCATATTTTTCTTGCCTTATTACATAAACATAATACATGTCTATACTATAGTTTACACTGTGCAGATAGCCAATATGTATTTTTACTGGAGTTTCAAAACAATTTCAAAACAGACCTAGAAGACAAAGGAACCAATCCCAGTACAGCCACCGTCCTTCTGTAAGTAATCTTAAATTTCTCACAAAATGTTTTTAGACTACCGGAGCAAGGATTGATCCGACAACTTCGGCAGTGAGAAGTAAGTGGTTATTTGACAACACTATGGACAACTCTGCCACAGAAGGAACCATTTGTATAATTCTAAACACCAGACATTCATACTGTATTCAAGTATAAATAGAGTTCTTGCAGTTTAAATGTTAAAATATGACTTAACCAAATGTATATTTCTGGACAAATGTTGGAAACGTCTAGGACACAGGACTAGACAAAAAATTAAGAGAAGTCTCTGGACATGGCAGTAATTTGAACCTCCATCTCCCATGTACCAAGAAAAAACAACAGCATATGCAAGACTGCATATATAAAACAACACATTTACTTAAGTTCCCAAATTAGCAGCTGAGGCATCCAAATATATATGAAATATATAATCTGGACATAGGTTCCCTTCAGTTCTTGTCCAGACACTTCTACAATCTGGTTGTAATACTAAACAAGACAAACAAAATAGGCAAAAAATATAGACCATGTATGATTATAAACTGCAGTCCACGGAAAACATACTTTTCGAATGTAAGGTAGTCAGAAAGAGTAAGCATAAGTTAGTAGCATTTTATCTATGCAGCAGCAAACATTATAAAAAAATATACATTTTTAAAAGAGAATAATTTCATTAAAAATAAAACGAACAATTCTTTTTTCACCATATCTAAGCCATATTTGTTCATGTTGTTCGCAACTAATAGGATTCGAACCCAGAATTTCTACAAAAGTGTAGATGTGTTTGCCAGTTACACCACAGAAGCATATCATGTGGTACAAGATAATGGACCTAAATATTTACCAAATCAAATTATGTTAATTAATAGAAATCAATATTTAAAATAGCCCATATTTCTATTAATAAAATGCACTCTTGTAACACAGCACTAAATGTTTGTTTTCTTATACTATATACATGTAGTATAATATCAAATTTTGTGAAATTAAAAATAAGGTCGACTCCTCCTTTTTTATGGGGGAAAATGCTTCAACAATCTGGAAGCTAGTCTTTAATCGAAATATACAGGTATTGATTTCAAGTCAGGTTGAAACATCTAAAGCATCAGTTGTGTGTGTTATGGTGTTTTTCACATAAATAAATGGTTAACTTTGGATATCTCGGTCCCAAATAAATGCCCCCCTTTGTAATATGAATCACACTTTGGTTTTATTCATGTTATACGTTAATTCTATAATGTGTCTGACTGTCAATTCAAGGGTTGTGAGTTCAAATTGATGGTACTTGCGCGTTAAATTTTAATATGACAAACAAGGGCAATAATTTGCATTATATTAATAAAAGAGTTATCTAACTTAGTTATCAAAGTATGTTTGATGACTGGGAAGTGTTGTATTAAGTTTCAAGTCAATACATGCAATGGTTATTGAGATTGGGACTTGCACACAAAACTTCAACCAAGGTGGGACGCTGACATCCGGGTGAGCAGAATAGCTCTCTTAATTCTTCGAAAAGTCAAACTAAAAAACAATTTGAAAATTGTTCACAGTAACAAAGACAACTCCGTCAGAATGTATTTACCAAAACTGTAATGAAAACATAGCAAAAGGCCAACTAACAATAAATGTATGTTATAAGTACTGTTCTCTGATTGAAATAATTACATCATGACCTGAACAGGGAGGTTACCGACTTATATTTATATCATTATATGAATACATTCATCGTTAAAAAAACATAATTTATAATGTGTTTTTTCAAAAAAACATTCACATAAAACTATTCAGTCGTCAGAAATAACTTTTTGTCAATTTCTTGTTTATAGATTTAGTAAAGTAGGCCTCACTCAAAGGCAAAACCGTGTGACCCAGGGACATGCAATTCACACTTTTTATAAATGACCCATAAATGTCCATATTCATGCTCACTATTAGTTTCCCAGTGCTTCTCCTATATTGATAAAAAGATTTTCAAAGTTGACCTTACTATGACCGTTTTCACAATCTTGATTCACCCGTGTGTACCAAAGCTGCATACAATATATCATTACAATTACGGTTACTGTTTTGAGAAGAACTCAAAAAAGTCAATTGTTTACGGACGCATGATGATGGACAAAAGGTCCATTGAGACAAAGTCTCAGGTGACCTAAAAAGACCGACTGAGATTAAAGTTGAGGGCATAATGGTAGACTGAATGCATTATAGGGTCCTCTGTGGCCGAGTGGTATAAGGCGACATCTCAAGATCACTTACTTCTCACCACTAAGGTCGTAGGTTTGAATCCTGCTCCAAAAACTGTATGTGAGAAAGATTCCAGTTACTTGCGGAAGGACAGTAGTTGTACTCAGTATGAGGTCTTCCTCCACCAGCAAAACTGGATAAGCCATATACAACATTAAATTTGTTTAAATTGGCGTTAAACCCAATTAAAAAAAAGAATGCATTTAAATCACTGTTCTAATTAATTAAAGTTTTATAACTATTAGATCAACTACTATAACATGCCGCCGCACCATGTGTATCAATACAATTGTTTGTTATCATCAAGATTGACAAAACTATTTTGCCATATTTGGCCAGGTCATCCTAAAAGAATGTTTGATTGCTGTGTCTCGACTCAGTATCTTAAAGAAAAATGGACAGATATCATGAAAAAATAAAAAGTTAACGCTTTGAAAGGCAATAAAAAGTTTAAGTAGCTGCAATTTTTAGCGAGTAGGTAGGAGCATAACAAACACATGCCCAACTTGTTTTATTTTGATGCCAGAGTGAACCCTCCATTACTGAGAGCACTTCCGTGCTAAAGATCAGGTACCTGTCACATGTGAAGTTGTTGGTTCAAGTCAAGCTATATACATACAATTTATTAGAGTTAACCAATTTCCCCTGAAAGGTTCTACTCAGACTTATGTTACTTCTTGGAATATACAGGAGACCTTACGATACCTTTTTATGTTTTTGTTCATTATTGCACCTAGAGTACAGCTTGCATTGTCACTACAAGGCACTGTTCTTTCACCCATTATCAACTTCCACATGCACACTTTTTCCCCCATGCCATTAACCCTTGCCCGGCGCTGTAATCAAAATTAGGATTCTGGGTAGTGATAACGGCAACTCCCTGCTCATCGGAATTATGCCAGGAATGTGAATATATGCCCAATGTAACAGTGATAATAGACAAAATCTAGTATAGATATACAATATTTAGACTTTTAGTACCATGCCTAATAATGTTGTTAAAATACCTTCCCCTGACAGTCCTGTACAATCCTATAGCCAGATGTTCTGAACAAGTAGAAAATTGTACAAGTCACTGACCAAGTAGAAAATTGTACAAGTCACCATTTACAAAAGTTTAGTCTCTTTAATTACTTTAATTGGTGCACATACACATGGGGATTAATTACCACTGACCAGTTAATCACTGCTCTGGATCAATTATCATTCAATTATCTCCAGGCGGTATTCGATAAGATGTCCAAAAATTACGGTGTCCCGTTAGGGCCATCGTGCTATCGCTTTGTCAACAAGCACACGCGATGCCACGATAGCACGATGACACGATGGTGATGACACGATGACACGATGACACGATGGTGATGGTACGATGACACGATGGTGATGACACGATAGCACGATGACGATGACGCGATGACACGATGACACGATGGTGATGGAGCGATGCTACGATGACACGATGACGATGACGCGATATTACATCCAAGGTTCCATTGAGGACATGCGAAAAAGTGTGACCAACATCAAAGCGGAAGCTACTATACCAACTGCTATAAAGAACTTTAAATTAGACTTACTGAAAAACTCTGACAGTTTAATTAAACTTCAAGAAAGTGTTCTTCAAATTACTAATACATTTAATAGCTTAAAAGCCCATGCCAAACCTGGCCCTGCTGGTCATAGTGTACAAATGCAGAAAACAGATCAAAATACAAACGACCCAACGCCCAGTCCCATAACCCCCACTCAAACTAGTAAACCCATCCCATTGCGAAATGATACTGTATTACAGTCTGCCCCTGTATGTGGGGATACGTTTATTGCACAATCCCATTTACCATTACAAACGGAGCTCTATTCAGCGGTTCTAAATACCCAAACAAATTGTGCTAATACCGTGACAAGCGATCACGAAAATGACCAATTATTCGGTAACTTGGTGATCCCTACAATTGTTAACGGGAAACCGCGAGAGTCAAAAACCTCGTATAAAAGAAAACAAAAACAGCGCGTGCGTACGCTCAGAAAAGTCAATTTTGACATCATAAACAGAGAAATG
Organism: Panopea generosa; assembly: GCA_029582155.1. Lineage (NCBI taxonomy): Eukaryota > Metazoa > Mollusca > Bivalvia > Adapedonta > Hiatellidae > Panopea > Panopea generosa. The sequence goes on along the minus strand of CM055908.1, from coordinate 1,260,992 downwards.
GCCGCATCCAACGACAGAGGTCACAGTATTGACAACACTGAAGTTGACCTTACTGGTACATACGCGGATGAAGATGACGACTTTCAAAAATTTGTCGTACGCCGCCCAAAACGATTTTACATAGGGGGCTTCCAATCAAGCATAACTGAGCCCATGATTAAAAGCTATATTCAGAAGCGCGGTCCTAAGGTTTCCATGGTAACAGTATTCCGGAAACCCAGATACGGTAATTCTGTCGTCATTCGTGTTAATATCGAAGACGATGAAAACGCATGTTATATGACAAACGATCCTTGTTTCTGGCCACAAGGGGTTATTTGTAAACCATGGGTCTCGTATGGATCATATAAATCTCGCCAAAACGAGACTCACAATTATAAACCAAACGATAACCCCAGGGGGTTTAAGTATTCGCTGGCTGATTGGAGTCGAGTCAATTATACCGACTCGAACCGTTATGCAGCGCTTGACTCGGACTATGATATTGATTAATTATGTCAGATATAAGTAATTTATTTCTAAATATAGCCACATGGAACGCGACCGGAATTATGTCCAGTGCGAGTTATTTAAGTGATTTTTTAGAAAATAATGCTATAGATGTCTGCGGCATTGCCGAGCATTGGTTATTCAAACATGATTTACACTTTCTTGATTGCATCAATAATAAATATTCATGTCATTCGATTTCTGATCCTGATCTTCTGTTGCCAAGCAACCGAAGAGTTGGTAAGGGTGGCATCTTTATGTTCTGGAACAAGCGTCTCAACGATATTGTTTCACCTTTGAACTTAGAAAGTAAATATATATTAGGTATCCAAATTATGTCTTCTGTAGGAATTTCTATATTTATTTTTCAAGTGTACTTTCCATGTAAAAACTACTCTATTGCCATGTATAAGAAATGTTTAGACGATGTAGAGAATATACTATGTATATACAGGACAACGGGTATAATATGTGTTATGGGTGATTATAATACTGAATTATCCTCCAGAAACCAACCTACATTTAAACTCGATAGCCGAGGAAAATTGTTAGTTGACTTTATGCTTAATTATAATTTGTTAGCCGTTAATTCGCTAAGCCTGTGTTATGGAGCAGAATTTAGTAATGTGCCATATAATAGTGATAGAGAGACACTCATAGATCACATATTAATTGAATCAAGTTCTATTGAGCTGATAAAGTCATGTAAAATTTTAGATGATAGTTGTTTAAATGTTTCGACTCATCGTCCAATTGTTTGTAAAATAGAATGTCAAATTGAAAATAATATTCATTCAAGTGAAACTTATCATAATATAAATTGGCATAATGTGAAGCAGGAAAAAATATATAAATATTGCAGTTTTTTAAATACAAACATAATGCGTAACGATTTGCTTTCATTACATATATCTACGCCCGGTGACGTTGACTCGTTATATACGACCGTCGTTAATTTAATGAATAATGCGACCAATAAATACATTCCAAGATCAAAATTCAAACCATTTATTAAACCATACTGGAATCGTGAATTATCATATTTACATAACGAAATGAATTCAAAAAGGATACAATGGTTAAATGAAAATCGCCCTCGCAGTATTCAATCCCTTAGTTATAGAAACTATAAGGCATCAAAAAACAAATTTCGTAAAGTACACCGCGCTGTTGTCCAAACGTATCTGTCTAGCTTAGAACAGGAAATTGATGCAGCGGCAGATATGGACAATAATGAGTTCTGGAAATTGATAAATAGGCGTAAGAAAAATAAGAAATCAGAAACCACTCTTAAAATGAATTTTAATGGACAATCGTATGAGAATCCGGTCGATATTAATAATGGCTGGAAAAACTATTTTTCAGAGTTATACACGCCGCAAGATCATGGTTTTGATTCAGCATATGCACGATCATGCGATGAAGAGTTGTTGAACATTAAGTCTGAATTAAATACACATCAATGTAACGACATTGAGATCAATTTAACTATGGTTGAACAGGCTTTAAAATCTTGTAAAAAGAAAAAAGCCTGTGGCAGTGATCTTATTTATTATGAAAATATGATATACGGTGGTCCGCTATTACTTTCCGTAATTACAAAATTATTTCACAATATGTCTTTACTAGCACATGTACCTGTTGAAATGAAAAAGGGTATTATAACGACCCTCTACAAAGGCAACAATAAAAACAAAACGGACCCAAATAGTTACAGGGCCATATCACTTTGTTCTACTATTTTAAAATTGTGCGAAAAGATTTTACTAAAAATGTTAGAGCAATCTGGTACACTCAGGTTAAACACATTGCAAGGAGGTTTTCAAAGAAACATTAATTGTAAAATGACGTCTTTTCTATTACGAGAAAGTATATTTTTTGCAAAAGAAAACAACTCTAAACTTTTTACATGCTTCCTCGACGTGAGACAAGCATTTGACCACGTATCTCATAGCATATTGATGCTTAAATTATATAAAACAGGTGTCAACAAATCTATTTTTAAAATTATACAAAACATGTTTGAAAATATTTATAGCTGCGTTAGGTCACAAGGCCAATCTTCGGATTGGTTCCCAATTTTACAGGGAACAAGGCAAGGCCAAGTAATGAGCCCGTACTTCTATCTACTCTTCGTAAATGATCTAATGAATAAGTTAGATCAATCCTATTACGGTCTGAAAATAAATGATACGGGTTACTGTTGCCCAACTTCTGCAGACGATATGGTGCTCAGTTCACTGACTAAGAACGGATTAGAAAAACTTATGACCATATGTCATAATAACTCTATCCGAGAATGATATACTTATAATGCAAATAAATGTAATGTCATTGTTTTTAATGAATGCAGTTCTGAATCACAAAATAACTCAAGGCAATGGCGTTAAGGCCAAAGTACTGTCATTGAAACCGATACATATGTTCATCTAGGCATTTCATGTAGTAAAGACATGTGTCTGAATGAAAACATTAAAGACGCGTGCACTAAACTACGTAAAACATATTTTGGATTAGCCGACTGTGGCGTCCATCAAAATGGTTTACACCCAATTACAGTAAAACATTTATATCAAACTGTTGTCCTCTCGCGAGCTTTATATGGCTGCGAACTATGGAACGCCATTACGGACACGCAACTCAAATCGCTAGAACGAGTACATGTTCAATGTATTAAACATATGCAGTCTTTACCAAAACAAACTCGTAGTGATGTCGCGCTGGCTTTAATTGGCCTCACACGAATCGAGCATGAAATTGATAAGCGAAAGCTCTTGATGTTTGGACAATTATGTAGTATTAATAAACGCTTCAGGATAAACACACTTTTTGTTATTAGGCTCATACAATTCATGTCTTATCCGCGTAAAACGCAGGGTTTTATACCAGATATCTACCGTATTCTAGGCAAATACAAATTGACCGATGTTCTAACGGAATACATTTCCACTGCATTCTTCCCTACGTTAAGACAATGGAAAAAAAGACTTAAATTAAGTATACATAAATCAGCCGAATTTGACTTTAGAACAAGACTGGCTCAAGACGACAGTCTCAATAGTTTTCTCAATATACAAAGAGAAATCGTACCAAACAGTATTTGGTATTTCTCCCAAATATATCGCGATTCTCTACCATACTGTAGAACTGTTACTTTTATAATTGGTAAATTATTTGCCCGCAAATATCAAACTGTTTGTCCGCAGTGCAGTCTTATTACAGACACTGTAGCTGAACATTTAATTTTGTTCTGCTCGTCAAATAATTCCCTCCGACATACTTTATTATGTAATATACACAAAGTATGTGGATCAGTTATGTACGATAAGCTTTGTAACATGGACGCCTTTAATCAAATTATAGAACTAGTTTCCGGTTATCCGTCTTTAAACATGACAGATAAACAAACGGTTGCTATTTCAAAAATTACATTTAGACATTTACATCATATGACTAAAGCATTAAGATATACGTTTATGTAGATAACACACACAATACTTCATCTTTTGTGTGTTGTCACTTTGTTGCTGAGCTCGTCGTTATCTCGTATTGACAACGAAAATAACAATACACAATAATATTTTAATTTTAGATATTATATTATATATGTATTGTTTGTATTCAAATTGTTAAAAAAAAAAAAAAAAAAAAAAAAAAAAAAAAATAATGTCTTCAAATAATGCGTTCCTTTCATTTAACTTTTAAGGTACGAATACAATTATGTTTTTGAAAGATATTATTTGGAACTAATACCACTTTTAGCACCCATATAGTGTACGTATGTTCTTGTGTTTCGTTTCGGCAAGTCATATCAGTCATTATATGCAATACTCTTCTAAAAGTGTCAATATATTTTGCAATTTGAATGGACATATCATTTATTTATTTTGTTTGTATATATGTAAGTTGTTTGAACTATCGAAGTAATATGTTTGTTTGTATTGTATATATATATGATTGTCATTTAATTGTCTATATGTGTATTATGTTTTTGTATATTTATTGTACTCCCATTTGCTGTTTAAATGTTTATACTCTCCTGTATATTTGTACTATGGAGGAAATAAAGAATCAATCAATCAATCAAGTTAATCACTGCTCTGGATCAATTATCATTCAATTATCTCCAGGCGGTATTCGATAAGATGTCCAAAAATTACGGTGTCCCGTTAGGGCCATCGTACGGTGTCCCGTTAGGGCCATCGTGCTATCGCTTTGTCAACAAGCACACGCGATGCCACGATAGCACGATGACACGATGGTGATGACGCGATGACACGATGACACGATGGTGATGGTACGATGACACGATGGTGATGACACGATAGCACGATGACGATGACGCGATGACACGATGACACGATGGTGATGGAGCGATGCTACGATGACACGATGACGATGACGCGATATTACATCGCGTCATCGTCATTGTGCCATCGTGCCATCACCATTGTGTCATCGTGTCATCGCGTCATCGTCATCGTGCTATCGTGTCATCACCATCGTGTCATCGTACCATCACCATCGTGCTATCGTACTATCGTGCCATCACCATCGTGTCATCGTGCTATCGTAGCATCGCCTTCCTGTATTTAAGTGGGATTCTTATAATAGTATCGGAAGGTATAGTTTTGTGTTTATATTTAAGTATGTACATGTTAGTCATTTAACTCGTTTTGTGTTTATGTGTTTAAATATGCATATGACTGCAACTTTGTACTTTGATGAGAAACTGTGTATAGTCTTATTCTCCTCCTCCTCCTTTTACTTCTTATTCTACTTCTTCTTCTTCTATAACTAGAAATGGAAAATCAAGAGGAACGCTTACTCGTGTACTTTATTTTAACACGACAATGAATATATAATAAAATAATTAATGTATTTAAATTAATTCCAAAGTTTTAGTCTAGTTGTCTAGACGGTATTATGTTCGGCATGATACTCATGTGTGCCAGCACTGAACAGTTGTTGAAAACGACAATAAACACACAACAATACAATGCAATGTACATTCAGTCATATGTCACTTGAACAATGAACTTGTTCACTTTTCTCTTACCATTTGATTGTTGAGTTGAGTGTTTAGCGTAATTGTTATGCTATCGAGAGCTAGCAGACGATCAGAGTGTCGTGGGTTTGATCCCCCGCCACGGTTATGTGTGAGACGGACACTATATTCTTAGTATATGCTTAGTACTGTTGCTACCCAAGAATACACCGAACGTGATTTATAATAATAACTTGTGTCACATCAATGTGAAATAAATACATTTAAAGTAAGTGTTAATAGACAATCAGTTAAACTCATTTTGTGCAACTAACTGATATCTTTCCAGTTTTACATGGTACAGGAAATAATTAATTGGGACAACTTGTCTTTTGATGGGACGAGTTGTCTTTAAATAGAGGACAAGTTGTCTCGAAACTTTGGACGAGTTGTCTCAAAATGTGGGACGAGTTGTCTTTGGGGCGACTTATCCATAACACTTTTGAAACAGTGGTTAAAGACGAATGACAATGAGACTGACATTTTTTTATTAGTCATCACGGAGAATGTGTTGTAGGTTACTGGCGGGTATTCAAACTCATGACCCTTGGATTGACAGTTAGACACGTAACCAACTGATTGAACAGGGTCCGTCTTTACCATGTATGGCCAATCCAATTTGAACAGTGCTCACTAATTCCTAATTGGGTGTTTAACTACCAAAAATATTTTTTTACTCGACACTCGACTTTCTTGCTCAATACTCAGTTTTCTTACTATACACTCGTCTTTCTCACTCGACACTGAACTTTTTCACTCGACATTTGACATTCTTACTCGACATTAAACTTTCTTTCTCGACACTCGACATTCTTACTCGACACTCGACTTTCTTACTCGACATTCAACTGTCTTTTAAGACACTCAAAACTCTACCAAAGGTGACATATCGCCCAGCCATAGTCTCTGTGATGATTGACTGATATACGGCATTGCGCCTTATTGTCATTTGTGTTACATCGCTGATTGAACTGAAAAAGTCATCAGTTACTTGCAGAGATAGGCGTGCTCGAGTACTGGTTTGCCTCATAGGATCCCAGGAAAAAGTGTTTAGGTAAACCGGTCGCCTGAAGGAACGAACAAACGAACGAACGAACGAACGGACGGATGGATGGACGGACGATGGAACTAACGAACGAATGAACGCATAAACACATAAACAAACAAAAAAAACAAAAAAACAGACAGACAGACAGACAGACAGACAGACAGACAGACAGACAGACAGACAGACAGACAGACAGACAGACAGACAGACAGACAGACAGACAGGCAGGCAGGCAGACGGACAGACCACTACGCATCGGTATTATACACCAACTATTTTATCATTTAAGATTTTGTCTGTTGTTTACCGGATCGACATCAACTTTTTTGTGAATCTGTCGAAAGGACTATAATCATAATATGTACCTTCTCAATAATTTACCATTCACGTAATAACATATTTGCACGCATAAATAACTCACATTTAGTGATTATAATATAAAAAGAAAACATATGACTGTGTATCTTATATGAATTTCCCTTATCAGCAGCATTTGTGTCTCAGGGTTATGCATAACCTGACACAAAATAACCCCGAATATTTGAATGCATGAAGTGTTCCATTATTATTATTTTTCGCATGTCTTACAGGAAGGCGATGCTACGATAGCACGATGACACGATGGTGATGACACGACAGTACGATAGCACGATGGTGATGATACGATGACACGATGGTGATGGCACGATGGCACGATGACGATGACGCGATGACACGATGACACGATGGTGATGGTACGATGACACGATGGTGATGACACGATGGCACGATGACGATGACGCGATGTAATATCGCGTCATCGTCATCGTGTCATCGTAGCATCGCTCCATCACCATCGTGTCATCGTATCATCGCGTTATCGTCATCGTGCTATCGTGTCATCACCATCGTGTCATCGTACTATCACCATCGTGTTATCGTACTATCGTGTCATCACCATCGTGTCATCGTGCTATCGTGGCATCGCGCATGCTTGTTGACACAGCGATAGCACGATGGCCCTAACGGAACACCGTAAAAAATACATAGCTGTTTTGATGGCAGCATAACCAGTATAAGCTGGTTAGCCCTATTAGCTCAGTTAGTAAATCACAAAACTTCTAGCATTGAGGTTTTGGGTTAGATCCCCAGGGCTGGCCAATTAAAAACAGTCATTCCGTTGGGTAATAAAGCTGAGGATCCATGTGGCAGTGCTGTACACTGAGCACACTGAAGAACCAGAAGAAACATACAGTTGGTTTCAATCTGTATCCTGCACTTTCCCCCTGGAACCTAAAAAGATCACACTCTTCTCGTGTAATCGCCAATATGGGATGTTTATGTTCGTAAAAGTAGGTAAGCTACTTTCGCGCCAAACACCATGACAACTACAGATATTAAAAAAAGTGTTGATGTTTACAAGGACCTTGTATAGAAGGATAGGAAACTTGCATCTCCTGACTAAATGTTGATAAAATAGAACACGAAGGATTACTAATTTGGCATGAGCGTTCACAAAATCTCAACTAGTTGCCTTTCCATCCCTATATAATTCCTTGATGTTTATGTCCATAAATTTTAGGTTTGCAACTTTCGCAGTACACACTATGACAAATACAGATATTTAAACATATGGTAGATGTTTATGTCTGTAAAATGTTGGGTTAGTGACTTTTGTGCCACACACCATGACAACTACAGATATAAAAAAAAAATTGGTTGCGGTTTATGTTCTCTGGGTCCGACTGTAGCTTCAATTTCACATGCTGTGGCCCACGGGTGATGGTGGTTTCATCAACCTACCAGTACATCTACTTTAATTTTGTGTTAAAAACAGGTAGTGGTTTCGTCAACCTTAATTTAGTAGTGTTATGTAGCACGCCAAATAGACAGCAAGAACACTGACAATTGCGGATAGGTGAGAACCAGTTATGGTCTGTTGAACTAACTAGGGCTATCATTATGTAATTGAAAAGTATTAATGAGTAATAAAGTATTTAGCATTAGTTTATTTTAATTTAATTAAAACAATTTTAGGCAAAACACTAATCAATATTATATATATATCACCAACATTGCCGATGAAAATCAACCACGTGGATACTATTTGTAAATATTGCGAATTGTGCAGGAAATTGAGTAGTGAATGTACATTGGGCACTTACAACAGTCTTGCTGTTAATCAAGCTTTTACAGCGATGTAGTTAAAGTGTACTGACTGTATTGGAAGTTGAGCAACGATGTATAGTGTTAGGGGAATGTTAGTACTTGGATGGGTGACCGATGTTATTTTAATGGCAACGAGGATAAACTTTCGAACCTGTGCCTGCATGAATCTCTCTTTCTTTGGAATGGGATGGGATATAGCAATGAACTGCTGAAAGCCGCAAGCTGTGCTGTTGGGTATAAGCCCTAAAGGTAAAGAGGGGAAGAGTGTAGTGAGTGTACATATTAGTCACTAACAACAGTCTTTTCTGTGAAGCTAGCTTTTACAGCGACATGGTTAAGCAACGATGTATAAGATAAGTACTTGGATGGTTGACCGATGTCACTTTAGCGATATTCATAATTCTCGGAAGTGATCGAATTCAGGTCATGATCGAAAAACACGTTACGGCACCATACAATTGTAAACATCAAACAATTGTTCATTTATTTTCTACTCTCGCAAGCTGGACATGGTTATTTTGAGAGCCATTTTCAGGACAAAAATGATACGATACTAAGCAACAATTATCTATACACGTATATTTACCTTTGATAACACCAGCGAACTGTTGAAAACATAAAAAAATATATAAACAGCAATCGGAATACTTTTCATTTTACCCGCAACTACTTTGACCGAAACTTTGCAAAACATATTTACTGCAGAACAATGACTTTGTCGTCTGGTTTGGTATGTTAATTATCAACTAAAGCTAAGAATTTTATTTATCAAAAACGTTTAACTATTTTAATATTATTATTACAGTAATTTTTTTGAAACAAGATTGTGTTAGTTTTATTCTATTTGGAATAATAGTCACGAGGCAACGTATGGGTTAAAGGTCGTCGTGTTTTTTTCAAAATGCACCACTTCTCACTGTGTTCTAGATGTCGCTCGAGTGATACCGTAACGGGTTCGTAAACGAACTCGCCCTTCGGGCGATTTCGATTTCGACCCCTATTAGTAGTACTGCGAAATATGTGTAATTTGTATTAACGTGACGCGTGGACTTGTGTTTTTTAGAATAATTGTCTTTTTTATTTTTCTAAATGTAAGTTTTATCTGTTTACAGGCTATAATTATTATAGTTTAATAATTACCATCCAATAAAACTAAATCCCCTATCCAGATTTGATGTTGAACTTTATATCCGATTACATATATACTTATACTTGTGACGAAACTTGACATGTTAGTGAATCAACTACTTGCTTATTTCTGCAAACTCTGAGCACGTCACTTTGAATGACGTAATCAGCGTACAACGTTAAATGACGTCAATAAAAGCATCATGGACGCGTTCACGTCAATTGAACAGCGCAGCTAAATAAAATCGAGTCTCGACGTAATAAGAACGCAAGATAAATCTTTAATGTATTGCAAGAAGCCCACTTTCATATTCTCAAGTAACAAGATGGGTTAATGAATTTAAGAATGGTAGATACACAATTAAAGACAACCAGCAAAGCCGGGCGAAATGTGACCGCAACGGATGGCTACTTTCAATACAAAAATAGATGGAAATTTTACGTTCAAACAGAAGACTGACATGTGAAAAAATAACACAGGGATTAAACATTAGTGTGGAATCTGTTTATTCAATTATACGCAATCGTTTAAAAATGCGTAAAATTTCTGCACGATGGGTGCCCAATCACCTAATGTTGGATCAAATTGAACGTCGCTTGACAGTCGCGACCAACCTACTTTCGCGCTTCAATGCAGAAGGACGGGACTTTCTTTCAAAAAATGTTGCAATAGACGAGACGTGGATTAGATCATACGAACCAGGGATGAAATGACAATCGGCCGAGTGGCACATCCCGAACTCACCGAGACCGGCAAAGTTCCGTCGGGTGCAAGGAAAAATAAATGATAAACTGATGATATTCGCGTATGATATTAGCGGAGTTCTGACAAGTCATAAGGTTCCAGTCAGTCAAACGGTTAACAGCACATACTTCAAGGAGTGCATAAAATGCCTACGACCAGCCATACGTAAAAAAGCGCCCAGAACTATTGCGAGCCGGTCGAATCATACTTCATGACACCGCACACTTCGCAGGGTGTGACGTCACTTTTTGCAAAATATATGCCTGGGAAAAGCTTGACCATCCTTCATATTCTCCTGACATTAGCCCCTTGTGATTATAACTTGTTCCGAAGACATAAAGAAAATATATGGGGAATTCGATTCGCTGACCTAAAGGAGACTGAAATTGCCATGGCCGAGCAGGTGAGGGTATATGAGCGCGGTTGCCTAGCAACGGTAATGATTTGCCGAAGCGATAGATATCGGGACATTACTTTGAGGGATTATAATACGGTATTTACATTTATTTTCATAATAAACGATTTATGTAATAGGTTGCGTTACATATTGAATGACCCTCGTAGTACCGTGTATAAACTAAGCATACCGTTAACTTGTACCCAATGTCCATGTATATCATGGTACAAACAGATGGAGAGTGTGATCACGTGTCAGTCTATCCAAGAACCTGATATCTCCCGAGTCAAGTTTAGTAGCCCCCAATGTAAATGTATGGAGTTCTATGGCTGTCCCACAATTCATAGCAATTAAACGTTTACTAAACTGTGACGTCATTCAAACTTTCCTTGAAGCAACTGAATGATCAATCAACGTGCTCAAACTAATTGCTATTTAACGGGCCCACTCGGGACAGCAGTGTCCGTTCTACAGATTAGGTGAGATGTGGCCAGGTGTATGCTATACAAAGCTGTTTCCTCATTCGTAATTTGGATATGTCCAAGCCTCACTAACCGTCGTACAGCTTAGAAAAAGGCTGCACGTGATGTTGTTTTATTGAAAAAAAATGATATGTAATATCACCCAAAAGGACTAGATACAACAATGACGTTATTTGACCGCTATATTTACTAAAAAATTAAATGCTGAAAATCGAGAGAGAAAATGATACAAAATGATATGTTACAGTTGAATGAGAATAAGTGTTTAGAAATGACTAGCGCAGCAATGACTATTTTACAAACAATCGCAACCACGACGTTGGATTTGACACATTTCACTAAGATTTAAAGAGGGCCATAGGGAAGATAACTTTTTACTCGAAATATGTTGCCCTATATAAATAAAGTCGCTTATCTTATCTTATCTACAGGTGTTTTGCAAGTCCCGCGTACACGTGTTTTGCGTGTCCAGCGTGCATGTTTTTTACGTGTCCAGGTTGCACATGTTAAATGTGTCCAGCGTGTACGTGCGTTGCGTGTCCAGCGTGCACGTTGTTCACAACTGCCTTTCAATAACAAGGCTTACTATTTCATTTGACTAAATGTGCTTCAAGGACAAATAGTAAAATAAACGTGAAAAAAAGTGTTATTTAGTTGCCATGACAACTGTGCATTCTACACCTTACCTATAAACACATTCAACATCAACTGCGTAGTATCAGTTATAGTAGGTTTCTTCAAAAAAAAAAAATTTAAAAAAATTCAAAGAAAATAAATTAATATAACTGGCAATGCCCAAAAAATTCACAAACATTCGTGAAAAATTGTTCGGTTAAAGGGGCATCGTCTTTTATTTAATGTGTACAAAATGAACTAACTGTACATAGTCGGAAAGAAACACAAGTAACTTGAAGAAATGGCAAATACTTTCAAAGGTTTACACACGTGGAGGTACCTGTCGTAAGCGGTGCACACCAGGACACCGGCTGATGCAGTGGCGACCGCCTGCTCAATGATGCGGAATACTTTACACTAGGACACCGGCTGATGCAGTGGCGACCGCCTGCTCAACGATGCGGAATACTTTACACTAGGACACCGGCTGATGCAGTGGCGACCGCCTGCTCAACGATGCGGAATACTTTACACTAGGACACCGGCTGATGCAGTGGCGACCGCCTGCTCAATGATGCGGAATACTTTACACTAGGACACCGGCTGATGCAGTGGCGACCGCCTGCTCAACGATGCGGAATACTTTACACTAGGACACCGGCTGATGCAGTGGCGACCGCCTGCTCAATGATGCGGAATACTTTACACTTGGACACATGTTGTTTTTTCTGCGCAACTTGTCAAGACGTTTGTCAAGCATGGCCGATAATCTAGACTAGTGTGTTTTTATTTCAAATTGTCTAAATAAATAGTCCTTTTTGCTAAAAATATGCACACCCTAGTTTGTGATTATCTATATCATTTTGAGTGTTTTGAAAGGATAATGATGTACGTAATTTGTTTATTAAAAGTCCACAGTACAGGCACATGCATAGCCGTTTTACGGCAATCACATAACAACAAAACACTTACAATATTTAAAAAAGATTTTTTATACATAATGTATTATAATAAATGATTTACATGTTAAGACAGAAACACTGGTCCTTATACAATAAATGGTGACGTTTAAAAGAAGCGATGGCCTTATATTTCACACATTTTCCTACGGTGGCGAACCGAAGTGACTTCATGGTAGGAATTGTATAGACAAGGAAAGGCAACTGATTGAATTTTGTAAATGTTCACGTATTCACGCAAAATCTCGTTTTCATTTATCTTAACATACATTTATTTCAGGAGCACAAATCAAAATTCTTACATTTTAGATTGAAGTTATCATCAAAACAATACCATTCCCAGCAAATTGTGTTTTAAATTTTTTAAGTACTTCTGTGTCCAGTTGCTCCAAGCATTGTTAGCCTAACGCCACGGTAAGCAGAATTTTTTATTGATGGTGTTTTGAGATTTATTACATCAAAGGTACCAATTTATTAACAATCATGACATAATCTTATTCTACTTCTATAACATATTGTGCTTGATATGAAAACTTTGAATTTTAGAGATATTGAACATACATTACACCTACAGAGTTTTAAAGCTAACAAAGCTTTGAACATCCCAGTTCTGATGACAAAATTGTATACTGCAGCTAAATTAATAACAAATTACGAGAAATTTTACTTCAAATTTCAATATTTTTAATTCAAGATCATTTTGCGTGATCGAAACATTTTAAAACATCTAAATTTATACAAGAAATAAGTTGCCTGTGAATTATGAATGATTAATTTGCCAAATAATAAAACCTTTGTGTCTTACTTTATTAACATTTAGATGCAAATTTCATATTCTTCTATATGAGTCCTTGTCTCATGGTATGGAAAGGTGTAAACAATCGGAAGAAAAGTGCCTGCTTCAAGTAACATTTTTGCATATGACTTTCTTAACATTTCATTAAAAATCACGAAACAAAGACGAACGCCGAACGCCGTCTTTGTATAGAGTTGAACCATCAATGCTATTTAGTAGCCATGCAAAACTCGTATTTTTTGCAAAAACGGCGTTCCTCTTTGTTTCGTGTATTTTCACGAGATATTACTAAAGTTATCTGTAAAATATTACCTGAAGCAGGCAAGTTTCCGCTGTTTTTTCACAACACGCCACACCGTTGAGTCACGTGGGTTCGCCACCGTGTTTCCAGGAGATCTCGTAACTAAATGTTTTAGTCTGTCAAACCCGTTCTTTTTTATTTCAATACTAAGAAATCCGTTATCGTAGTTCATATTCTATAGTAGGTGTGTTTTCTTCAACTGCAAAAACTTCTTGCTCTTTATCAGACACGGTTGGTGTGCCGTGGCCACACGTCACATGTTTAAAGGACACCATAAGGTCTGGATCGACATCTACAACTGTGCCATTTGCAGTTTGCAATAGGCTTATCGCTACGCCTACAAGAAATGTAACGAGCGTTCCGATTGGTGAAATGAACAAATAAGAAACGGTGTACACCTTCGTTATACCAGACACGAATTGTGTGTCGTATATGTTTTTTATGGTAATTGATTTATATCGTTCGTCCTCTAGCTTACTGTGTAGAGAAGTTGTAACAGACGTGTTACTATAAGATGCGGTGGAATTAACAGAAAGTATGACATATGTATTATTGATATAGTCATTCGTGTATATAGCCAAACTATTATTCAACGAACAGCCTTCATTTGGTCCATTGGGTAACATTGGTCCGGATGGGAGGTTCGGAGTTAATATTTTCCCCAAACTTATCCAGCCCGTCATTGCAACACCGAAAGTAACTCCTATGTATATCGCTAATGGTGTTACTCTACGAACATGGAACGACAGCAAAAAGATACCTAGTTTAGGTCCCGAGACGACCCCACGAGCTATAACAAGCATTTGCATAAGCGGCCCTGACATGAATGAAAACAAGTAAGCAACAATTTCATTTTCGAACACTCGCATGACGGTAAATGGAACTATTTGGTTAACATTGTGTAACATCTTAGATGCAAACGGATCGCATTCAACACTGGTGAAGTAGGCAAACGCGGCAAGACGGGTGTAACTGATCAGGAAGTAAAATAGACACATGAGTACTTACCCGACATCGAGCATGTATCTGGCTTTTCTAACGTCAGGTGAAGAATAAAAACGTTGCAAACTTCCGGGTCCGTAAAGCATAGATAATGAATTAGAAATGTAACAAAACAATAAGCTCCGTACGGTGGGGTCAACATGGATGGTAAATGCTGACAAGCGGCTATAAGAAGTCGCTAAAACGTAACTCAGTACACCAGCATGTATCGTACACTTTATAACAAGGACAAATATGCCGATCCATTTGACCACACCCAGAATCACGTCATTGAACACTACGGCCTTTATTCCACCTAGTGACGTGTAAACCAAAGAAGACGTCATGACCATACAAATCCCTGCCCATACGGGTAACCAGTCACGGTTTCCATGACGAGTGACACACAAAACGTTGCAATCGCCATGATGATGACGGATTCCGTAACGGACAGCAGCGCGATTGGTAACTGGATTTTGTTAGATTTGAACCTCAGTTGAAAGTATTCAAACACTCCCGAAACGTTGATGGATTTTAACAAAGGCACAATCAATACACCGGTCCATAAATAACAAAACCCCAAAGGCACCATAATTAGTAAATACTGAACCCCGTATGCATATATCTCAGTCGGGTATCCGATTATCTGGATTGACGACTGGATTGTCACTGCAAACGACATGCCCAATGGTATCACGTTAAACTGTTGATTTCCAAATAGATAGTTAAACAATGTGTTTCCTTTTATGCCACCCGAACCACAACCCAACGGCTAATGATATCACCAAGGTTACGCCGAACCGCACTATGTAATCCAAGATTCCTACAGCCATACCGGATGTCAATATTAAACCAATCACACAACGGTAAATTAACGACCTATTATATCCAATGTAGTTGTCAATTCTGGTTAGTATTGGTATTCGCTTATCTGTGTGAGTGTTATGGTTACGTTATATTTTGGATTGTTCAAACACTGGAATTGTTCGACTAATGTTTATATAGAGCCGTGTACTGTAACATAACAAGATGTAACTTAAGTCTGAACAAGCATATAATGAATAGGCTCACATTTTGCTCGCCATAATGATAAGTTCAAAAGCGCGAAGATGAACAAAAACTTCTACATGCATAGTAGGCTCACTTAAAAGTAAACAACGTAATCGCACGTTCGGTATCACGAAGATTTTTATCCACATGGAGCCCTTAGTCCGTGAAGTGGGAATCTTTGTTCATATGAACTAAAATTAATATAGACGGGTTCTTCTTCACAGATAATATAACAACAATAAAGTGTTTGGACTCGGAGCCACAACGCGATATTTACATATGAAACATGGAGTCACATAGCACCTTAACGCTCTTAACGTCGCACACCATTATTATATTTCTCATAGGGCTCTAATGTAACATTTATGTCCAAAACACCGTGAAAAAAACAACAAATCTGCAGCAAATGTCTGTGATCAAGTTCTTCACTGGTACAAGATCTGCAATTATAAAGAAAAAAAATTTCAAGAGTAATACTGTGTAAACTATTCTCCAAAGATTGATGCAGTTCGAATCATCAATTCTAAAATGACACAGAACTGCCGAGAACTCAAGTATCAGCATCAAATTTTCAGTGGTAATTTCTAAAATATTGATCGTTTAATACGTGTAGGAAAAAATAAATCACTGCAATATACAGCCCTGAAAACAAGAAGAAAAAGAGAACTAGAGTCCGGAGTGATCAAGGGAGATAATCGTATCGTGAATCCGAATGAGTTGATAGATATTTAATGTAGTGGCTATACTGAAATTAGCTTTTGTTGCGTATAATGGCGGAAATTATCCTTATCTTCTTATTTTTTATTGAAAAAGGCAGTTTTCTAATATTAATGCTCTTTTTGTAATTATGACATTGTTGATGTACATATTTTTGGAATATTTTTAAAGTATTGCCATGTTCGAATTGTAAATTTAGATAAGATGGTGCTTAGAAATCTACTTTGTGTACAGTGCCCTAGACACTGAACAGGAAAATATATCTTGGATAAAACATGGCCCCTACTTTCTAGTAATATTTTGGTACTACACATGTCAACTATCAATAAACTGTTAGTTCTTGACTGATCATATAAACCCAGAGTGTGATATAAGCGTGAGATTGTAAAGACTTTGGTATGACTGAATCGGGGACCGAACAACCTCCTGTATGCGAGGCCACCGATTTACAATAGCGCTGTGACGCCACCAGTATTTTATATAAATTGGCTAATTAAAGTAGCAGCATGCAGACCATTTCTATATCTGGCTGAAAGGCTGAATATACGCCATAAGTCACTATCTGTATGCGAGGCCACCGATTTACAACGAGCGCTGTCACGCCACCAGTATTTTATATAAATTGGCTAATTTAAGTAGCAGCATACAGACCATTTCTATATCTGGCTGAAAGGCTGAATATACGCCATTAGTCACTATCTGAATGCATGTAAGCGTACTTATGAATACGTAAACTTTCACTTGTAAAACTGTGCATGTAATATTTAGAGTTGATAGTTATACCAGTTGGTTATACTTGGCAAACAAGAGGGATAAGCCCATACACTGTTTGAACTAGAAATACGTACATGGATACGCGCTCTTAACTTGATCTTATACAAGATTTAAATTTAATGTTAACTAATGTATAACATGTTTATTTTACATCGATTCTAAAACAACTTCTTACAATTAAGACACATCACGGTTTAGTATTCCTGAGTAGAAATAAAATTTCGTGTCGAAGGACACAACGTATGGCCGTTGCGTGGGATGGGGCGGTGGGGGTCGAAATTACGGTCCTCCTAATAACGCTCTACAACTACACCATGCGTTCCAAGATTTAAATCATAACTTACACGTAATCGTTTAAATATTTTTGTTGGTTACTTCGGTTTAAAGCACAATACAAGATAACAGTTGATAAGAACATATAGTGGTATTGATAAGCTTGCCATAAAGCAACAGTAATGGCGCGGGGGCGAGTACAATTATAGCCCTCCTTATTCTTTGAAAAGTCAAACTAAAACGCAATGGTCCAAATGGTACACCATTCTTATAAACACGGTTTACTGTAATATATGTCAACTTTCACCATCGTTTTTATTTTTTTGAAGTTTTTAGTATCATTTTATCTTTATCTGCAAAAGTAGTATTAGGGTTGTTTGAGAAGTTCTGAGAACGACTTAATATCCTTGAAGGATTACAGTCAAAATTGTCAAAAAGCTGGTGACATTCGGGTAAAATAAATCTGATATGAAATTGTGTCTGGGGCAGTTTTTAAGATACACAGCATGTCTATCATTCAGTCTCTGAAAATGGGCTGTCATCGCCATTACCATTTTCCGCTTAATCTATTTATCTAGCAATACATGCAGTGAGTCTCATAATGATGCCCTACATGAATATCTTATGACAAAATTTATATTTTATCAAACCCATTTGATTCTTTAGTGGCACTTTCTGCTAAGTTAGCCAATACAGTTTGATCAGATATGCCCTTTGGCAGCCATAACTGCATGGTGCACGTTGATACATATGGCAATCGTAAAACCCCTTGTTCTTCAGTAAAGAATGAAATCTCTAGTTTCTTCGAAAACCCTGTGGGAGGAATATGATCTGCCCCTGTTGCAAATGACAACGACTCTTGGAAAGTCACTGGCACATTTTTTTTCTGAAATAAAAGTAAACACATTGTCATGTAAGGTTCTAATATAATGAGTTCGTTGCCATTGTCACAACACCATGAGAGTTCTTTTCAACAAGAAGAATCTAGATAATTGCCGTAGGCTGTACCTTCGATTGATAAAAACTTTTTACCCCAACCCTAAAAACTCTTTAGACTAAAACTTAGTAACAATTACCTTAACACAATCAAACAAAAACGCAACCAAACCTTGGTTGTTGTGCTAGCTACTTAAAAAGCTGAAGTTGCCTTATCGTTCACCTGTATTGATTAAGCACTTGCCTTAGGCAGCCAGTTTCCCAAATTGACATTTTGTTCTAATTTCCACCTAACTTAAGCAGACTTGTGCCTTTAGTAGCAACATGGCTGGTTGCTTAACAGAGGTTTGACTGTAACCAAGTTTGGTCGCAATACTTCATTCCTAACTTAAGTTATTGAGCGAAAAAAAAATTTTTTCTTTATTAAGTAACAATGGCCTTGACCCTAAGCTAACAAATATATTTATCTCATTCCTAACTGTAGTTATTGTGTGAACATAATTTTTTTCTATTCTTAGTATTAGTGACCTTGACCTTGACCCAAAGCAAGCCAAAATGTAACTGAGCCTTGTTCCCATGCAAGCTCCCTATTACCTCATTTCTAACTGAAGTTGCTGACCAGAAACCAGTTTTCTATTTAAGTAACAGTAACATTGACCTTGACCAAAACACATACTCTAAGAATGCTACATATGTACCAAGTTTGGTCACAATATCTGAAGTTATTTAGCAGAAATGGACCTTTTTGTGGTTTTACAAAGAAATACCCTATGAAGTAAACACTATATAAATACAAATGGCCATAACTTTTGTGTTCCTTGAGAAATCTGACTGCAACTTGCAGGGCTAAATTTCCCTATAACAGTTAACGTTTTTACCAAATTTAAATCAAATACTTCTAACCATGTCTTAGATATGGCTACGGACAGAAGAACTAAGAGTACAAAGATTCGTAACTTTTGTGTTCCTCTTGCAGTCTTACTGGAACATGCATGGCTTCATTTCCGTAAAGTAGTTAACAATATGGCTCCGGATGGAGGGACAATGCCCTAAACTACACCCCGCTTTTGGTGGGTGATAACACGCGATGATTCATCGTAACATTACCTTCAATATCCTGCAGGAGTATTTCCCAAGAATACACTGTAGACCTGTTCTTCCGCCACTTTTTTATTGGAACCCTCATCTGAATAAGCTAATTCAGCCATCATCAAAATAGCGTGTCGTATGACAGGCTCTAATTAGCCACAGAACAGTGATTTGAAAGCATTTGGGTTCGACTTGACAAGGTCCCAGCTTTTGTGAAGATCATTCATACCTTGCGTGTTATTTCTGGTATGGATCTGTAATAAATTACATGATTTTTTTATGTTCTTCAGAAAGTAATTTTCAGCACACACAGGAGTGCAAGACAACAAGTACCCTGTAAGAGGATTCCTATGTAAAGTTAAGCAAGTCAAACTAGAGATTTCGCTCCCAGACACCGCTTTGATACAGAGAAGGGGGTTTGTCCTAGTGACCAAGGTCTTGCACTTTGCAAGTCTTCTTGATGAGGTTAACAATTATTGCTAGTGTTATGGAAATCCTTCCAGCCGTTAGAAGATATAGAGCGGACACAAAATAAAGCTATTTGACCGTTGAAATCCAAGTGTGACCTTGACCTTGGGCCTTGTGACCTTGTTCATGCAATATAGCCCCAATATACTTTGTATCTGAGGGTATGATGACGCTTCCGCTCTACAATTAATTTCAGATAAATATTAAGTTTTTAACACTTCCTTATTTATAATTACCTAGTATGTGAAGAACTTGGACCTGCCACTGCACCAAAGCTTTCCCTTGGTCTATTCTGAAAGTATAGTTTTGAATAAAACAAATTATCACCTTTTCTAGAATCTACACCTATATAATGCCTAAAATGTTTAAATACACACCAGTTACTTTTTGAATGCCCCTTACTGAATGCCTGATCAGAGGTGCTTAGTTCAGAGGCCACTAGCAACTGGAACTATCACATAAGGTGATAAATATCCCCTCTTCAGCAAGGCAGCTGGCAGCTGCAAGTGTCACAAAACAAAAGGACCATGAAGGTCCTGAATAAACCAGGAGACCCATATAGAAACCATAAAGACAAACATTCTGATTATGTTCCATGTAGATCACGGCCTCTAGATCTCATCAACACAAACATTCTGATCATGTATCATATAAATCAGTTAGAAATGGGACATAATACAGTGTTAAAAAGTTTTTTTTCTAGGATTTGACCAAAGTTTGGTGACAATATGTAAATCTGAACAAATTCCTCTGTTTAACTCTGCCCGCTCAATTCCCCCAATCTAATAACCAGGGTTTTCAAGAAAACCTGGTTAAAACATGACGGTCCAAATGCAACACAGTAGATACTGGCATGGGCGTGGGTAACGCTGCTAAACCTAATGCAATTATAAAATATATAAATATCAGCTTGTGCTATAAAACATACCAATGACAGATTACGTCTCATGTGATTTCCAGTATACACAACAAAAGTAAAACTGTTGGTGTACCGGTATCTTCTACAGTTATTTCACTGGCAGTTATGTCGGGCAACTCTGTAGGTGGCAACTTTGTTTCAGTAACTTCTGACGTCTGAGAAAGAAATAATACTATTGTTTAATTTTTAAGACACAGGTCTTCTTCAAAGCTTCCAAAAACATATTTACAATGATAGAGCCAGTAGTATTCATGAATCAGTCATAGATGTCACAGTATAACACCACAATGGATTGCCTTTTGACTGCTTACACACAAAATTACTTTCAAGCTTGGAGAAGTTATTCTGTTATCTTTTTAACATGAGTTAATGCTAAGGTCGAAACCAAATTTTACAAACCGAATACCTACATACATGTATATTCTTCCTTCAACAATGGCTATTGCAGCAATGCTACTGATCATCTAAAACTAATAAATAGTTTAATACATTTTTCGAAAGTGAATCTTTGTGTAAAAAATAAACAAGATCATGCAGAATTTAAAAAGGTTTTATGTCAATTGACTGGATAACCTTAAACAAACCCTGAAATGTCTTGTGGGGAGAAAAACTGTGCTGTCTTCACATGCATGTACAGTTTGTTTGTAAAATGTCTTAGGAAGATTGATCCATTTTTCCCCATAAACTACAGGAAATGAAATGATTGTGATAAACAGAAGTGGAAAAAAAACACCTTAAAACACACACTCTGTGAGTAACCAATATTGGGGTTCGCACTATACTTTATATGACGCCACTTTTATCATCAGGGAATCTCTGTTTTACCTTCTGCACATATAGGTGACTTTATAAATCTTAACTTGTTAGAAAATTCCATGAAACATCAAACAGAACTGCAACTTCAATATACTTTCTCAACTTGTTAATATTTTACTGAATATACAACATTTTCAAAGTATTAAGATCTGTGTCACTACAGCTTCTGTCCAGTGCAAAACTAGAGCTAAACTAGTACCGGTATGCTGTAATGGCCCTGAGTTTGCGCACCTGCGTTATCTAATCTAAAGATGTTTATAATTTTAATTCAGCTCACAGCAATTTAACCGTGGTAGTCTTTCAAAATATTCTTATATCCAGGAATAACCTTAAATGTTGTTCAGAACTGCTTGCCAGTACAGACTGATATCAAAATCCATTTGAAATAAATAAGTTTGCACTCAATGCTGAAAATGCTGAACTCATGTTGTCTTCACCATCTTCTTTACAAGTGAGTAAATGACACTTATCAGTTCTGTGTGTAGATATAACCTAACTGGATGGGCTTTCAGTAGGTTTAAGTTCAAGTGAGTAAATGACACTTACCAGTTCTGTATGTAGATAAAACTGGATGGGCTTTCAGTAGGTCTAAGTAAAAGTGAGTAAATGACACTTACCAGTTCTGTATGTAGGTATAACCTAACTGGAGGCTTTCAGTAGTGACACTTACAAGTTCTGTATGTAGATATGACCTAACTGGAGGCTTTCAGTAGTGACACTTACAAGTTCTGTATGTAGATATAACCTAACTGGAGGCTTTCAGTAGTGACACTTACAAGTTCTGTATTTAGATATAACCTAACTGGAGGCTTTCAGTAGTGACACTAACAAGTGTATGTAGATTTGACCTAACTGGAGGCTTTCAGTAGTGACACTAACAAGTTCTGTATGTAGATATAACCTAACTGGAGGCTTTCAGTAGTGACACTTACAAGTTCTGTATGTAGATTTGACCTAACTGGAGGCTTTCAGTAGTGACACTAACAAGTTCTGTATGTAGATTTGACCTAACTGGAGGCTTTCAGTAGTGACACTAACAAGTTCTGTATGTAGATATAACCTAACTGGAGGCTTTCAGTAGTGACACTTACAAGTTCTGTATGTAGATTTGACCTAACTGGAGGCTTTCAGTAGTGACACTAACAAGTTCTGTATGTAGATATAACCTAACTGGAGGCTTTCAGTAGTGACACTTACAAGTTCTGTATGTAGATTTGACCTAACTGGAGGCTTTCAGTAGTGACACTAACAAGTTCTGTATGTAGATATAACCTAACTGGAGGCTTTCAGTAGTGACACTTACAAGTTCTGTATGTAGATATAACCTAACTGGAGGCTTTCAGAAGTGACACTTACAAGTTCTGTATGTAGATTTGACCTAACTGGAGGCTTTCAGTAGTGACACTTACAAGTTCTGTATGTAGATATAACTGGATAGGCTTTCAGTAGGTCTAAGTACAAATGAGTAAATGACATTTACCAGTTCTGTATGTAGATATAACTGGATGGGCTTTCAGTAGGTCTAAGTACAAGTGAGTAAATGACACTTACCAGTTTTGTTTGTAGAAATAACCTAACTGGGGGCTTTCAGCAGTGACACTTACAAGTTCTGTTTGTAGATATAACCTAACTGGATGGGCTTTCAGTAGTGACACTAACAAGTTCTGTATGTAGATTTGACCTAACTGGAGGCTTTCAGTAGTGACACTAACAAGTTCTGTATGTAGATATAACCTAACTGGATGGGCTTTCAGTAGTGACACTTACAAGTTCTGTATGTAGATATAACCTAACTGGATGGGCTTTCAGTAGTGACACTTACAAGTTCTGTATGTAGATATGACCTAACTGGATGAGCTTTCAGTAGTGACACTTACAAGTTCTGTATGTAGATATGACCTAACTGGAGGCTTTCAGTAGTGACACTTACAAGTTCTGTATGTAGATATAACCTAACTGGAGGCTTTCAGAAGTGACACTTACAAGTTCTGTATGTAGATTTGACCTAACTGGAGGCTTTCAGTAGTGACACTAACAAGTTCTGTATGTAGATATAACCTAACTGGAGGCTTTCAGTAGTGACACTTACAAGTTCTGTATGTAGATTTGACCTAACTGGAGGCTTTCAGTAGTGACACTAACAAGTTCTGTATGTAGATATAACCTAACTGGATGGGCTTTCAGTAGTGACACTTACAAGTTCTGCATGTAGATATGACCTAACTGGATGGGCTTTCAGTAGTGACACTTACAAGTTCTGTATGTAGATATAACCTAACTGGATGGGCTTTCAGTAGTGACACTAACAAGTTCTGCATGTAGATATGACCTAACTGGAAGCTTTCAGTAGTGACACTTACAAGTTCTGTATGTAGATATAACCTAACTGGATGGGCTTTCAGTAGTGACACTAACAAGTTCTGTATGTAGATATAACCTAACTGGATGGGCTTTCAGTAGTGACACTTACAAGTTCTGTATGTAGATATGACCTAACTGGAGGCTTTCAGTAGTGACACTTACAAGTTCTGTATGTAGATATGATCTAACTGGAGGCTTTCAGTAGTGGCACTTACAAGTTCTGTATGTAGATATAACCTAACTGGATGGGCTTTCTGTAGTGACACTTACAAGTTCTGTATGTAGATATGATCTAACTGGAGGCTTTCAGTAGTGACACTTACAAGTTCTGTATGTAGATATAACCTAACTGGAGGCTTTCAGAAGTGACACTTACAAGTTCTGTATGTAGATTTGACCTAACTGGAGGCTTTCAGTAGTGACACTAACAAGTTCTGTATGTAGATATAACCTAACTGGAGGCTTTCAGTAGTGACACTTACAAGTTCTGTATGTAGATATAACCTAACTGGATGGGCTTTCAGTAGTGACACTTACAAGTTCTGTATGTAGATATAACCTAACTGGATGGGCTTTCAGTAGTGAGACTTACAAGTTCTGTATGTAGATATGACCTAACTGGAGGCTTTCAGTTGTGACACTTACAAGTTCTGTATGTAGATATAACCTAACTGGATGGGCTTTCAGTAGTGACACTTACAAGTTCTGTATGTAGATATAACCTAACTGGATGGGCTTTCAGTAGTGACACTTACAAGTTCTGTATGTAGATATAACCTAACTGGAGGCTTTCAGTAGTGACACTTACAAGTTCTGTATGTAGATATAACCTAACTGGAGGCTTTCAGAAGTGACACTTACAAGTTCTGTATGTAGATTTGACCTAACTGGAGGCTTTCAGTAGTGACACTAACAAGTTCTGTATGTAGATATAACCTAACTTGAGGCTTTCAGTAGTGACACTTACAAGTTCTGTATGTAGATTTGACCTAACTGGAGGCTTTCAGTAGTGACACTAACAAGTTCTGTATGTAGATATAACCTAACTGGGGGCTTTCAGTAGTGACACTTACAAGTTCTGTATGTAGATATAACCTAACTGGAGGCTTTCAGAAGTGACACTTACAAGTTCTGTATGTAGATTTGACCTAACTGGAGGCTTTCAGTAGTGACACTTACAAGTTCTGTATGTAGATATAACCTAACTGGAGGCTTTCAGTAGTGACACTAACAAGTTCTGTATGTAGATATAACCTAACTGGAGGCTTTCAGTAGTGACACTAACAAGTTCTGTATGTAGATATAGCCTAACTGGATGGGCTTTCAGTAGTGACACTTACAAGTTCTGTATGTAGATATGACCTTACTGGAGGCTTTCAGTAGTGACACTAACAAGTTCTGTATGTAGATATAGCCTAACTGGATGGGCTTTCAGTAGTGACACTTACAAGTTCTGTATGTAGATATAACAAGCTCTGTATGTAGATATAACCTAACTGGAGATTTTCAGTAGTGACACTTACATGTTCTGTATGTAGATATAACCTAACTAGCTAGGCTTTCAGAAGTGACACTTACAAGTTCTGTATGTAGATATAACCTAACCGGATGGTCTTTCAGTAGTGACACTTACAAGTTCTGTATGTAGATATAACCTAACTAGCTAGGCTTTCAGAAGTGACACTTACAAGTTCTGCATGTAGATATAACCTAACATGATATTCTTTCAGTAGTGACACTTACAAGTTCTGTATGTAGATATAACCTAACTTGAGGCTTTCAATAATGACATTTACAAGTTCTGTATGTAGATATAACCTAACTTGAGGCTTTCAATAATGACACTTACAAGTTCTGCATGTAGATAATACCTATATGGAGGCTTTCAGTAGGTCTAAGTACTTTCCCAATGTAAATCCTCCTTTGTCGACAAGTTCTGGAAGTTGCTGCACTGTGTATGGTGCAATGAATTTAGAGAGATCTTTTAAGTCTAAATTCCTTGCCCGGCTAACCCGTTCCGGGAAATACACATCAAGGATTCTGTTTTGTAAATCATAATATGAACAGTTTTTATCTACATCGATAATCTGTTGTTTTGTGAATGAGAACATTCAGATACACTAACTTTATAAGTTTTATGGTCTTACACGAGTACCCAACGACAGTACTCATTGTATCATTTTTAAAACATTGTCACAAGAAATAAACACCTTTCAGAAAGTTTCTGCAGGCCTGTTTGATCTTCAGACGTGTACCCATCACATGAATGCCCAACTTCTTAAAATCATCTTCAGACATTATTTCAGGCAGTTAAGTTGTATCTAAAATTAGAAAAAAGGAGATAAATACAAGAGACCAAAATAGGCCTGAGTAGCTCAACTTAAGAAAACCATGATTTTTTACCCTGGTACCTGGTTATATATGTATATCTCTACATATGTTTTAAGACGTTTATGCTTGACTACATTATACAGTGACTACATCAAATTTATCATTTTCTACCGATTCATATTTTATCAGTCATATTCATGACCAAAATGAAAGCTTTGCCACGGTGTATTTTTTTTTATTTATATAACCTATTGATAAGCGTACCTAGTTAGCGTGCAGAAATCTAGACCAGCAGTTTCAGACTTCGAATCTCATACACATTTTGGGTATGGAAACAACCAATATGTAGCACATGTATGAAATATATTTCTTATATGATTCTTACGCTAAAATGACGTCACGTTACGAACGATGACGTCAATGTTTTTAATGTGACCAAGATAGAGCGCTACTATATTTTATCGGTAGAGGCTAAATATCAAGAAGGTTCCCTGTCAATGCGCATGATCAATTTGCAACATTCGGAATACTCGGATTTTTCTATTTACCGCTAAAATCCAAGATTGACAGTAAACATGAAATGTTAATGCTTTCGGTAATAATAATAATTTCTTTTACATGGAATTAGAAGTTGGATGTAAACGCCGGTACATGTGATAATCTAAGTTTACGTTTTGTTTAAGTCAATCATGTACATGTAAACGAGAGTTTAGTTTAAACTTATTAATTTTACTAGGCTACTATTGTGAAACTTGCCTCTTGGTACCAGTTTACAAATCACGCTCTTCCTTGGTAGAACCAGTACTAAGCATATGCGGGAAAAGTGTCTTACTCAAGGCCACCACACATAGTCGTGGCGGAGGATCGAACACCAGCCCCCCCCCCCCCCCCCCCCATCCCCATCGAACATATATTCAGTGCTCTAATACCATTAACCCACCCACACACACACACACACACACACACACACACACACACAACAAACACACCAAGTGTTTAGTATACTATAATAGCCTTTAGTATACTATAATAGCCTTAGTTTCAAATTACATGTCAATAAATCAATGTATGGTCTGGTTGATAATTTAATAAAGAATATAATACTAAGGGTGTGTGTACAGCAGCGCCAACACAGTTTGCTGTAGATCCTTCTCCAGGAATTGCACCTGTAGGTAATATAGAATTGCATTTAAACAATACAATTATATATATCTTCCCACATTGTACAATATGTTTTCTTTAAAGGAAACAGTAACACTTTTTGTCTTTGTTTACAGAGCTGTTCATCAGTTCTATTCAATTGCCCATGATTCACTGAATTTGTGTGTGAATGACATTGTGTAATTATATTATTATAATCTATCAAATTTTGATGAGGCTGCAATAGCGTTTCAAATGTCTGATTGATTGGACTAATTTTATTAAAATGTAACTAATGTATAAATAATTTTTACAATTTCAATAATGTAATAGATCTATACAACTTAGCTAACATTAAATTTTGTTGATTGTAGGTAGTGCCAAATCAGCATGTTGCTGTCAGTCCTGGTCTTACACCAGATAGGATCACCCAGGTAAAATAAAGATGTATTTTAATAATCTCATTTCATACATTCACAGTTATTTTTAGTAAATAAAACAATACAAGTACCAATGGAGAAAAAAATATGTTGACTAACTATTCTTTATTGAAATGCCTCAAAACAATTAATATGCACTTGCAACTTTAATACATAAATATACTGACAATTACCTCTGTAGCCTTTTGGATAATTAGTCCAAGATCAAGATAAATATGACAACAGTCCATGGTGTTGCATTATGACAAATAATCAGACTCAGTTTAAAAAATTGATTCATAGTCTTGTTTTGTCATTTAATTGTTATAAATTATTTATAGAACGAAAATCAACCATAGGTTAAAAGTTCCTGAAGCATTTATGTAACATAAATAATGCAAAGGCAATAGCACCAAATCTATTTTTAACCCATTTCAGGCTATATATGGTTTATCCAGTTTTATTGGTGGTAGAAGACCTCATAATGAATCCGAGTAGAAGCACTGTCCTTCCACAAACTTCCTCTATTAAAGTTTTTGAAGCAAGAGGATCTCCAAAATATGACCTTAGCTGTGAGAGGTCAATGATCTTGAGACAGCGCTTGAGACTACTAGGTCATGGACAAACCCTTATGTAGGTTTAAAGAAGCAAATATTTGCATCTATTACAGGTAGTGCCAACTGACCATGTACTGGTAGTTAGCCCTGATCAGGCACTGTCTGAAGTCATCCAGGTGTAATTAAAACAATATATTTCTTATAAACTTTTTTCTCTGTTTTTATCTTCTGTTGCATTGATATAAGAATAGCATCATACAAAACTGTGTGTCCTTTCAAGTATTAGATCAAGTCTAGGTCATACAGTTTAAAGTTCAAATTAGCACAGTGTCTGCTGACTGCTCCAAATGATCTAAATCCCTGAAACTGATTTGATATAGCTTGATACAAATATTCACCTCATTGATACAGCATGTGTTACTAGGCTTGCAGTCAGTAATGATTGATGTAAAGGTTTTAATTGAAAATCAATGATCAAATGTCTGTTTAACAACACCAAAATTTACAAAAATATTAGTGGGTTATCTTATTTGCACCTAAGTTTTTACTTGTGATTTCAGGTAGCACCAACTCAGCAACTAGTTGAATTTAGTCCTAATCAGGCACATGAAGATATTATCCAGGTATAATTTAAATATATATTTAGTAAATTAAGTTGATGTTTGTGTGCCATGGTAAGCTAAACTCAACTGACACCTGTATATGAAGAGTGTATGTGTGTCAAGGTAAGTTTTACTCACCTGTCACCTGTTTATGAAGAGTGTATATGTGTCGAGGTAAGTTTCACTCACCTGGTACCAGTGTATGAAGAGTGTATATGTGTCAAGGTAAATTTCACTCACCTGACACCTGTGTATGTGTGTCACAGTAAGATTCACTCACCTGGTATCTGTTTATGAAGAGTGTATGTATGCCAAGGTAAGTTTCACTCACCTGGTACCTTTTTATGAAGAGTGTATGTGTGTCAAGGTAATTTTCACTCACCTGACACCTGTGTATGTGTGTCACAGTAAGTTTCACTCACCTGGTACCTGTTTATGAAGAGTGTATGTGTGTCAAGGTAAGTTTCACTCACCTGGTACCCGTGTATGAAGAGTGTATATGTGTCAAGGTAAGTTTCACTCACCTAACACCTGTGTATGTGTGTCACAGTAAGTTTCATTCACCTGGTACCTGTTTATGAAGAGTGTATGTGTACCTAGGTAAGTTTCTCTCACCTGGTACCTGTTTATGAAGAGTGTATGTGTGTCAAGGTAAGTTTTACTAACCTGACACCTGTGTATGAAGAGTGTATGTGTGTCAAGGTAAGTTTTACTAACCTGACACCTGTGTATGTGTGTCAAGGTAAGTTTTACTAACCTGGCACCTGTGTATGAAGAGTATGTGTGTCAAGGTAAGTTTTACTAACCTGACACCTGTGTATGAAGAGTGTATGTGTACCAAGGTAAGTTTCACTCACCTGTCAACTGTGTATGTGTGTCAAGGTAAGCTTTACTAACCTGACACCTGTGTATGAAGAGTGTATGTGTGTCAAGGTAAGCTTTACTAACCTGACACCTGTGTATGAAGAGTGTATGTGTGTCAAGGTAAGCTTTACTAACCTGACACCTGTGTATGAAGAGTGTATGTGTGTCAAGGTAAATTTTACTCACCTGACACCTGTGTATGAAGAGTGTATGTGTGTCAAGGTAGGTTTCACTCACCTGACACCTGTGTATGAAGAGTGTATGTGTACCAAGGTAAGTTTCACTCACCTGACAACTGTGTATGTGTGTCAAGGTAAGTTTCACTCACCTGACACCTGTGTATGTGTGTCAAGGTAAGTTTTACTAACCTGACACCTGTGTATATGTGTCAAGGTAAGTTTTACTAACCTGGCACCTGTGTATGAAGAGTATATGTGTGTCAAGGTAAGTTTTACTAACCTGACACCTGTGTATGAAGAGTGTATGTGTGCCAAGGTAAGTTTCACTCACCTGTCAACTGTGTATGTGTGCCAAAGCAAGCTTTACTAACCTGACAACTGTGTATGAAGAGTGTATGTGTGTCAAGGTAAGCTTTACTAACCTGACACCTGTGTATGAAGAGTGTATGTGTGTCAAGGTAAGTTTTACTCACCTGACACCTGTGTATGAAGAGTGTATGTGTGTCAAGGTAAGCTTTACTAACCTGACACCTGTGTATGAAGAGTGTATGTGTGTCAAGGTAAGCTTTACTAACCTGACACCTGTGTATGAAGAGTGTATGTGTGTCAAGGTAAGTTTTACTCACCTAACACCTGTGTATGAAGAGTGTATGTGTGTCAAGGTAAGTTTAAATCACCTGACACCTGTGTATGAAGAGTGTATGTGTACCAAGGTAAGTTTCACTCACCTGACAACTGTGTATGTGTGTCAAGGTAAGTTTCACTCACCTGACACCTGTGTATGTGTGTCAAGGTAAGTTTTACTCACCTGGTACCTGTTTATGAAGAGTGTATGTTTGTCAAGTTAAGTTTCACTCACCTGACACCATCTTGTTCTGAAAAGTTTAGGACAGTAGATAAAATGACTGAACACCTTATGACTATTCATGGAACTGAAATGGCAATACAAACATTTAATTTTAAAACTGAACAGGAATTTATGTGTTGGAAATCCAGTGAGGAATGTACAAATAATGTGTTTTTGAAGTGCTTAGCTACGAAAAAGGTCTGTGGTAAAGTATACAAGAACTTTATATGTTATCGTAGTGGTTCAAAACTTAGTGAAAATAGTTATAACATTAATAATGCTGTTTTAAGTAATAAACGTGCATGTAAAGGCTCAGCAAAAATAGGTAAGATCTGCCCATCAAGAATGAATGTAATAGTGCAAAGTTCTGGGGTTGTTTCTGTGAAGTACATACAGACTCATTTTCATGCAACTGGTTTAAATCAAACTCGTTTCCTTCCTATCCCAGAATCTGTAAGGAATCAGATTAGGTCACGTTTATCCATGGTACAAAATATTAGTAGTCAACATCAGTGCATTTAAGAGTTCAAAGTCTGCAGTCACTCCCCACTAATCCTGTGCTGTTATATAAGCAGCAACACACACAATCTAATTCTATCCAACTTAGGAAAGAAGATTTCATGTCGGTTCTGATGACCAAAGAACAGGCTATAGAATTTAAACATTATGCCCCTGATGTTATATGTATAGATTCTACTCATGGCACAATAAACACAATAGAAAAACTTACGCCTAAGTAAAAAATCTCATCAAACAAGAAAATAGAAAAACAACTCAGTTTGAAGGCAACACAGAAGAAAAAAGGAGTTTATGTGTGTCGGGGTTAGATTCCCTCTCCTCGTACCAATGTATAAGAGTGTATGTGTGTCAGGGTAAGATTCCATCTCCTCATACCCATGTATGAGGAGTGTATGTGTGTCAAGGTAAGTTTACTTCTCTTACCTATGTACCTCTTCATACCTGTATGTGTATGTGTGTCGCTGTAAAAAGAGTGTAAATTTATTGAATAAAGATTTTCCAATTGTCGGTTTATTCAAGTTTGCTTAATTGCGACGATTTAATTTTTACAAAATTGATAATTAAAAGCAAACATTTTTAAAGCTTGAATTACTGTAAGACTTAAAAATAAAACAGGAATTTGAACTATCATAGTTAATGTACAATGTAAGTTTAATGCAGCTTCAAAATGCATCCTTATAGTACAATGAAGTACATCTGTCTTTAAGATGGAAGATGTTGGTTCAATCCCAACTAAGGATATCTGTTGGAGGCTTCATACTATGTATTGTAAATCAGTTTTGAATTTATGAAATGAGGATAGTGAAAAATGCTTATATTAGTAAGTAAGTTTGTGTTTATTTCAGGAATGGTAGCATAATTTTGAGTTTGATCCAGTGATGAAAAACAGGCTAGATTAATGTCTGAAGTCTGAACTAGACTAGAGAATGTTTTTCATCTTTCAGTGAAAACTCAAAATTGTATAATTTGCAATATATTTTCAAATTATTTAAGATGAAAGAATAATTATGATGATGTTTTTTTTATATTAAAAAACCCCCGAAGTATCTAGCTACCAATTTAATGTCATTGTCTGAATAGTGACTTTGTTCCAAGTCCTGTTGAATAAGCACAGTTGTGCACATCTTTATGGCTACCTAGGCTACAGTAAGCATCCCATGAAATGTAATGTCCTACAAGCTAAAAGCAAAGCAACATCATGGTGCCAATGAAATGCAAACTGGTACTTTAAGCACTACCCAAATTCAATTGATTTTCATAGAGAAACGAAATGCAGTTTCTATTGTTTCAACATCGCACATCATTAACACATAACGCACGATTTTCTATATATCAGATGTCCACTCTCTTCGCTAAATGACCATAAAATATGTTACTAATTCTATTTTTGGCCTGCTGTATGTGAACCTTAGACAGTGTCATATATCAAAAGTTCAAACTAATTAGTATCTCCAAATCTTAAATAACTAAATGCTTGTACTTATAGCATGCCATACACACCAGTATTATTTTGGGTTTAAGTTTTACATTGTTAAAAAAATAGATTATACAACAATTAATGATTGAAGTGAAGTGACTGACAATAACACACTATATATATAGTTGACATACAGACTGAATGATTGTATGCAAGTATTTCAATATTCTTTATTTTCATTTCAATTTGCCTTACTGAATGGAAACTAAATAGGGTTTAAAAAGTTTATAAGTTAAACTTTGCTTAATGATTGTCTTATTTGTATAAATAAGCCATATTTCATACCAAATATTTTAACCAAAGTCCACATCATTGCACAATTGAAAGCCTTTATTATATATCATTATGAAAAAGTAATGGAAGTCTATCAATTTGTCCAAGGTCAGACTTGAACTGACATCTCACTCCTTGGAGGAGTTTGTACTTTCTTGTACTACAAAGACTTTCTCCCTGATAGACTTCCTGTGTAAAGCTAAGAAAGTATTACCTCCTTTCTGTATTTACAATTTCTACAATAAAAAACACAATTAATATTGATACACAAAAGTTACAGAACAATATTTAATGTTTTAAACCACTCTTTAAGTATAAATAGAAACAATCACCGTCATTTTTTCTCGAAGAGTAAACGTTTGTTGAGACTGCAGTATACTGTTATAGATCTGTTTGTGGGTGGGGTGCATTTTAATGCGGTGTATTATTTTGATGTTTTTGCTTTTAAACTCTTATAATGGCAGTTCCATATACATGTTTGTATGTGTGTGTAAGGGAAGGGGGGGGGGGGACAATTTTTGTAATTAAGGTATATAAGTTATCGATTTACATTGTTATACTCATAAAAACCTAAAAATAACAAACTCCCACTGGTAAAACCAAATTTTAAAGTCACATTATTGATGTTTACAGAACTCTGATCGAAAAACACCTACCAATCGATGTCTAAATGTTATTTCTCCTTCACAATGTAGAAAAATATAATGTATATTCGTCAAGAGAATAGCATTTTTATTTCACAATGCAGAAAAAATGTAATATAAACAGATAAACGTCAAGAAGGTTCAATACTCTCCAAAAATGGAGGTTTGGGTTTTCATATTCGCAGGAGAGATATTGCGAATATGAAAAAATATTGATCATGCGCAGTGACAGTGGAACCTTCTTGATAAATAGCCTCTTCCTATTTTATCCTATTTAAGGTTAATGTCATATTAGAATCGAAATAATGTACAGCAGAAACATGTTTTACTTAAATTATTACACTCAGAAACGGTTATACGTCGTCAGAATAATTCATAAATTACTACAATAGTCGAATTTGGCCGCAAACAACACATTTTTAACACTAGTTCAATAATTAAAAAAGTTATAGCGCTGAGAATTATTTCATTCTTTCTTCAAATCAGCACTATTATAAACCATATCAGAAAATAAAATGAAAAAAATACATGTCACCTGACTTGTTACAAATAAACAGTGTTAAATGTTACCTCCCCTTTGAATAAAATGATCGTGAACAATGCATTTTTACACTATTCAATAATAAAAAAGTTAAAGCGCAGAGAATTGTTTGATTCTTTCTACATATAGGCACTATTACAAACCATATCAAAAAATAAAATAAAAAAATACACAAATCAATAACAAAAAATGTTATAGCACGGAGAATTGTTTCATTCTTTCTACAAACAGGCACTTAAACAAACAGTATCAGAAAATAAAATAAAAGATACATGTCACCTTGCTTGTTACTAAGTGAAATTGCTAAATGTTATCTCCCCTTTTCAAAAAATGGCCACAAACACTGCATTTTTACACTATTCAATAATAAAAAAGTTAAAGCGCAGAGAATTGTTTGATTCTTTCTACATATAGGCACTATTACAAACCATATCAAAAAATAAAATGAAAAAATACATGTCACCTTGCATGTTACTAGGTGAAATTGCTAAATGTTACATCCCCTTTACAAAAAATGAAAGCAAACACCACAATTTTACAATAATTCAATAATATTTATTTTACAGTGCAGAGAATTGTTTCATTCTTTATACATATGAAGCATTGTTACAAACCATATCAGGAAATAAAATAAAAGATATAATTTGTTACCCTGCTTGTTACTAAGTGACATTGCTAAATGTTACATCCCCTTTACAAAAATGGATGTAAACACCACAATTTTACACTAATTCAATAATATTTCTTTTATAGTGCAGAGAATTGCTTCATTCTTCATACATACGAAGCATTATTACAAACCATATCATGAAATAGAATAAAAGATATAATGTGTTACCCTGCTTGTTACTAAGTTACATTGCTAAATGTTAACTCCCCTTTACAAAAATAGGCACAAACACTGCATTTTTACCAAGTTAAAGCGCAGAGAATTGTTAAATTCTTTCTACACTACATATAGGCACTACTACAAACCATGTCAGAAAATAAAATAGAAAAAAACATGTCACCCTGCTTGTTACTAAGTGACATTGCTAAATGTTACCTCCTCCCTTCATAAAATGACTGCAAACAATGCATTTTACACAAATTCAATAATTCTACAACCTTAGTAAATGCTCCAGGAACAATCTTATCAACATTTAATATGAGTCTTTCAAACACATGGTCCAGGACTTTCCGCCGTTCTGCCCTAACCAGGTCTTTACCGTATGGTGTTGATCTCCGCTTGTAGGTATCAGGTGTGCTATGAATACCAACCGTCACAAATCATGTTCGTCAAATGCATGTGGAACAATCTGTGTTATAGCCTTGACCGCCCATCAGGCTTCCCCTTGTTCAGTATTACAGAGTAACTTAAACATTTTTGATACCATTGGATAACCAAGCACCCATTATTGCAACTATTCAACTGGCTTTACTTATAACTGCACAATAAAAGAGGTTAAATGTGAAAAAATGCCATATAATATAGCATGACATGCTGGTTTTGAGTGGATAAAAATGAAAAACATGTCAAAAGAGGGCACATTTTCAGCACAAAATTCAAATTCAGTACCTAAGTACATATATTTTGAACTTGGAATTCAAATCAGTACTTAAACCTACTAATTCATATGAATTTTTGTTTCACAATGCAATTAAGATCATTTTAGTGTTTTCAATGGTTCCTGAGTATGCAATTTCAGCGGACAAGGCACAAATTATCACGACTGAACCCGGCATTTTAACCAAAGTTTCCTAAAATGGCCTTATACGGTACCTTAAAAGAAAACAAAAAAGTCTATTTTGTCAAAATTAAACATATCTATTATCATTCCACTGTATTCCACTTCAATGCACTTAAAACGCTGAGTAGAACAAACTGTGGGCTATTTAAAGCCATATGGCCTTTATTTTTTTACAAAAACCTCTGAAAAAAAAGAAAAAATGGCGAAAATTGATCAACCTGCGGAAATTTGTTTAAATTTTATTGCCATTTCCCTACAAGCACCTCAGTTGCACTGTTTACAGAAAAAAAATGTTAATGCGATGAAAATTTAGAAAATGTTGTCGTGCCTGTTTAGGTCAGCTACCACCATTGCGTTTTCCATAGACTAACATTATAACGTTTGGCCTAATTTTCAATATTTCTATCATCCGCGGACCAAAAATTTCTATATCATAGTAAAGTACTGTCCTAGACTCAAATTAAAACGTCCCCAAAATGGGGTCAAAGGTACCACATTTTACAACGTTTGCCCCCTGAAGTTGGGTACCCCCACTTTCAGCATGTAAAAAAAGTAAATTTCACAAATTTTACTTTCCATGCAATTTCCTTGATAAAATGAATTTTGTCAGTCACAGAAACATAATTCAAATTTATTATTGACACAAACATAACAAAATTATATTTTATTGTGATCATTTACCAGTTTAACATTTTCATTCAACCAGAATTAAGCTTACTATGAAATGTATGCTCTGAGCATCCCTATACTTTTTTCAGCCAGTCGGAGAGCTCGTCTCAATGGTGGTAGCTGACCATATGTTTGATTATATCCAAATGACTCGCCATTAAATTAACTCAACGGAGAAACTAAAACCCGAAACTAAAAGTAACGGAAAGGAATTATGCACAAAGCGATGCACAGTAACAACCCGCGGATACGTCTTTAAAGAATGAAGTTAAAACACGATTTTGCTATACATTATTTCTTAAATTGAGAGATCAAGTTTATAGTTTACCATGTGTATGTATGTATCATAAATATGATTAAACCCGAAGATAAATTTAGACAGCAGAATAATTAGTTTAATAAACTTATTTATTTTTGTTCGATTGTGAAACAAGTTCTTACAACTTAGACAAATCACGCTCGAAGTTCACTGGGTAGAACCAGTACTAAGCATATGCGGACAGAGTGTCTTGCTCAAGGACACCACATAGCCGTGGCGGGGATCGAACCCACGATCCTCCAATCACGGGTTCGGTAGTCTACCACTGGACCACGCGCCTCACAGAATAATTTTCGAAATAATGGTAATCGGGGTCCCAACATCAGTAATACTTTGTTCAATCTCTAAACATTTGACATCAAATAAACACAAGATCTGTCGGAAGGACAGCCCACTTGACTAATACGAACATGTTTACACAGAGGGGACTTGGGTGGCGATTGGGCTGACGGACAGATACAGGCAAACCTACAAAAATAAGTCAATGACAAATTTTATGTTAATACATGTAATTAAAACAAGAATGCGTCAAGAATAATGCAAATAATTTGAGGCAAACCATTCTCACCATATTTAACTTTAATCAAGTCCAGCCTTTATATCATACAGCCGACGTACAGATTAAACATAATTTGTTCAATTGCATGCACCCTTCGAAGCATTCAAAGATTTAAAAAAATCCGATATAAGTATCACTGACACATCTTCAAATGTGTGTACAGCGTGTACTGGCTACGTACTATCTGGAAGTACGTGTATACAGTGTCCATTTCAATGCTCGGCATGCTCATCTTCAAATGTGTGTACATCATGTACTACTGGCTACGTACTATCTGGAAGTACGTGTATACAGTATCCAACTCAATGCTCGGCATGCTCATCTCCAAATGTGTGTACAGCGTGTACTACTGCCCACATACTATCTGGATGTACGTGTATACAGTTTCCAACACAATGCTCGACATGCTCATCTCCAAATGTGTGTACAACGTGTACTACTGACTACATACTATCTGGAAGTCCGTGTACACATTGTCCAACTGAATGCCCGGCATGCTCATCTTCAAATGTGTGTACAGCGTGTTTTACCGGCTACGTACTATCTGGAAGTACGTTTATACAGTGATCAACTCAATGCTCGGCATGCTCATCTCCAAATGTGTGTATATCGTGTACTACTGGTTACATACTATCTTGAAGTACGTGTATACAGTGTCCAACTGAACGCTCGGCATGCTCATCTCCAAATGTGTGTATATCGTGTACTACTGGTTACATACTATCTTGAAGTACGTGTATACAGTGTCCAACTGAACGCTCGACATGCTCATCTCCAAATGTGTGTACAGAGTGTTTTACCGGCTACAAACTATCTGTAAGTTCAATATACAGTGTCCAACTGAATGCTCGGCATGCTCATTTTCAAATGTGTGTACAGCGTGATTTACCGGCTACAAACTATCTGGAAGTACATGTATACAGTGTACAACTGAATGCTCGGCTTGCTCATCTTATCTTCATATGTGTGTACAGCGTTTTTTACCAGCTACGTATTATCTGGAAGTACATGTATACAGTGTCCAACTGAATGATCGGCATGCACTTCTCCTCCAAAGGTGTGTACATCGTGCACTACTGGCTACAAACTATCTGTAAGTACAATATACAGTGTCCAACTGAATGCTCGGCATGCTCATTTTCAAATGTGTGTACAGCGTGATTTACCGGCTACAAACTATCTGGAAGTACATGTATACAGTGTACAACTGAATGCTCGGCTTGCTCATCATATCTTCATATGTGTGTACAGCGTTTTTTACCGGCTACGTATTATCTGGAAGTACATGTGTACAGTGTCCAACTGAATGCTCGGCATGCACTTCTCCAAAGGTGTGTACATCGTGTACTACTGGCTACGTACTATCTGGAAGTATGTATGTACAGTGTCATACTGAATGCTCGGCATGCTCATCTCCAAATGTGTGTACATCGTGTACTACTGGCTACGTACTATATGAAATGCATGTGTACAGTGTCCAACTGAATGCTCGGCATACTCATCTCCAAATGTGTGTACATCGTGTACTACTGGCTACGTACTATATGAAATACATGTGTACAGTGTCCAACTGAATGCTCGGCATGCTCATTTCCAAATGTGTGTACCTCGTTTACTACTGGCTACGTACTATCTGGAAGTACGTGTGTACAGTGTCCAACGGAATGCTCGGCATGCTAATCTCCAAATGTGTGTACATTGTTTACTACTGGCTAAGTACTTTCTGGAAGTACGTGTATACAGTGTCCAACTCAATGCTCGGCATGCTCATCTCCAAATGTTTGTACCTCGTGTACTAATGGCTACGTACTATCTGGAAGTACGTATGTACAGTGTCCAACTGAATGCTCGGCATGCACTTCTCCAAAGATGTGTACATCGTGTACTACTGGCTATGTTCTATCAGGAAGTACGTGTGTACAGTGTCCAACTGAATGCTCGGCATGCTCATCTCCAAATGTGTGCGCAGCGTGTACTACTGGCTACGTACTATCTGGAAGTACGTGTGTACAGTGTCCAACGCAATGCTCGGCATGCTCATCTTCAAATGTTTGTACAGCGTGTACGACTGGCTACGTATTATCTGGAAGTACGTGTATTCAGCGTCTAACTCAATGTTCGGCATGCTCATCTCCAAATGTCTGTGCAGCGTGTACTACTGCCTACGTACTATCTGGAAGTACGTGTGTACAGTGTCCAACTCAATGCTCGGCATGCTCATCTTCAAAATGTTTGTTCAGCGTGTACTACTGGCTACGTACTATCTTGAAGTATATGTATTCAGTGTCTAACTCAATGTTCGGCTTACTCATCTCCAAATGTGTGGACAGCATGTACTACTGGCTAATACTATCCGGAAGTACATGTATACAGTGTCCAACTGAATGCTCAGCATGCTCATCTCCAAATGTGTGTACAGCGTGTACTACTAGATATGTAATATCTGGAAGTACATGTATACAGTGTCTAACTCAATGCTCGGCATGCTCATCTCCAAATGTGTGTACAACGTGTACTACTGGCTACGTACTCTCTGGAAGTACATGTATCAAGTGTCCAACTGAATTCTCGGCATGCTCATCTTCAAATGTGTGTACAGCGTGTACTACTGGCTACATACTATCTGGAAGTACATGTGTACAGTGTCCAACTCAATGCTCGGCATGCTCATCTTCAAATGTGTGTACAGCGTGTACTACTGGCTACGTACTATCTGGAAGTACGTGTGTACAGTGTCCAAATCAATGCTCGGCATGCTCATCTCCAAATGTGTGTACAGCGTGTACTACTGGCTACGTAATATCTAGAAGTACGGGTATACAGTGTCCAACTCAATGCTCGGCATGCTCATCTCCAAATGTGTGTACATTGTGTACTACAGGCTACGTACTATCTGAAAGTACGTGTATACAGTGTCCAACTCAATGCTCGGCATGCTCATCTCCAAATGTGTGTATATTGTGTACTACAGGCTACGTACTATCTGGAAGTACCTGTGTGCAGTGTCCAACTCAATGCTCGGCATGATCATCTCCAAATGTGTGTACATCGTGTACTACTGGCTACGTACTATCTGGAAGTACGTGTTGACAGTGCCCAACTGAATGCTCGGCATGTATATTTTCAAATGTGTTTATATCGTGTACTACTGGCTACGTACTATCTGGAAGTACGTGTGTACAGTGTCCTACTGAATTCTCGGCATGCTCATTACCAAATGTGTTTATATCGTGTACTACAGGCTACGTACTATCTGGAAGTACGTGTATACAGTGTTCAACTGAACGCTCGGCATGCTCATCTCCAAATGTATGTACATCGTGTACTACTGGCTACGTACTATCTGGAAGTACGTGTGTACAGTGTCCAACTGAATGTTTCGGCATGCTCATCTCCAAATGTTTGTACATCGTGTACTACTGGCTACGACCTATCTGGAAGTACGTGTACTCAGTGTCAAACTGAATGCTCGGCATGCTCATCTCCAAATTGTGTACATCCTGTAGTACTGGCTACATTCTATCTGGAAGTACGTGTGTACAGTGTCC
Source organism: Panopea generosa (assembly GCA_029582155.1). Taxonomy (NCBI): domain Eukaryota; kingdom Metazoa; phylum Mollusca; class Bivalvia; order Adapedonta; family Hiatellidae; genus Panopea; species Panopea generosa. The sequence continues at coordinate 1,219,235 of CM055908.1, read as the reverse complement.
AACTGAATACCCGACATGCTCATCTTCAAATGTGTGTACGTCGTGTACAACAGGCTACGTACTATCTGGAAGTACGCGTGTACAGTGCGCAACTGAATGCTCGGCATGCTCATCTCCAAATGTGTGTACAGCGTGTAGTACTGGCTACGACCTATCTTGAAAAATACATGTGCACAGTGTTCAACTGATTGCTCGGCATGCTCATCTCCAAATGTGTGTACATCGTGTACTACAGGCTACATACTATCTGGAAGTACGTGTGTACAGTGTCCAACTTAATGCCCGGCATGCTCATCTTCAAATGTGAGTTTATTGTGTACTACTGGCTACCTACTATCAGGAAATACGTGTATACAGTGTCCAACGCAATGCTCGGATTGCGCACCTTCAAATGTGTGTACAACGTGTACTACAGGCTACGTACTATCTGGAAGTACGTGCGTACAGTGTCCAACACAATGCTCGGCATGCTCATCTTCAAATGTGTGTACATCATGTACTACTGGCTACGTACTATCTGGAAGTACGTGTATACAATGTCTTAGTGAATGCTTGGCATGTTCATCTTCAAATGTGTGTACAGCGTATTTAACAGGAGTCCATTTAATGACGCCTTTGCTTTACGGCATGCGCTGTCAATGTTGTCTTTATCTGTCAATTTACTATTAAGAAATACGCCCATGTGTTTTATGCAATTACTTTGCTTTATAATATCCGTACCTAGACGAAACTCAGAAACTTGCTGACATCTCGATCTATTACCAAAAGTTATAATAAAACTTTTTAATGCGTTAGTAACGTATTTGAATTTGCATGTATATTGATAAGGTATATTTAACATTTTTTGTAAATTTTCCAGGCTTATTGCACGCAGCGCTATATCATCCGCCATCATTGTGTTACTGGTGACATTGTTCAATATTTTTGTTCCGAGTTTGCTATTTGTTGTATTATCTATACATGTGTTCAGAACTCATGACTACTCTTTAGCATATTCTATGTTATAGTTACTTCCCTTTACTTAGAATACGAAATACTCTTATAATTTGCCTCTATAATTATATGCGTTTCCATACCACGAATCACTTGCTACTTTGATACTGAGCGTTATACATCTTTGTTAGAGCACAAGCTTTGTGTCGTTCATTTTAGTTCCATTACTTCAATAGTATTATTATGTGTTTCTGGGTATACCACAAACACAACATAGTGTCAGAAGTTACACTTTGAATTTGTGACATTTGTGCATTATTATTTTGGATTATTCATAAATTGAAATTACAATGGAACTTAACGGTGTACCAACACCAAAAGTGGACTGGACTTCCACAAACTTGCCTGAAGCATGGTAACAATATAAAGATCATGTAGATCTTATCTTCAACGGTCCTTTAAATGATAAAGACGAAGAAACGAAATGCACATACTTATTTTTATAGATTGGTCAAAAGGGACGAGATATCCATAAATCGTGGAATTTAACCGCAGAGGAAAATAAGAAACTGGACACATTATTCAAGAAATATGGGGAATACGTTCAACCCAAACTTAACTCTGTTTAAACGTTTTCAGTTTTACAATATATGCCAAGGTGAATTGTCTATTGAGATTTCATAACCAAACTGAAAATTGCAGCCAATGACTGCAAGTATGATAAACTGGATTAGATGATCCGAGACAGAATAGTTTTCGGAGTCAATTTCAACAAAATCCGTGAAAAACTCATTATGGAAGGTGATAGATTATCCGTGGACAAAGCTATTCAAATAGCACAAACCTATGAATATTCTCAGACACAGCTGAAATCGACGGAAAGACAACATGACGTCAGCGACGTCAAGCAGCCACACTGGAAGGGGAACAAGAGTCACACCAAACATAGGAATACCACACGCAATCTAGAACATCACAACAAAAGGGACATAGACAACACCAAATGTGGAAATTGTGGACAGCAACGGACACACCCAGTATGCCCCGCCAAAGGCAAAAAGTGCTTATTCTGTTAAAAAAAATGGAATCCAAACGGTGTGCCGTGCCAAAAAGGAACGTCGTGTTCATGGCATTAGGAACAATGGGGAGTATAGTGAAAGTGACAGTGATGATTTTCACGTGGATGTTATTAATTCAAAGGACAATCAGGTATTCGCTGATATTCAGTTTGGTCCCAAACATTCACTAATTCCTTTTAAATTAAACACTGGTGCCAGTTGCAACATTTTGACAGAAAAAAATTTGGCACACACTCAACATAAAAGCATCTCTAAAGAAAGCTAATTGCAAGCTAACCGCATACAATGGTGCAAACTTGAATGTACTTGGTAGTATCATATTAACATGTCACACTCTGAAGAAGTTGTTTTCTATGTCGTTCGTACAGATAGGTCACCAGTCCTAGGTCTCCAAACCGGCATTGAATTTAATTTGATAAAGATTGTGATGTCTTTAGATACCCCAAGTACACCCCTCTCTAAAGATACTGTTTTGACACAGTACAATGCACTCTTTCGTGGTATTGGTCGTCTTCCTAGGAAATGTTCTATCAAAGTCAATTCAATGGTAGTAGTTAACAAGCCAATGTCAGACAATGTTCGAATCTGCATGGATCTTAAAGACCTTAACAAAGCTATCTCAAGTCCACATTACCCAATGAAAACCCTGGATGACATCCTACCCCAGCTCTCAACTGCTAAGGTTTTCCCAAAGCTTGACTGTACATCAGGCTATTGGAGTTTATTACTTGACAAGTCTTCGTACTTTACAACGTTCAATACATTTTCGGGCCGTTACAGATATCTTCGTACTGCCATGGGTCTAAGGTCATCACAAAATGAATTCCAGCAAAATGGATGAATGTCTGGAAGGTATTAAAGGCTGTAGCGTCATTGTTGACGACATCCTAGTTTGGGGAGACACAGCTACATGATCACTGGACTTATAGAGATGAGCTCAGTGTCATGGACGACATTATCTTCAACGGTCAAAGGTTAATCATTCCTTCGAAATTACGAACAAGTATGCTTAACATTCTACATACTGGTCACTTTAGAATCGAGAAATGTCTGAGGCGCGCTAGAAATACAATGTTTTGGCCAAACATTACTGCCGATATTACCAACCATGTTGGTAATTGCGAAATATGCATTGAACACAGATGTTCAAACCCCAAGGAACCTCTGGTATCTCACGAAATCCCAGAGTGCCCCTGGCAAATTGTAGGCTCTGATGTATTAACATTAGATGGTCAAGATTATCTTCTGTTATGTGACTACTACTCTAACTATTTTGAATTAGGGAAATTACACAACACAAACAGCTATTGTGTAATTAAGCACATGAAAACTTGGTATGCCCATCACGGGAGTCCAACTAAACTAGTGACAGACGGAGCTAGTTACTACACATCGCAACATTTTCAGGACTTTGTAAGAGATTGGGACATTAACTGTGTTCGATCCTTTCCACACTATGCACAATCCAATGGTTTAACGGAATCTTGCGTCAAGATAGCTTAATAAATGATAAAAAATTCCAAACAGTCCGGTACAGAACTTTCAGTAGCATTGCTAGAATACCGGGCAACCCCACACTGGTTTTTCCCAAGCTGAATTGTTAATGGGAAAGAAAATAAGGTCGTTCTTACCTACTGATCCTAAACAGCTGATTCCAAGTACCCCAAATCCGAAGACAGTAAGAGAAAAACTGTACAAAGAAAAAACTAAACAGAAACAGTATTACGACAAAAATGCGAAATCTTTACAATCCCTTAAGATTGGAGAACCAATTAGGATTAAACACGGAACTTGGAAACCCGCAGTTGTGGTAGAAAAACACAACAATCGTTCGTATACCGTACGTACACATGAATGTGGAGAGTACTGTAGGAACCGGCGTCATTTACTGAAAACAAATACCTCCTTACAATACCCCCATTCAACCCCAGCAGAAACACACAAGAAATCAGACATACATGTACCACCATTAAATTCTAACTCAAACCCCTGTGAATCTCATTCACCAGATACAGAAAATGCAGAAAATCTGATCACTGATTACCAAAATGTAAATTCCCAGCCCAGTGAAAATAGCATTACGCCACCTGAACTATCAGCAAATGCATCAGATTCATGTTTACAACCAAATGTTTATGTGACAAGATATGGCAGATCAGTTAAGCCAAAAACAATAGAATATTTGTGAAACTAGATTATCTCTCACATTTACAGTTCAGTACAATGCTAAATCAACAGTCAGTGGCTATTAATTTACAAGAACTGATAATATCCCCCCACGCTGTTTAAGTGTTATTTGGACATAATAATTGAATGGAACTAATGAGACATTACGGACATAATTAAACTCCACATGTTGCCACACGCGTTGGATTAATTATTTTGATAGTAATTTGTAATGTAACATACAAAGAATTTCATTCACAAGAAATGTTCATTCATTTTTATAAGAAAGGAGATGTTGTATTATCTATACATGTGTTCATAACTCATGATTACTCTTTAGCATAGTCTATGTTGTAGTTACTTCCCTTTACTTAGAATAAGAAATACTGTTATAATTTGCCTCTATAATTACATGCGTTTCCATACCATGAATCACTTGCTACTTTGATACTGAGTATTAAACAACTTAGAGCACACGCTTTGTGTCGTTCATCTTAGTTCCATTACTTCAAAAGTATTAGTATGTGTTCCTGTGTATACCAAAAACATAACACTATTTTCTAATATATTTAACAGATCGTTTATAAAAGATTGTAGATCCAAGTTGAGTAAACTACCTTGTCGGATCCCTTGTTTTGCGTCGAAAAAAATAGATCTTACTCCATTTGCTAGAATGCAACTCGACATGTTAGTATGGGCATCAACAAGTAGAAACCACATTTTACTCTTGATACCCAATTTAGACAATTTGCAAAACACTGCAGGCAACCAAACGCAGTCGAAAGCTTGCCTTGTGTCAAGTGTTGCTACATAAACCCTACTGTGTTATGATGTATTGTTTCTCGTTAATTAAATGAGACAGTAATGGCCCCGTTGTGCATTTGTTACGAGTTTTGTTGACGATTAGGGAACTGTACACCGTTGATTAAAACCCACTTGTTAAGATTGTCATGAAGGAGTTTTTCAAACAAATTATATATTACTGGCAAAAGTGTGATAGGCTATGTTCGGAGCGTGCTTGGGACACATGAGGTGGAATGCTCTCAGAACAGGTATACTGGAGAATGATCACATATTCGGAGCGTGCTTGGGACACAGTCGTTGAAATGCTTCCAGATCAGGTATACTGGAGCATGATCACATGTTCGGAGCGTGCTTGGGACACATGAGGTGGAATGCTCCCAGCTCAGGTATAATGAAGCATGTTCACATGTTCGGAGCGTGCTTGGGGCACATGAGTTGGAATGCTCCCAGAACAGGTATACTGGAGCATGATCACATGTTCGGAGCGTGCTTGGGACACAGTCGTTGAAATGCTTCCAGATCAGGTATTCTGGAGCATGATCACATGTTCGGAGCGTGCTTGGGACACATGAGGTGGAATGCTCCCAGCTCAGGTATACTTGAGCATGATCACATGTTCGGAGCGTGCTTGGGACACATGAGGTGAAATGCTCCCAGCTCAGGTATACTGGAGCATGATCACATGCTTGGAGCGTGCTTGGGACACATGGGTTGAAATGCTCCCAGCTCAGGTATACTGGAGCATGATCACATGCTTGGAGCGTGCTTGGGACACATGGGTTGAAATGCTCCCAGCTCAGGTATACTGCAGCATGATCACATGCTTCGGGCACATGAGCTGAAATGCTCCCAGCTCAGGTATACTGGAGCATGTTCACATGTTCGGAGCGTGCTTGGGGCACATGATGTGGAATGCTCCCAGCTCAGGTATACTGAAGCATGATCACATGTTCGGAGCGTGCTTGGGACACATGAGGTGAAATGCTCCCAGCTCAGGTATACTGGAGCATGATCACATGTTCGGAGCGTGCTTGGGGCACATGAGGTGAAATGCTCCCAGCTCAGGTATACTGGAGCATGATCACATGCTTCGGGCACATGAGGTGAAATGCTCCCAGCTCAGGTATACTGGAGCATGGTCACATGTTCGGAGCGTGCTTGGGACACATGGGTTGAAATGCTCCCAGCTCAGGTATACTGGAGCATGATCACATGCTTGGAGCGTGCTTGGGGCACATGAGGTGAAATGCTCCCAGCTCAGGTATAATGAAGCATGATCACATGCTTGGAGCATGCTTGGGACACATGGGTTGAAATGCTCCCAGCTCAGGTATAATGAAGCATGATCACATGCTTGGAGCGTGTTTGGGACACATGGGTTGAAATGCTCCCAGCTCAGGTATACTGGAGCATGATCACATGCTTGAAACGGGCTTGGGGCACATGAGGTGAAATGCTCCCAGCTCAGGTATACTGGAGCATGTTCACATGTTCGGAGCGTGCTTGGGACACATGAGGTGAAATGCTCCCAGCTCAGCTATACTGGAGCATGTTCACATGTTCGGAGCGTGCTTGGGACACATGAGGTGAAATGCTCCCAGCTCAGGTATACTGGAGCATGTTCCCATGTTCAGAGCGTGCTTGGGACACATGAGGTGAAATGCTCCCAGCTCAGCTATACTGGAGCATGTTCACATGTTCAGAGCGTGCTTGGGACACATGAGGTGGAATGCTCCCAGCTCAGGTATATTGGAGCATGATCACATGTTCGGAGCGTGCTTGGGACACAGGGGTTGAAATGCTCCCAGATCAGGTATACTGGAGCATGACCACATGTTCGGAGCGTGCTTGGGACAGAGTCGTTGAAATGCTTCCAGATCAGGTATACTGGAGCATGATCACATGTTCGGAGCGTGCTTGGGACACATGAGGTGGAATGCTCCCAGCTCAGGTATACTTGAGCATGATCACATGTTCGGAGCGTGCTTGGGACACATGAGGTGAAATACTCCCAGCTCAGGTATACTGAAGCATGATCACATGCTTGGAGTGTGCTTGGGGCACATGGGTTGAAATGCTCCCAGCTCAGGTATACTGGAGCATGATCACATGCTTGGAGCGTGCTTGGGACACATGGGTTGAAATGCTCCGAGCTCAGGTATACTGGAGCATGATCATATGCTTGGAGCGTGCTTGGGACACATGGGTTGAAATGCTCCCAGCTCAGGTATACTGGAGCATGATCACATGCTTCGGGCACATGAGCTGAAATGCTCCCAGCTCAAGTATACTGGAGCATGGTCACATGTTCGGAGCGTGCTTGGGACACATAGGTTGAAATGCTCCGAGCTCAGGTATACTGGAGCATGATCACATGTTCGGAGCGTGCTTGGGACACATGAGGTGAAATGCTCCCAGCTCAGGTATACTGGAGCATGATCACATGTTCGGAGCGTGCTTGGAGCACATGAGGTGAAATGCTCCCAGCTCAGGTATACTGGAGCATGTTCACATGTTCAGAGCGTGCTTGGGACACATGAAGTGAAATGCTCCCAGCTCAGGTATACTGGAGCATGTTCACATGTTCAGAGCGTGCTTGGGACACATAAGGTGGAATGCTCCCAGCTCAGGTATATTGGAGCATGATCACATGTTCGGAGCGTGCTTGGGACACAGGGGTTGAAATGCTCCCAGATCAGGTATACTGGAGCATGATCACATGTTCGGAGCGTGCTTGGGACACATGAGGTGAAATGCTTCCAGATCAGGTATACTGGAGCATGATCACATGTTCGGAGCGTGCTTGGGACACATGAGGTGGAATGCTCCCAGCTCAGGTATACTTGAGCATGATCACATGTTGGGAGCGTGCTTGGGACACATGAGGTGAAATACTCCCAGCTCAGGTATACTGAAGCATGATCACATGCTTGGAGTGTGCTTGGGGCACATGGGTTGAAATGCTCCCAGCTCAGGTATACTGGAGCATGATCACATGCTTGGAGCGTGCTTGGGACACATGGGTTGAAATGCTCCGAGCTCAGGTATACTGGAGCATGATCATATGCTTGGAGCGTGTTTGGGACACATGGGTTGAAATGCTCCCAGCTCAGGTATACTGGAGCATGATCACATGCTTCGGGCACATGAGCTGAAATGCTCCCAGCTCAAGTATACTGGAGCATGGTCACATGTTCGGAGCGTGCTTGGGACACATAGGTTGAAATGCTCCGAGCTCAGGTATACTGGAGCATGATCACATGTTCGGAGCGTGCTTGGGACACATGAGGTGAAATGCTCCCAGCTCAGGTATACTGGAGCATGATCACATGTTCGGAGCGTGCTTGGAGCACATGAGGTGAAATGCTCCCAGCTCAGGTGTACTGGAGCATGATCACATGCTTCGGGCACATGAGCTGAAATGCTCCCAGCTCAGGTATACTGGAGCATGGTCACATGTTCGGAGCGTGCTTGGGACACATGGGTTGAAATGCTCCCAGCTCAGGTATACTGGAGCATGATCACATGCTTGGAGCGTGCTTGGGGCACATGAGGTGAAATGCTCCCAGCTCAGGTATACTGGAGCATGATCACATGTTCGGAGCGTGCTTGGGACACATGAGGTGAAATGCTCCCAGCTCAGGTATACTGGAGCATGATCACATGCTTGGAGCGTGCTTGGGGCACATGATGTGAAATGCTCCCAGTTCAGGTATACTGGAGCATGATCACATGCTTGAAACGTGCTTGGGGCACATGAGGTGAAATGCTCCCAGCTCAGGTATACTGGAGCATGTTCACATGTTCGGAGCGTGCTTGGGACACATGAGGTGAAATGCTCCCAGCTCAGGTATACTGGAGCATGTTCACATGTTCAGAGCGTGCTTGGGACACATGAGGTGAAATGCTCCCAGCTCAGCTAAACTGGAGCATGTTCACATGTTCGGAGCGTGCTTGGGACACATGAGGTGAAATGCTCCCAGCTCAGGTATACTGGAGCATGTTCACATGTTCGGAGCGTGCTTGGGACACATGAGGTGAAATGCTCCCAGCTCAGGTATACTGGAGCATGTTCACATGTTCGGAGCGTGCTTGGGACACATGAGGTGAAATGCTCCCAGCTCAGCTATACTGGAGCATGTTCACATGTTCAGAGCGTGCTTGGGACACATGAGGTGGAATGCTCCCAGCTCAGGTATATTGGAGCATGATCACATGTTCGGAGCGTGCTAGGGACACAGGGGTTGAAATGCTCCCAGATCAGGTATACTGGAGCATGGTCACATGTTCAGAGCGTGCTTGGGACGCAGGGGTTGATATGCTCCCAGGTCAGGTATACTGGAGCATGATCACATGTTCGGAGCGTGCTTGGGATACATGAGGTGGAATGCTTCCAGCTCAAGTATACTGGAGCATGATCACATGTTCGGAGCATGCTTGGGACACAGGGGTTGAAATGCTCCCAGCTCAGGTATACTGGAGCATTATCACATGTTCAGAGCGTGCTTGGGATACATGAGGTGGAAAGCTCCCAGCTCAGGTATACTAGAGCATGTTCACATGTTCGGAGCGTGCTTGGGGCACATGATGTGGAATGCTCCCAGCTCAGGTATACTGAAGCATGATCACATGTTCGGAGCGTGCTTGGGACACATAAGGTGGAATGCTCCCAGCTCAGGTATACTGGAGCATGTTCACATGTTCGGAGCGTGCTTGGGGCACATGATGTGGAATGCTCCCAGCTCAGGTATACTGAAGCATGATCACATGTTCGGAGCGTGCTTGGGACACATAAGGTGGAATGCTCCCAGCTCAGGTATACTGAAGCATGATCACATGTTCGGAGCGTGCTTGGGGCACATGAGGTGAAATGCTCCTAGCTCAGGTATACTGGAGCATGATCACATGTTCGGAGCGTGCTTGGGGCACATGAGGTGAAATGCTCCCAGCTAAGGTATACTGGAGCATGATCACATGTTCGGAGCGTGCTTGGGACACATGAGGTGGAATGCTCCCAGCTCACGTATACTGAAGCATGATCACATGTTCGGAGCGTGCTTGGGGCACATGAGGTGGAATGCTCCCAGCTCAGGTATACTGAAGCTTGATCACATGTTTGGAGCGTGCTTGGGACACATGAGGTGGAATGCTCCCAGCTCAGGTATATTGGAGCATGATCACATGTTCGGAGCGTGCTTGGGGCACATGAGATGAAATGCTCCAAGCTCAGGTATACTGGAGCATGATCACATGCTTGGAGCGTGCTTGGGGCACATGAGGTGAAATGCTCCCAGCTCAGGTATATTGGAGCATGTTCACATGCTTGGAGCGTGCTTGGGATACATGAGGTGAAATGCTCCCAGCTCAGGTATACTGGAGCATGATCACATGTTCGGAGCGTGCTTGGAGCACATGAGGTAAAATGGTCCAAGCTCAGGTATACTGAAGCATGATCACATGTTCGGAGCGTGCTTTGGGCACATGAGGTGGAATGCTCCCAGCTCAGGTATACTGAAGCATGATCACATGTTTGGAGCGCGCTTGGGACACATGAGGTGAAATGGTCCAAGCTCAGGTATACTGGAGCATGATCACATGTTCGGAGCGTGCTTGGGACACATGAGGTGAAATGGTCCAAGCTCAGGTATACTGGAGCATGATTACATGTTCGGAGCGTGCTTGGGGCACATGAGGTGAAATGGTCCAAGCTCAGGTATACTGGAGCATGATCACATGTTCGGAGCCTGCTTGGGACACATGAGGTGAAATGGTCCAAGCTCAGGTATACTGGAGCATGATCACATGTTCGGAGCGTGCTTGGGGCACATGAGGTGAAATGGTCCAAGCTCAGGTATACTGGAGCATGTTTACATGTTCAGAGCGTGCTTGGGACACATGAGGTGAAATGCTCCAAGCTCAGGTATACTGAAGCATGATCACATGTTCGGAGCGTGCTTGGGGCACATGAGGTGAAATGGTCCAAGCTCAGGTATACTGGAGCATGATCACATGTTCGGAGCGTGCTTGGGACACATGAGGTGAAATGCTCCAAGCTCAGGTATACTGAAGCATGATCACATGTTTGGAGCGTGCTTGGGGCACATGAGGTAAAATGGTCTAAGCTCAGGTATACTGGAGCATGTTTACATGTTCGGAGCGTGCTTGGGACACATGAGGTGAAATGGTCCAAGCTCAGGTATACTGGAGCATGTTTACATGTTCGGAGCGTGCTTGGGACACATGAGGTGAAATGCTCCAAGCTCAGGTATACTGAAGCATGATCACATGTTCGGAACGTGCTTGGGGCACATGAGGTGAAATGGTCCAAGCTCAGGTATACTGGATCATGTTTACATGTTCGGAGCGTGCTTGGGACACATGAGGTGAAATGCTCCAAGCTCAGGTATACTGGAGCATGTTTACATGTTCTGAGCGTGCTTGGGACACATGAGGTGAAATGGTCCAAGCTCAGGTATACTGGAGCATGTTTACATGTTCGGAGCGTGCTTGGGGCACATGAGGTGAAATGGTCCAAGCTCAGGTATACTGGAGCATGTTTACATGTTCGGAGCGTGCTTGGGACACATGAGGTGAAATGCTCCAAGCTCAGGTATACTGGAGCATGATCACATGTTCGGAGCGTGCTTGGGGCACATGAGGTGAAATGCTCCAAGCTCAGGTATACTGGAGCATGTTTACATGTTCGGAGCGTGCTTGGGACACATGAGGTGAAATGCTCCAAGCTCAGGTATACTGGAGCATGATCACATGTTCGGAGCGTGCTTGGGGCACATGAGGTGAAATGCTCCAAGCTCAGGTATAATGAAGCATGATCACATGCTTGGAGCGTGCTTGGGACACATGAGGTGGAATGCTCCCAGCTCAGGTATACTGGAGCATGATCACATGTTTGGAGCGTGCTTGGGGCACATGAGGTGAAATGCTCCCAGCTCAGGTATACTGGAGCGTGTTCACATGTTCGGAGCTTAGTGGGGTCACAGGAGCATGATGTGATCAGTTGAGGTGAAATGCTCCGAGTTCAGGGCATATTAAGACTTGATGATTATTAATCAGGGTTTGATTTTTTTTATATTATTAGGGATGGGGATTTCGGATCGTTAGTGGCAGTCCAGTTGTTAGGATGCTGGGAGATGGTACAGAGAAACGCTAGTTAATTTTTTTTTGAATATAAGTCTAAAAACCGTGTAGAAAAGTATGTAAAAGAGTGAGGAACTTTCCTATTATGTTGTATCTACTTTCATCAAAGTAGAACTAGACATTTCATACAGAAATACACTTTATATTACAAGCAGTGGGGTTGCTGATCCTTCATCTTATAGCTAACGGACTGCAAACGTATATCGCCCATTTCATACATAAACGTTTATATTGCAAGCCACCTGATAGACTATGCCCTTAAAATTGAAGGCCATTTCCCATTGCTACCCACTCTGACAGTATAATTTCCAATCACGTGGCTGCCGGATTCTTATTTTCAATTTGAGCCTGTATTATACACCATACCTTTTTCAGCTTAGGCCCCAATTTCTCCCATTATACTCCCTTTCATGTATCCTATATGATTTTTTTATAACGACTAAACTTTTTCTTTTCTTTTGAGTATATGAGTATATTTATATTCCATTGTGGGGAATGTGCAACCCTAATTCAGAGTCGACACTCGCCAATTGAAACATATCAGTATACACCGCCAATGTTTTATATCCTGGCAGACTCAAACCGCATGTAACGGGTTCAGGCACAGTTTCGGTTGCAGATGTCACAATGAAGACATGTACCTAAGCCAGAGAGATTTAAGTAGGGACGCGTGCCGGATCCGCCTCACCCTGAATCCGCCTATGTCACTAACCTGGTAAGAAACAATAGTGGCCGCAAAGCAATACCCGCCATATTCCTAAAACACTTGATTTTCGTGGAATTATCACGACATTTTCTCTCAATTACACGGGCACTTTGTTTCTAGGTAAACAGGTGAGGCATTACAACAAACGTGTAAATCTTAACTATAAGATTGACCTCTGACACATTTGTGTATCCGGATTGTAATCGTCACGTGGGCGATGCGCGCATATCATCTTGCGTGTTTGATTTTGAAATAACAAGACAGGTTATTTTAATCTACAATAATAACAAGAAGACGATATATATAAGAAATGGTCAAATACATTTAAACAGTATGTAGTTAATGATAGCTTCTAATTAACATAGATTTACATTTAATGTTGCTGTATGCTGTTTAACGTCGCTTTCAACAATTTTTCATTTATACCGCGACGGTGTCTACTTGAGACAGAATTTTAAGCGCTGCCACACTTGCGCAGACACAGGGTATGGTACACCGCCAAGTCACATTATACTGAAATCGGGCCGACCAGACATACAACTATCCTCTAAATGCTGAGCGCCTAGCAAGGAAGATTCTTCCATTTCTAGTAACAGAGGGTCGAACCCACGACCTTCCGTATACGATACGCACGCTCTACCCCAAGACCATCACTTTGGTTAAATTGCATACATTTATTCAAATGAAGTTATTGTCATCAACAATATTATTTATCTTTTATACATTTTCTACAGGTTGTGTAACGTATATAGTTAAGTATATGGAGATAGTCTTAATGACAAACCAATTAGCTTATCTGAGTTGCCGCAAGTTGGAATCTGCGTAGATGTCATTTTTTTCCAGAAAGTTGTTTGCTAAAACAAGGAATACAACCAAATAGAGTCAAACCTGTGTAAGCGGTCACCTCTATTTAGCAGCCACTTGTCTTAAGCAACCATATTTTCATTTCTATACTTTCATAGCAAATGAACCTGTATTAAGTAATAACCTATCTTAAAATGCCACTTTTGCTCCTTCCCTTGACTGGCTGCTTAAGACAGGTTTGGCTGTATATATAAACCATTATGTATCAGTGAATGTATGTAGCTAAGTCAGCACAATGTTGTTGCTTAATAATGGATCTTAATAATGTTGATGCATGGTGTGTAGTTGGTAGGTAGTTGGCAGTTGGTAGTTGGATATTCGAACCCGTTGCCAGTTGGGGATTCGGACCCATTATTACAATCACTATTATTTTTTTTACTCGTGTTTATACGTTTAAAAATATAATCAATAGAAAACATATCCTCATTTGAAATCTGAATCCCCAACTGGCAACTGGTTGGTTATTGACGATTACGCCGAATCCCAAACTGGCAACTGGTTGGTTATTGGCGATTACGCCGAATCCTAAACTGGCAACTAGCTGGTTGTTGACGATTACGTCAAATCCCCAACTGACAACTGGTTGGTTGTTGACGATTACGCTGAATCCCAAACTGGCAACTGGTTGTTGTTGACGATTACGCCGAATCCACAACTGGCAACTGGTTGGTTGTTGACGATAACGCCGAATCCCAAACTGGCAACTGATTGTTGTTAACGATTACGCCGAATTCCAAACCGGCAACTGGTTGGTTATTAACGATTACGCCGAATCCCAAACTGGAAGTTTTGAATCGTTTTCTATTGAATATATTTAGTGTATTGTAGGAACAACGCGGGGGTAAATTTTTATTGGTTTACAATGTATTCTATTAAATTGTTTCACTTACTAAATATGAATCAGCGATTTAAAACAAGCCGAATCCCCTAGCTGACAACTTGTTGGTAGGTGTTGCTTCGACCGAATCTCCAACTTGAAGTTTTGAATCGCTTTCTGGCGAATATGCTCAATGTATTGAATTTCAACGAACAACGCGGCAGTGGTGTTTTTTTGTATTGTTAGAAAATGTTTTTCCATTGAATTATTTTGATATATGAAAATAAATCGGCGAATTAAAAGAAACACGAATCCCCCAACTAGTATACAGTTGTATTCTTCTTAGCCAAATTCTGAAATGTTTTAAAAGTCGTTTGCTTATTCAGGCTCTTATTTGTTGAATTCTATTCCTTCTTATATAAAAATGTTATTCTATTAATCAGTTCAAAGCTTTATATTTACAATAGATTAAAATAAATTAGCAACAATACATCGGGTAGCTCTCATCAAAATTGATATAAATACACACATATATAATATAGTATTGTTTGTTAATTCTTGTGTTTATATGTTAAATTGATGTTGTACTTTGTAAATATGTTGAAGGCCTCATGGAAGATTATATTTATTTAAATGTGTTCTCTCGTTAATAAAAATGTCTTATTTGTATTATTATAATGGTGAAATAGACTTTATTGTTGTACAGAATTTTATCATTATTGCATAATAGAAAACATATGGTAACAAATCCCGTTAATTATGTGATTTATCAATTTTATTTTGTTTTTGTTATTGTTTTTGTAACTCAATCTGCCCGTACAAAAATATCCCTTATATACAAAAATTCCGCGAATGCCCGTAAAATAACATTATCTCACAAATGCGCACTTAGAAATTTTGGGAACATTGTGAGATAAAGTAATGTGTACCAGTAAGAGTTCGGGAGCGCGTCAACGTTAAAATATTTACGACCATTAAAATAATATATTCAAAATTACCATATTCACGGTCAGGGAACTCTGTCACAAATGAAGAGATTCGCGTCGACAGTTTGTCACAGATTCACGTCGATCTGATGCTGGAGAACAAGGCATACTTTGATGTATATAGTCAATTATTTACTGGACACAGCTATAAGCTTTTTTTTTTACATTATTGAGATTCACTTAATATTAATTAGTATTTTCAATGCTCCAATCGATCATGTGTTCATTATTAGTAAAGGATCAAAACGCACGAATTAACATATCCTCGCACGAATTAACATATCCTCGCACGAATTAACATATCCTCGCTGAATATGTATGTAAAACGAAATTAAAGGTGAAATTGTCAATAAAAACATTCATCAGTTCAGAATATCATTGATAACTGTAGTATAAGTAATTTTGTGTAAAAAGGATTATAATTAATTGACTTTTTACTTATACTATGTGAGAAATACCATTTGAAAGAAGCGTCATGTGTCACAGGTTTGTGTCGATGTTGATTTAACTATCGGATTCTCCTCTACAGGGTCACAGCTTCTAGTCGACACTATTGGCAGAATTAGGCATATCTTTTGTCGAAGATTCCTCGCTGTATTGTGATCTGGATGTACACCTATAATTGATTAGTTGTCCTATTTTCCTAGCCAATACAATCGCTCAGATTTTTCAAAATAAAACATTCCATTTTACAAATCACGCTCGAATACTTTCCGGTTAGAACCAGTATTAAGCATATGCGGGAAAGTGTCTTGCTGAAGGACACCACACATAGCCGTGGCGGAGGATCGAACCCACGACCCTCTGATCATGGGTTTGGTGCTCTACCACTAGACCACGCGCTCCGCACAAAGAAGGATAACCAAGTAACCAGAAATAAAGACATATTTTTTTAGTATTTCTTAAATTATGATGTAATCTCGAGTGCCAAAAGACAAAGAAGGATAACGAGTAACCAGGGATAGAGACATTTTTATATTTCTTTAAAATTATTTAGCATTAATTTTTTTTCTAGGATACCAAAGACATATAACAAGTAACCGCAGTTACCAAAGGTATATAGCGGGATACAAACCGACTTACTTGTGCAGAGGTGCTACTTTTGCCTTGGTATTTTCATACAGATTGAAACAAACATTTCTATAGAGGTATGTTTTCCCTGTCGTCAAGTCTGTTACTATGTTGTCAACTGGTGCATCACTAGCTGCCACGTTGTTGTCAACCAGTGCATCACTAGCTGTTGCAATAGGCTGCTACCATGTTGTCAACAGGTGCACCATTCGCTAGCTGTCACAAAAGTCTGATACTATATTGTCAACCAATGCATCACTAACTGGCACATCAGTCTAAAACTATGTTGTCAACCGATGCATCACCTTTTTTGAGGGGTGAGTAATGTTAACGCCTATTTTTCACACCTTTTATTCACACCTTTTTTTGGTGAGTAACGTTAACGCCTATTTTTCACACCTTTTTTTTTGTGAGTAGTGTTAACGCCTATTTTTCACACCTTTTATTCACACCTTTTTTTTGGTGAGTAATGTTAACGCCTATTTTTCACACCTTTTTTTTGGTGAGTAGTGTTAACGCCTATTTTTCACACCTTTTGTTCACACCTTTTTTTGGTGAGTAATGTTAACGCCTATTTTCCACACCTTTTTTTGGTGAGTAGTGTTAACGCCTATTTTTCACACCTTTTGTTCACACCTTTTTTTGGTGAGAAGTGTTAACGCCTATTTTTCACACCTTTTATTCGCACCTTTTTTTTGGTGAGTAATGTTAACGCCTATTTTTCACACCTTTTGTTCACACCTTTTTTTGGTGAGTAATGTTAACGCCTATTTTTCACACCTTTTTTTTGGTGAGTAATGTTAACGCCTATTTTTCACACCTTTTATTCACACCTTTTTTTGGTGAGTAATGTTAACGCATATGTTTCACACCTTTTTTTTGGTGAGTAGTGTTAACGCCTATTTTTCACACCTTTTGTTCACACCTTTTTTTTGGTGAGTAGTGTTAACGCCTATTTTTCACACCTTTTATTCACACCTTTGTTTTGGTGAGTAATGTTAACGCCTATTTTTCACACCTTTTTTTTTGTGAGTAGTGTTAACGCCTATTTTTCACACCTTTTGTTCACACCTTTTTTTGGTGAGTAATGTTAACGCCTATTTTTCACACCTTTTTTTTGGTGAGTAATGTTAACGCCTATTTTTCACACCTTTTTTTTGGTGAGTAATGTTAACGCCTATTTTTCACACCTTTTTTTGGTGAGTAGTGTTAACGCCTATTTTTCACACCTTTTGTTCACACCTTTTTTTTGGTGAGTAGTGTTAACGCCTATTTTTCACACCTTTTGTTCACACCTTTTTTTGGGTGAGTAGTGTTAACGCCTATTTTTCACACCTTTTTTGGGTGAGTAATGTTAACGCCTATTTTTCACACCTTTTGTTCACACCTTTTTTTTGGTGAGTAGTGTTAACGCCTATTTTTCACACCTTTTTTTGGTGAGTAATGTTAACGCCTATTTTTCACACCTTTTCTTACCTAACCTTACTTGAAAAGCGTTTACTCACCAAGAAAAGCGTTAGGTAAGGTAACATTAGGTAAGGTTAGGTTAGGTTAAGGTAGGTTAGGTAGATTAGATAAAGGTTGGTTAAGGTACTGAAGGTTAGGTAAGATTAAAGTTAAGGTAGATTAGGTAATGTTAGGTTAGGTTAAGGTAGGTTAAGTTAGGTACGGTTAAGGTAGGTTAGGTAAGGTTAATGGTTAATGTAGGTTAAGTTAAGGTTAAGGTTAAGATTAAGGTAATAAATGTTAGGTTAAAGTTAAGGTAGGTTAGGTAAGGTTAGGTTAGGTTAGGTTAGGAAAGTAAGGTTAAGGTTAAGGTAGATTAGGTAATGTTAGGTTAGGTTAAGGTAGGTTAAGTTAGGTACGGTTAAGGTAGGTTAGGTAAGGTTAATGGTTAATGTAGGTTAAGTTAAGGTTAAGGTTAAGATTAAGGTAATAAATGTTAGGTTAAAGTTAAGGTAGGTTAGGTAAGGTTAGGTTAGGTTAGGTTAAGTTGGGTTACAGTTAAGGAAGGTTAGGTAAAGGTTGGTTAGGTTAAGGTTAATGTAGGTTAAGAAAGTAAGGTTAAGGTAGATTAGGTTAAGTTAGGTTAGGTAAGTAAGGTTAAGGTAATAAATGTAAGGTTAAAGTTAAGGTAGGTTAGGTAAGGTTAGGTTAGGTTAGGTTAGGTTAAGTTGGGTTACAGTTAAGGAAGGTTAGGTAAAGGTTGGTTAGGTTAAGGTTAATGTAGGTTAAGAAAGTAAGGTTAAGGTAGATTAGGTTAAGTTAGGTTAGGTAAGTAAGGTTAAGGTTAAGGTAGGTTAAGTAAGGTAAGGTAAGGTTAAGTTAGGTTAGGTAAGTAAGGTTAAGGTTAAGGTAGGTTAGGTAAGGTAAGGTTATGTTAAGTTAGGAAAGGTTAAGGTATGTTAGGTTAAGTTAAGTAATGCTAAAGTAGGTTAGGTTAAGTCAGTTTAAGGTTAATGTAGGTTAGGTAAGGTTGAGTTAGGTAAGGTAAGTAAGGTTAAGGTTAAGGTAGGTTAGGTAAGGTAAGGTTAAGTTATGTTAGGTAAGTAAGGATAAGGTTAAGGTAGGTTAGGTAAGGTAAGGTTAGGTTAAGGTATGTTAGGTTAGGTAAGGTTAAGTTAGGTTAGGTAAGTAAGGTTATGTTAAGTTAGGAAAGGTTAAGGTACGTTAGGTTAAGTTAAGTAATGCTAAAGTAGCTTAGGTTAAGTCAGGTTAAGGTTAATGTAGGTTAGGTAATGTTAAGTTAGGTTACAGTTAAGGTAGGTTAGGTTAAGGTAGGTTAGGTTAAGGTAGGTTAGGTTAAGGTAGGTTAGGTTAGGTAAGGTATGGTTATGGTACGTTAAGGTTAAGTTAGGTAAGATTAAGGTAGGTTAGGTAAGGTTAAGATAGGTTAAGTTAGGTAAGGCTAAGGTAGGTTAGGTAAGGTAAGGTTAAGATAGGTTAGGTTAAGGTTAAGGTAGATTAGGTAAGGCAAGGTAAGGTTAATGTAGGTTAAGGTTAAGTTAGGTAAGGTTAATGTTAAGTTAGGTAAGATTAAGGTAGGTTAGGTAAGGTTAAGGTAGGTTAGGTAAGGTAGGTTCGGTAAGGTAAAGCATGTGAGGTGATGTGAGGTGATGTGAGGTGATTGAGTTAGGGTAGAATGTAGAATATATAATAAGGGTAGAGTAGTGCAGTATGTATAATATATGAGTAGGGTAGGGTCAGGCAGGGCAGGGCAGGGCAGGACAGGACAGGACAGGGCAGGGCAGGGCAGGGCAGGGCAGGGCAGGGCAGGGCAGGGCAGGGCAGGGCAGGGCAGGGCAGAGTAGGGTAGTATGTAGAATATATGAGTAGGCTAGGGTAGGGTAGGGTAGGGTATGGCAGGGCAAAGCAGGGCAGGGCAGGGCAGGGCAGGGCAGGGCAGGGCAGGGCAGGGCAGGGCAGGGCAGGGCAGGCTTGGGTAGGGTAGAGTAGGGTAAGGTAGTATGTATAATATATGGGTAGGGCATGGTAGGGCAGGGTTGGGTAGGGAGGTCTAGGGTGGGGTGAGTGTGCTATGGTAGGGTAGGGTGGAGAGGGGTCATGAGGGTAGGATGTGATAAGGTACGGTGGTGTAAAGTGGGTAGGTTAAAATAAAATAAAGAACAAAAATCAACAATGTTACAATATTGTAAAAAAAGTAAATATATAAATAATCAAAAGTAAATAATAATAATAAATAAAAAATAAATACCAAAAAGCAATCTATAAACATTCCTATTGAAATATATTTTACGTCATGCAGGTACACACGGTAACACCTACTATTATGTTAGGCTGTCATTTAACTCTTAGGAATGGTTAATTTTATTGAAAAAAAAAATTTGATAAAACATTCATTTATTAAAGACTTTTATTCTCTTTTTGTTGAAAGTAGCAACATATTAATTAACAATATATTGTACTTTGCATGTTAACTTAACAATTAACTTTCCTTCATAAGGTTATATATGCAAGTTATGTTTCGGATTCAGAAAACTGGCAAGTATGCAGATCTATAGCGGTCGTACAAGTATATAGGTCACACGAGTCCTTTTTGTATATAAGTCATATATATAACGCTTAAACTATGTATCTTTGTATATAGGTCTCTTTGTATATAGGTCACAGTGTTCATATTGTCTTCGAATTGTAAGTCAGTAAAGAGTTGCGCAGCCTTCTATGTTAGATCTATGTTACAAGTGAAAGGTTAGTTAGTGAGCTTGAAGGAAAATTGACGGTTAATCTCCATGTGTAAATATTGTATTTGAAAAATAATAATAAATGTATACCAGTTTTGCAGTTTGTGTCAAAAGCACAGGAATTCAAAAATTTGACCTTGTGGTAGACCACTTTAATATATCATATTGATGAAGCCTATACAAAAAATGATATGTGGTGCCAGACATGTGTGTACATTCTACATGATAATAACAAACTAAGTGCTTCCACATACTATATGCTCCCGTCTAATAGATGGAATATATGATTAAATTTAGTAAAAATCCAGCTAAACATATATATTACCACCTGTGACCACCCACCCCCACACTCCAATCGCTTTCAGATATGCCCTCTCTAAACATAGCCCACATTATACAGTTCCGAAAATTGTATCTTCCCCACCTCTTTAAATAATTACATGAAATCCTTGACCATTGCTGACATGTACAGCTCATTTAAAACATTTTGTAATCAGCTATTTTTTAAATAAAAGTAGGTAATTTAGTTTTGGCATGTATTTCCTTAATCAATTTTTGTTACAGGTAACCTCAGGTTCATAAACAATCACTTATTTATAAAGAGAGAGAGTTAGGTACTATGGTACGTTTGAATATTCAATTTAATATCTTAATGTCAATTATTTAAAAAGGAAGGAGACAAGACTTATGCATTTGATATACATGTATGATAAGTCATTAATAACAAGGTAATTGATAAATCATAATTAAATTGGATTATTATTTTTTTCTATCTTCCGTAATCAATAAAAAATGTTATTATTAACTAATTGTTATATAAGATAACTTACTAGTGAATGATGGGAAGACATTAAATCAGTATCGACAGATATAGATAAATTTATTGGTCAATAAAGGGAAACAATTCTATTTTTAACCTTTAATAATCATTTAAAGTAAAACCTTAAGATGTTAAAGGATTATTAGATACCATATAAGTTATTTGTCAATATAAAGAAATCAACTTAATCAATAATTCAACATACATATTTAATTCTTTATGCAATAAAAGTTAACAAAGGGAGGTAATTTATTTTCATATTACTTTTCAGAATTTTTCTGTGATTAAAAATGTTATAGCTCTGACAAGATTGCGAAATATTAAAACGTTACTTAATCATATAAAAGCTATGTGTTACTATAAAGGGACGTTGTTTAATTCAAATCAATAATTTTACAGATAAATAAAAAATAATTTTTAATAAAATGAGGTAATTTTTACCGTGATATTATTTCATTGAATAATTTCAAGTCAAATTGAAAATGGTACAGATTTGTTTTATTTCACATAAAAAGTTAGAGAGGGGCAATTTTTTTTCATATATTTGCATATACAATAGAGGTCTCTGTATTTAATAATGGAATTATTTGTGAAATTCTGATATAAAAACTAAACAATAATGTAAATAAATAATTGTAAATAAATGTAAGACAAATCGATAATTTAATATATAATTTCAATAAAGGGAAATAATTCTATTCTTAATATTTCATTTAATTAATAATTTTAAAGCAAATCGAATGTTTTTTATAAAATTCATATACAATGGTTAATAAAGAGGTGTTTTTATTCTCAGTATTTCATTTAATCATTAATCATATAAAAAAATGTTAGATTTAAATTGTATATGAATTCAATAAAGGGAGATAATTTTATTCTCTCAATACTTCATTTAATCAGTAAGTTTAAGTTGAACAGAAATTGTTAGATTTAAATTTCATAAACAATTAAATTAAATGTCAATAAAGGGAGGTTATGATTTTTTTATTAGCAATACAAATAAATAAATAAATAAATAAAAAAAAAATAAAAAAAAAAAAAAAAATAAATAAATAAATAAATAAATAAATAAATGAATGAATGAATGAATGAATGAATGAATGAATGAATGAACGAATGAATGAATGAATGAATAAATAAATGAAAAAAAAATAAATTCAAAGAATTCAATAAAATAATTAATTAAAAAATTTCATATACAATTTAAATAAATTTCAATAAAGGGAGGTTATTATTTTTTATAATTAATATTATTATTAAATAAATAAATAAATAAATAAAAATAAATAAATAAATAAATAAATAAATAAATAAATAAAAAAAATAAATAAATAAATTCAATAAATTCATTGAAAAAAATAAAATAAAAAATTTCATATACAATTAAAATAAATTTCAATAAAGGGAGGTTATTATTTTTTATAATTAATATTATTATTAAATAAATAAATAAATAAATAAATAAAATTAAATAAATAAATAAATAAATAAATAAATAAATAAATAAATAAATAAATAAATAAAAAAAATAAATAAATAAATTCAATAAATTCATTGAAAAAAATAAAATAAAAAATTTCATATACAATTAAAATAAATTTCAATAAAGGAAGGTTATGATTTTTTAATATCAATACTATTATCAAATGAATAAGTAAATAAATTAAAAAATAAATAAAATGAATTGAATAAAACAAATGTAAAAGATATAATATAATATAATATAATATAATATAATATAATATAATATAATATAATATAATATAATATAATATAATATAATATAATATAATATAATATAATATAATATAATAAATATAATTACAAATCAATGAATTCATATACAAAGTGTGTTTTGATAAAATTTGATTAATTTCATAAATATGTTATTTTGAAAATGATAAAAATATAAAGAATAATAGTCTTGTAATAAGGGTTTAAGCATTTTTCTTATTTCTTTAATATTTGATATTTATTTATACAAGTCAAAGCTGTTGAATGGTTCCAAGTTAGTATTTGATTTCATATAGAAGCATATATATAAGTTACACTGATAATTCCATAGTTACCAAAATCACCTGTCTTGTTATTAACCTGATGGGGAAAATACGAAACCATGGTATATAAAGTTAAATTTCGAAATCTTAATTTTGTATACAACAAAAGTTGTGTTAATAAAGGGATGCAATTTGATGTTTCTATTATTTGATAAATGTAATAATTTAAAGCCTTATTTCGGTAAAAAATAGTAAATAAACGCCAATTATCAATAAAGGGAGGTAATTTTATTAATTATTTTACTTCATTTAATCAATGATTTTAAAAGCCAAATCGAAAATATTAGATTTAAATCTCAAATTTTCAATAAAGGGAGGTAATGTGATCACATTTCGAAAATGGTAAAAACCATCAATTTTCCTATATAAGCAAAGAAGTAATTTGTTTAGAGTGTTTCCATAATAAACAAGATCACCTGTCTTAACTTCAACATAGCCCTGTAAAGTTTAATCTGTGACAAGAAGTTTAAGTTTCAGTATTTCTCATATTTGTTTATTATTATTTTAGTTTTTTTTCTCTTATTTTGTAATACAATATCTTAAAGCGAAATTTCGAAAAAAGTAAAGAATGTGAAATAAACTCATGTTTTTAAAAAAAGGAAGATAATTTTATTAATATTATGCTTAATTTTATAAATGAATTTAAGACAAATAGATATAAATCTCAAATTTTCAATAAAGGGTAATAATTTGATCTTAGCTAGAAAAATGTAAAAACTGTCTTATTTCATATATAAGCAAAGAATTAATTTATATAAATTGATTATTTCAGTAATTAACAAAATCACCTGTCTTAATTTTAACATAGCCTAGTGACAAGAAGTTTAGATTTCTCTCCTATTTTTGTTGTCATTACTTAAGCTGTTTTTATGTTATGTTTATAATGAAAATAATGATAATTGGCTATTATATTAATTCTATAAGCTGTTTACAAATGTATGCTATTCTAATTTTATTTCCTTTTTTATGTTATGTTTAGCGACAAAGGACAATGACCCTCATACGGCTTAATAACTTGAAAACAATTCAATAGTCTCTAAGATAGTGTTTGCTTTTAATCAATAATTTAAAGGACTCTAAAAAAGGTCAACAACAAAATCTAAACCTAACAAAAATCTATAAAAACAAAATCTTGATCAAATTTAGGACACCAAACAAGTTTAAAATGAATTTAAAGTCAAGTATTTTTGAATGATTTCATTTCTTTCTACTGTTGATATTTTTTTTATTCTAATTCTTGAAATTAATTAAATTTAAAGAAACATTCAATTTGTATTTCATATTTTTAGAAACCTCGTACTTAACGAAGTCTGTAAGTTTGTTTATGTTCGTATATATATAACATTGGTTGATACTCCGCAAATATGAGTGTACTTGTTGCGTGTCCTGTACATAAATTAGCATTTACTAGAAGTAGTGGAAGCACTTTACATATTTTATACACTAACACAGATAAATTACAGTACATATACAGAGGCCTCACCTATATCTTTGTATCAGTACACGTTTCATGAATCATTGTTTTTTTTGTTTGTTTGTTTGTTTGTATCATATTTAGGGTCGCTTTAAACAATATTTCAAGCATATCACGACGTTGTCTACTTGAGACAGTATTCTAAGTGTTGCCACACTGGAGTATCATGCCGCAAACATATGGTATGATACCCCACTCAGTCACTTTATACCGACATTTGGCCGAGCAGACCTAGAACTATCCTCTAAATGCTAAGCGCCAAGCGAGGAAACTTCTAGTACCATTTCTCAAGTCTTTGGTAAGACCCGGTCGGGGATCGAACCAACGACTTTCTGCGTGCAGGTTTCATGAATCAAAAAAAGGAACATGAGTTAGGACATAATGACTGTTTACGTTATTATAATTAATCTTGCGTTGTATTCATTAATATTTTGATATACAACCTTTAATGGATCACGTGTTGCATATTACACAGACATATTTTGAAACAGAATTTCTTTAAAAAAAAAGTATATATAAATATGCAGTTATAAAAATGTAGTTTGCCTATTTAAAAAAAATCTTTAAAATATTGGTGAGATACATGTGAGACCTCTTTAAATATAATAAGAACAACGTGGGGATGTCCAGTGTATTCTTCTCCACTTCTGGCTTCCACCAAAAACTTCATCCAAACCTGCAAAATGAATGCATTCTTATATTTTCCGCACACAATGTAAATTATATATGAATTATTGCATTTCATTTGGAAACACATTCAAGTTTGCTCTGTAAGTTCTAATTCAGTTAAAACTCACTCAATTTACATTAATTGTGAAATAAGTGTTTGCAGCGTATGATGTCTTCATCGATAGAATTTTAATACAAGGCGTCGTTTTTATGCCATCGAGGGCTAACAGATTATCAGTTAAGCTTACCACTCTTTCCTGGGATCATAGATGGCTAACCAGTACTCAAGCACACATATTTCCACACGTAATTTACCCACTTGAATCAGTGATGAGGGACAAATATCAATGCAGCTAAATGTCGTAAATCAATCATCACGGAGAATAAAGTATTTTGGTTGAGGACAAAACACATGACCTGGTCGGGGATCAATCCCACGGCCCTCTACCTTTAATTATGTGTCCGTTGCTCTACCACCATTTCATGGTCAAGACCCACCCATTATATTCCTAAAGTCAGTATCTATAAATGTAAATGGTAAGCTTAATTTGATCCCGACATAATTTATTCAAAATAATCCATTCTTATACACTCACATATTGGGAATTTACTCTGGCAAAAGTGGCATAATTTTTGGTGAGAATGCAGTGAAAATATATGCATGTCCACTTTGTGGTGACGATTATACCCAGAGTTCAGTTAAACTGTATTAATGTGTGGATGCTTAGTATCTGAGGTAGTTTGAAACAGAGGGACGGACAAAAATGTGTTACATATATGTAGCTTTATATTCCTGTATCTAATTTATGAATTAATTGACTTCTCTATCACAAATTTGTAAATGTTCCCAAATGTAATGCTCATTCAAACTTTCAGAGTGAATCCTTACTAACACAACTAATAAGGAATGAAAACAATTTGTAGATCATATTCTTAACTTAACTCAAGTTTCAAGCTTATCAAACTCTCATCTCTGAGGTCCAAGGTTCGAGCCCACCTTTGCTAGAAGTTTGTGAAAACGTTTGCCAGCTACTTGCGGAAAGATGATAGTTTAATTCAGATTTATTCTAAAGTTTTCCTTTACTTATACAATTGAGTGCCATATATAACACAAGACGTGTTGATAATGTATGTTCAAAATTGTTCACTTATCAATGAGTTTGGGAGGTTCGAGCTCATCTTGGTCGAAATGTGTTTGTGAAAAATTTTTCTATTTCTTGCGGAAGAATGGCATCTCTGGTTCATTACAAGTCTGTCTCCACCATTAAAACATGCCATCTATATAACCCGGGACATGTTGATAATGGTGTTAAATATAGCAAATATACATTTTTAACAGGGGAAAACCACAAAGTTTCATGAAAATCAAGTTTTTATTAGTTACTTTATTTACCTGGAATCTAATGAAACATTGCACAGTCCTCAGTAGTATATCGTAGCTGTCAACTCCACATCTGAAGTTCTGGTTAACCCACAAACCTTCCAACATGTCCATCTACGAAAAATAACAAAATCCGTCATAATCATGCAGAAAGCAAACAATTAAATTAAAAAACTGACAGTTATGTCCATTGAATTTTTTCAATTTTGTTTTCATGATTCTGTGTTCAATAAGTTCAATAGACTTAAAAGTGATAATAAAGTTAGAGGCATTTATTGTGCTTAAATCAACCATGAACATCTTAAACACTTGTGCAGGTATGTGTGGTGTGTTGTATGTGTAATGTGTTTAAATATTGCTTAAACGGACTTGATACATAGCTCCGAGTAATATAATTTTTTTTAAATTTTTTGTTTTGACATAATGTCTTTTTTTAAAAAAAATAAATGAATGAATAAATAAATAAAACTCAGTGCCAAATGAGACATTATTATGTATCGGAACTATGTATAAATGAGGAGATACGTCTGTACGTTTATAACCACATATAGAAGTGTATATGTGTCTAAAGACCACGTACATTTACAAGACGCAGTTCTTCTTTTTGAAGAGTGCCTCTTGTATAACATATTTATAATCAATACAGGCCGAAAGATAGGTTCATATAAAGCCTAAGGATTCAAGTTTAAGTGTTTAGCAATGCCATTTCTTAAAAATATTGAATTTTAGTTATTTTAAATATTTTTAAAAAAGTATATAAAATTTGATAAAAATTAGAAACAATTCACGAATTCCATGTAAGAAAATTGTCATTAAATGGATTATTTTATAGAATAATGTGATATTTGATTTTTTTTTCTAATTCAAGCTGATTTTCTCTTGTATTTTACATTTTTTTTTGGTGATTTTGGGATGCATGTAGATAATTTTATATTCTATTAGATTGTTTTAAGTGACGACCCATTTATATTTATACCTTTTAATACGATATTGTTATGCTTAAGTTGTTAACAGTGAATTGTATCTCTTTAATTACTATATTATATGTGTTATATATGATTATAAGAATATTTGTTTTATATATAATTACATGAGTATATCTTTTATTATATTTTATATAGTTATATGACTTTTTAAATAACTATATGGTTATTAGATGATTTTTTTATATGATTGTTATATACTTTTATATGAGTTTATTTTATATGATTGAAATATTCATAATATATCATATATGTGTCCATTTTATCTAATTATATCAGTATTTGTTTCATATATTTGTAGGAGTATAATAATGATACATTTTATATTATGAGTTATATAAGATTATATGAGTATATCATTATATAAAATATATTAGTATATCATTATATAAGATTATATGAGTATATTATTACATATTATTATACACATTTTCTTTTGGGATTAGATCAATGAGTTTCAACATGTTTTTTATTTGATTATTTAAATATCTGTTTTATATATAATTTGATGAGTATATCTTATATGATATTAAATGAGAGTATGATTTATTTAATTATATGAGTAACAGTTTTATATAAGTATATGACTAATTGGTGTATTTTTATATGAGTGCTGAATGAGATTTATTTTAGTATCTGATTTACATATAGTTTTATACATATATTTTAAATTAGAATATATGACTGTCTGTTTGTTTTAATGATATGAGTGTTTGTTTTATATAATTATAGATATATATATTATAAGAGTATATAATATTACTCATTTTTTAATATTAAAAAGATTGTATGAGTATCAAAGGGATACTTATATATTTATTATATGAGTTACTGTTTTATATAATTATTTGATTATGCAATATAATGTATGTAATGAATGCTGTATATACACGATAACACAAGTATTTATATTTTAATTATATGAGTATTTATTTGTAATTATAGAATAATATGAGATAGTCTAGTATTTGAGTTTTGTCATTGTGAGTATTTGTTTATAATATGATTTTATGTGTTTATATTTGTTTGTTTGAGTATCTGCTTTATACATAAATGTATGAGTAAATTTTTTACTAGATTTTATGAGTTTTATATTAAATTATAATAACAACTTTTTTAGATGATTGCAAGATTGTTTGATATATTTAATCATATAAGTGTTTTATAAGGTTATATGAGTATATGTTTTATTTATCTATATGATAATAAGTTGTTAATAATTACAGATGTATGTGATATATTTTAGTATTTTCGTATGTTATTAAGATTTTGGGAGTATATATGTCATATAAGCATATGAGTATTTGTTTTATGAAATAATGACATAAATTTTATTGTATAATATGATTTTATATGTGTTTATATTTGATTATTTGAGTACCTATTTTATATATAATTCTATAAGTATATTTCATATGAGATTTTTAAGTGATTTATAATATTATATAAATATCTGATTTGTTTTAGGTACACTATAGGAATATGTGATATATTTTAATGTATGAGTGTTATATAAGATTATATGAGTATATCTTTTAAATAATTATTGGTTCTTTGTTTTAGTTAATGATTACATATACACAACACATATTACATATATCATACTTTATGAGTTATAATATGTGCTTTATATCTGATTATATAAGTATAATTTTTTTCTTTTCATACAAAAATACGAGTATATTATTATTATAGTATTTCTTTATATGAGTGCAGCGTTTATCTTATTATATGGGTGCGGCATATATCTTATTATATGGTCGCGGCATATATCTTATAATATGAATATGGCGTATATCTTATTATATGAGTGCGGCGTATATCTTGTCATATGAGTGCGGCGTATATCTTAATATATGAATGCGGCATATATCTTATTATATGAGTGCGGCATATATCTTATTATATGAGTGTGGCGTATATCTTGTCATATGAGTGCAGCGTATATCTTATTATATAAGTGTGGCGTATATCTTGTCATATGAGTGCAGTGTATATCTTATTATATAAGTGCAGAGAATTATTATAATATGAGTTAAAGGCAACTGACACAATTAAATGTTTACAGAAAACATTTTTTTACGAATAAACCAACCTCCTATTAGAATTTCCCGATCTTTCTGATTGTTCTCATAAAAAGGCTTCTTAAAATTTTATATTGTTAATAATTAATGTGAACATATTATGCCATGTGGGTATACCAAACACTCCTGATATAAACGGTTAACTTAAGCTTTCTATTGTTTGCTCAAACAAATCTTAAGGATATTGTTTCTACGTTGGAGTTTTAATTCAATATGAATGTTTCAATTCAATAAAAATAGTTTATTTAATTCCATTATGCAAAAACGAACATTGCCCGATTACTGCAGGAGAATAGTTATATACGGTCGTAAATGGAAGTTACGTCCGTGAATTATAACATTTTATTCTGCTACCGTAACCTGACCTAGAGTCAACACTTGCACGGGAATGTTTTATATGAGCAGAATGTAACAACATTTTTGTTACAAATGGCGCATAGACAAATCCTATCATGCAATTTTAATTATTGTTTTTGCATGTGAATTAAATACAACAATTTCTGTTCATTGAATATGAATGAAATATTGAATATAAACTTAACTGGAAACAATGTCCATAAATATATTTAAAACAAAAATACAAAATGGTGTTCATAACCAAAATGTATGAATACAATAACTGGGAGAATTCAGGAATGTTTAGCGTCCCACATGATTGTTAAGAAGTTAATGCATGTTAGTGTACGCGAGCAGCGCTAAACTTCAAGAAGCCATTTTTATGATTCACAACGGTCCTAAATATATGAAATCATGATAAACACTGTTCATATTCGTATTTGTTAGTTCCATTATATCTGTTTAGTTGCCCTAATTGTTTGTGTGTCTGTTTTTTGTATTTGGTATTTGCCCTGATTGATTGTATTGCTGGATTTGCTCTAATTAGTTATATATGTTTTAATTTGTCCTTATTGATTGTATCTGTTTAATTTGCCTTAATATCTTAAATGTTTTATTTGGCCTTATTGATTGTATCTGTTTAATTTGCTCTAATTTATCATATACGTTTAATCCCTAGTTCATTATATATGTTTAATTTGCCATAATTGATTGTATATGTTATTTGCCCTATGTGATAGTGTATTCTTTAAAAAATAATTATATATGTTTATTTTGCCCTAATTTATTGTAAATGTCATTTGCCCTATGTGATTGTGTATTCTTTATCCTAACTGACTGGAACTATTTAATTTGCCTTAAGTTATTGTACCAGTTTAATTTGCTCTAATTTATTATATACATTTAATCCCTAATTCATTATATATATTTAATTTGCCATAATTGATTGTATATGTTATTTGCCCTATGTGATAGTGTATTCTTTAAAAAATAATTATATATGTTTATTTTCCCTAATTGATTGTATCTATTATTTGCCCTATGTGATTGTGTATTCTTTATTTGCCTAACTGACGGTATATGTTTAATTTACCCTAATTAATTATATATTTTTATTTTTTCCTAATTAATTATATATGTCTAATTTACCCCAATTAATTATATATTTTTAATTTGCCCTCATTAATTATATATGTTTAATTAGTCTTTATTAATTATATATGTTGCAATTACCCTAATTAATTATATATATTTAATTTTCCCTAATTAATTATATGTCTAATTTGCCCTAATTAATTATACATGTCTGACTTACCCTAATAAATTATTTATGTTTGATTTGCCCTAATTAAGTATATATGTTTAATTAGTCTTAATTAAGTATATATGTTTCAATAACCTTAATTAATTATATATATTTAATTTTCCCTAATTAATTATATATGTTTAAATTACCCTAATTAATTATTTATGTTTAATTTACCCAAATTAATTACATGTATATATGTTTAGTTTGTCCGAATTGATTGTATGTTATTTTCCCTATGTGATTCTGTATTCTTTATTTGCTTAAACGACTGTATAATTATATTCAATTTGCCCTAATTAATTATTTATGTTTAATTTTTCCTAATTAATTAAATATGTTTAAATTACACTAATTAATAATTCATGTTTAATTTGCCCTAATTAATTATATATATTTAATTTGCCCTAATTAATTACATGAATATATGTATAATTTGTCCGAATTGATTGTATATTATGTTATTTTCCCTATGTGATTGTGTATTCTTTATTTGCTTAAATGACTGTATATTCAATTTGCCCTAATTAATTATATAGATTTAATTTGACCTAATTAAGTATATATGTTTAATTTGACCTAATTAATTGTATATGTTATTTGCCTTATATCATCCTGTATTCTTTATTTGTTTAACTGACTGTAATTGTTTGATTAGCCTCAACTGATTGTTTTCCCTTAATGACTGTGCACATTTTATTTGTCCTAAATGACTGAAATAATCCATTTAAAGAATATTCTTAACTTAAATAAAATTATATTTTTCAAAATTCTCATTTAAAAACATTCGTATACTTATGGCATTGCTAAAAGATTAACATGGTTGATTTTTAGCTTTAAAATGCATCTGCAAATTTTGAATTCTATTATCTTTAATATTCCAATGGACATAACTTCACAAAATCTACCAAGATTAATTTATAATACAATTAATGCAGATACAATTTATATTTTTTTCAAAATTACTTTAAAAAGCTCCAAATTAGCTGGCACAACCCACTGACATGGGTTAGCACCAATTATTGAATGTTTTTTTATCCCCCAAAAAATGTACTTGAGTTGAATCGAAGTACATACTCGGAGATATGGAAGAAATAGTAAACTTTAATGTAACATTCTGAAAATTGTCTTATATTGGCACCACCCCATGACACGGAATGGTACCAATCATTTAAAGAACTTATCCCTACATATAATGTTAAGTAAGATTGAAATCTGTACTGAAAGATGATTCAGAAAATATATTTACAAACAACAATTATAAAATATGCCTTATAAGGTCTCTCTATCCCAGTCTGGTTAGCTCAGTCAGTAGTGTGTCTGACTATCAATCCTTGGTCATCAGTTCGAATCCCCACTCAGCCACAGACTCCCGTGATGATACAAAAATGTGTTTATAGTCGACATAAGACACAATAAACATTAGCTTTGTATAGCTATTGAACATGATGATTGATCTATGACATTGCACTATATGGTGTCATTCTTCTCTCACTAATAATTCAAGTGGGAAAGTTATCAGTTACTGGCGGAGATGGGGTGTGTCTGAGTAAAAGTTAACCTTCTATTAACCCAGGAAACAGTGGTTAGGTTAACTGATTGTCTGTTAGCCTCTATGGCATAAAAATGACGCTTATCATTCAATAAAACATATATACAATCTACTAATGTACTCATCTTTCATCTCCCCGCTACGAGTCTGTATGTCTTCTAGCCAACCATCTACATGGAGTTGTACCAGTGTCAGAATCACAACACAGCCGGGCACATGGACCTGTCACCATTACACTACTACTGGGTGACAACCTGTTTAACAATAAATCACAAATAGTTTATTTTATATGCATAATTGTGTTAAAAATATACATATTATATGTCAAGCATATGATTTAGATGTAGAATATCATAGAAATGAAGGATCGTTGGTTCGATCCCCGCCACGGTCATTTTGTATGTATCCGTTTTGCTATCAATGTAAAATGATTAAAGAATTGGTGCCAGGTATTATTATAATAATGAGACAGACTAAGGCAGAGCATAAGCAGAAATTTAAAAGTTGTTTTCAATTTTACATATAAAACAAGTGTCATATTACAGCAGACAATATTTTAGATAACTGGCTAAATGAAGTTATCAGTTCAGTTAATACATGGACATTTAAATTAAATTGAGAGTTTAAACGTCTACATTTGCGTCTGAATTTAAATCCTCCGTCAAGGCCATGTGTGGTGTCCTTGAGCATGAGACTTCATCCGGATATGTTCGGTTCAGGTTCTACCCAGGAAAACATCGTTGTATCAACTTGTTTCAAAATCGATGTAAAAATAAGTTTAGTATTTAAAGGCTTACATAACCGTCTGTCTGATAGTCTGGGCTGACATATATCAAATATAGATGGCGGCCTTCCTACGTGCAAGAAATAATTCATTTGTAACAAAAAACATTGAACAAAATTACCAATGGGGTGATGGTGTAGTGTATATGGTGTCAAACTCACAACTGAGGTTGCCGGTTCGAATCCAGACTGGGCCCATTGTAGGCAGTTGGCTCACATAACCATTACTGGTTCTATCTAGGAATCGGACTTGAGAGAAATACACAAACACTATGCACTTACAGAGATAATATAAAACAACCAAATAAGAAATGTTTCAATATTTACCAAGTTTGTAAACTCTATCTTCTGTTGTATCTATCTGTTAACAGTCAACCATAGAGAACCACACACCAGCATGAAAGATTCTGGCCGAGACAGTACAGTAATTGCTAAAATAAAAAATTGAGTGTGTGAATGTTTTCGGGTTTTTTTTATTGATATACCATAACAGTTAATTGTAATGAAATGCAACACTTAATAAATCTCATACATTTAATATTGTTTGGTAATCTCATACATTAAAGTATATCAGGGCTTTTAAAGAGCATGATTACTAAGGTATCATTTTCATCTCCATTATTTTGATTCCGTTATTTCTTAAGACAAGAACCGGTCAAGTGATTAAGTGTTGAATTGACATATGGCAATTCTTAATAACAGACAAAGTATGAAACACCATCATTGATATCACATCTGGCTCTCAACTTATTAATCAAATTATCATACTTATCACAGCTGATTATTTACATACATAGTCAAAGCTATCATCTACATCTCCATCCAGACTGGTTGTAGAAAGATTATTTAAAATTGGAAAATGACTAAAAAGCAAATGACTGCCGTTGATTGGCTGCACATGGACTATGTAAGACACACCTGGTGTTTTGTGTGGGATGAAGATGGTTGTCAAAGTTTATGACACAATTGTATAACTAACAAGACAATTCTGTAAGATATATAGCACATGTATATAACATAAAGACTGAGTACAGAACAGTGCCGTGTACTCCCGATAAGATGCAATGTTTGTACTTTTACCATATATGCTGCATTCATCACCTAAACTCAATGCTGAAACTATGACATTCATTTATGGTAGTATATTTAAACAATTAAAATCATAAACATACACTGGGGATTTTCCATGACCCAATTTATCACTTGCCCCTCACCGTGGCGTGTGTTGGTTCGAGTCTAGATTGGTTGAAGGACATTATATAAAACAATAATACGCTGAAGATTTCTCCATTATTACGGTGTCTAAGGCAATGTTTAAGATTGCTTGTTATTTGCAGAAGGGTGGTGTTGTACTTAGTTTCCATATATAACATGTGCTGTGTAGAAAATGACAAATACCATTGTACTGGTCCCCAAGTCCTGGTAATTTTATGGTCGACTATTTAAATCATTTAATGAATAAAATACAAGTGTAGATAGTATATAAAATAAATTTCACTTACATAAGTTTTTTCTGCAAATATCCACACTGTCAGCATAAGCATTGATACCATCACCAAAACGAACTGCCAACAAGACCACTGGTGTACGTGCTTCACCATCACCAAAGCCAACCACACTGGACACGTACACAGGTGTATCCATACAACCATCAAAACTGTCAATATAAAATATACATCAACAAATATAACCTGATAAAATGATTTGTTTACTTAAAAAAAACTACACATGCATGATTATTTGTCCGTCTGTATGATATTTAGAAGTTCGAGTAGTTATAGTCATGATCATAATAAAGAATTTGAATCGAGTGACGGTGGCAGTATCAGTCATTACTGACAGTGTGTGTGTGTGTGTGTGTGTGTGTGTGTGTGTGTGTTTATCAGTTATTATACTAGTCTGCGAAAACAAGCCGATACACATCTGCAAGTAAGTAAATTATTTATTTACAGAGACTCAATTAGCAAAGCCAATCTTTCTTGAGGCCATCTTCCTTATGGTGTACCTGTTAATTATGATATCAATTAAACGAAAGTTTCACTTGAGAATAATCAAACAGTGTCCCTCGGTCTCCCGATTCTCGTCATGTGAATAAAGTTTCTTCCTTCGTAATTATTTACATTAAATCTGTCAAACAGTTATTAAGTAAATGCATTGAATCTACAACAGCCAATTATGACACAGGCCAAGGGACACACGGACATGAATTGTGATGGTTTCCGGACAAGTACAAATTCAGGAAGGTGTATTAATATCTAAAATAGTATTCAGGTAAATGAAAACCATACAATTTGCAATAAAATATCTTTATAAAGTAGAAAAAGGCACATTTAACTCACGCTACCATCAAAGTCCACAAATGAAATCCATCCTTACAGAACAAAGGCACAGTACAAACTGAGCGGGACTGTTTTTTTCTCGGCAATACTCGGTTTGTTGTCACGTGACTTTCGACCAATCACTTGCAAACCGAGCACTGACGATCGCTTTTCATTAGTCAATAAGTTTCCCGCGGAATATGTCACGTGATGCAAGTATCTCAAAATTTGACATGATTGAACACAAAATATCTGAAAAGAGTATGTGATTGGGTGTGAACATTTTAACAAAGCACTCTGATTACTTAATGATACCTTGTAGTGGACGCTTTAGTAACTAACCCGAGGGGCGTTTTAGCAATGATCTTTCATGTGAATTAACTATTTTATGTATTCCTAACCAAACATCATCCTGTGCATACTTTTTGTAATAGCATTTTTTAAAATATCACCATGTGTCACTTAATTGAAAATTACTATACTTGTTTCACATTGCAACCTTCAAACAGTTCTGTAAGTGTGTGTTGAAGTCAGTTTATGAAAACAAGAAACATGCGCCCAGTTTCAACACATATGAGTAACATCACAAATGTTCAGGTGCAGATTCGGATTGTGTGCCCTGTATAAAATATAATACGGGACGCTTACGTTATATTTTCCATATTTTTGTTTTATACAGAGATATATATATTATTATACGAAAACAAACAATAGAAGTCATGAAAACAAGAAACATGCGCCCAGTTTCAACACATCATATAAGTAACATCACAAATGTTCAGGTGCAGATCCGGATTGTGTGCCCTGTATAAAATATAATACGGGACGCTTACGTTATATTTTCCATATTTTTGTTTTATACAGAGATAAATAATGTTATTATGCGAAAACAAACAATAGAGGTCATGAAAACAAGAAACATGCGCCCAGTTTCAACACACCATATAAGTAACATCACAAATGTTCAGGTGCAGATTCGGATTGTGTGCCCTGTATAAAATATAATACGGGACGCTTACGTTATATTTTCCATATTTTTGTTTTATACAGAGATAAATAATGTTATTATGCGAAAACAAACAATAGAGGTCATGAAAACAAGAAACATGCGCCCAGTTTCAACACACCATATAAGTAACATCACAAATGTTCAGGTGCAGATTCGGATTGTGAGCCCTGTATTAAATATAACACGGGACGCTAACGTTATATTTTTCATTTTTTTGTTATACAGAGATAAATATATTATTATGCGAAAACAAACAATAGAGGTCATGAAAACAAGAAACATGCGCCCAGTTTCAACACACCATATAAGTAACATCACAAATGTTCAGGTGCAGATTCGGATTGTGTGCCCTGTATAAAATATAATACGGGACGCTTACGTTATATTGTCCATATTTTTGTTTTATACAGAGATAAATATATTATTACGCGAAAACAAACAATAGAGGTCATGAAAACAAGAAACATGCGCCCAGTTTCAACACACCATATGAGTAACATCACAAATGTTCAGGTGCAGATCCGGATTGTGTGCCCTGTATAAAATATAATATGGGACGCTAACGTTATATTTTCCATATTTTTGTTTTATACAGAGATAAATAATGTTATTATGCGAAAACAAACAATAGAGGTCATGAAATAATTCACCGCAAGTTATTCACAGATTCTACTTGGAGTTATTAAGCACATGCGACCACAGGCGGCAGTATCGGTGTCTAAGCCATCTTAATTTACCTGACCTCCCAATATATATATATTACCAAACACCTCCCTCTCACCCCTCCGCCCGCCATCTTTTCAAAAATGAGGGTAGGTATTGTAGTGATTGTGTGTGATGTCAGGTACACACTATGGTGGTGTATATAAAGTCCTGACACCGTATGTGATGTCAGGTACAGACTATGATGGTGTGTATAAAGTCCTGACACCGTGTGTGATGTCAGGTACACGCTATTGTGGTGTGTATATAGTCCTGACACCGTGTTTGATGTCAGGTACACATTATGGCGGTGCGTGTGTGTGTGTGTGTGTGTGTGTGTGTGTGTGTGTGTGTGTGTGTGTGTTCACACTATGGAGGTGTGTGTGTGTGTGTGTTCACACTATGGAGGTGTGTGTGTGTGTGTGTGTGTGTGTGTGTGTGTGTGTTCACACTATGGAGGTGTGTGTGTGTGTGTGTGTGTGTGTGTGTGTGTGTGTGTGTGTGTGATGTTAGGTACACACTATGGCGGTGTGTATAAAGTCCTGACACCGTGTGTGATGTCAGGTACACACTATGGTAGTGGTGTGTGTGATGTCAGGTACACACTATGGTGGTGTGTATAAAGTCCTGGCACCATGTGTGATGTCAGGTACATATTATTGCGGCGTGTATAAAGTCCTTACACCGTGTGAGATGTCAAGTATACACTATGGTGGTGTGTATTAAGTCCTTTCACCGTGTGTGATGTCAGGTACACATTATGGCGGCGTGTATAAAGTCCTGACCGTGTGTGACGTCAGGTACGAACTATGGTGGTGTGAGTGTGATGTCAGGTACACACTATGGTGGTATGTGTGTTATGACAGGTACACATTATGGTGGTGTGTATAAACTCCTGGCACCGTTTATGATGTCAGGTACACACTATGGCGGTTTGTATAAAGTCCTGACGCTGTGTGTGATGTCAGGTACAGACTATGATGGTGTTTATAATGTCCTCGTACCGTGTGTGATGTCAGGTACACACTATGGTGATGTATGTATAGTCCTGGCACCATGTGTGATGTCATGTACACACTATGGCAGTGTGTGTGTGATGTAAGGTACACACTATAGCAGTGTGTGTGTGTGTGTGTGTGTGTGTGTGTGTGTGTGTGTGTGTGTGTGTGTGTTTGTGTGTGTGTTTGATGCCAGGTACCAGGTACACACTATGGTGGTGTGTGTGATGTCAGGTACACACTATGGCGGTGTGTATAAAGTCCTGACACTGTGTGTGATGCCAGGTACACACTATGATGGTGTATGTAAAGTCCTGACACCGTGCCATGTGATGTCAGATACACACTATGGCGGTGTGTATATAGTCCTGGCACCGTGTGTGCTGTCAGGTACACACTATGGCGGTGTGTATAAAGTCCTGACACAGTGTGTGATGTCAGGTACACACTATGACGATGTGTATGAAGTCCTGTTATCGTGTGTGATGTCAGGTACATACTATGGCGGTATCTATATAATCCTGGCACCATGAGTGATGTCAAGGTACGTTGCGAAAACTTTATGCCGGTAACGCGTCTGACTATCAATCCAGGGGTCATGAGTTCAAATCTCCGTCCGGCAACAGTCTCTGTGACGATTGATATACGACATTGTGTCTCATTATCATTTGTTTCTCACCGCTGATTCACGTGGGAAAGTTATTAGTTTTGTTGTGGAGATGGGGTGTGCTCGAGTACTGGTTAACCTTTCAGAATCCCAGTAAACAGTGGATAGGTTAACTGATCGTCTGTTAACCCTCGATGGCATAACTATGACTCTAAATATTCAATCAATCATGTAGTACCACGTGTACTAGTATGAACATTAAAGTTGTTGCAATTTAATCAGTTTTCTTTGTTACTTCAGAAACACTAAAAGTACTAGTTCTGTCCTCAAATTTTATCAAATAGAATCAGGTCTTTGATAATTTGTAACAATAAAATTTAATGTTCTTTACTTGACTTCAGAAAGCACCGCGCAACTAGTACGAGTTCTATAAGATTATCAAACAGAATCCAGTCTTAGATCATTTGTAACAATAAATTAAATGTCATTTTCTTGACTTAAAATAGCACCGCAAATAGTACTGGTTCTATTATTTATCAATAACTAGTACTGGTTCTATAATTTATCAATAACTAGTACTGGTTCTATAATTTATCAATAACTATTACTGGTTCAATCAATTTTATCAATAAGTCCTAAATAATTTGTAACAATAACTATTTTTTCTTGATGTCAGAAACCACTGACACTAGAACTACATCTTCAATTTTACTTCAATTTCATCTGTAAAATATTAAACACGTTTGTTTTCACAATAAATATACACTTTCTTTCCACAACTAATACCACTACTCGAGTTTTATCAGTGGACAAGTTACAACAACTGTAAGCTATCTCTTGAAGTACTTGCCATATTTATGCTGTTCTTCCACAACTAATACCGCTACTCGAGTTTTATCAGTGGACAAGTTACAACAACTGTAAGCTATCTCTTGAAGTACTTGCCATATTTATACTGATCTTCCACAACTAATACCGCTACTCGAGTTTTATCAGTGGACAAGTTACAACAACTGTAAGCTTTCTCTTGAAGTACTTGCCATATTTATGCTGTTCTTCCACAACTAAAACCGCTACTCGAGTTTTATCAGTGTACAAGTTACAACAACTGTAAGCTATCTCTTGAATAATTGCCATATTTATACTGTTCTTCCACAACAAATACCGCTACTCGAGTTTTATCAGTGGACAAGTTACAACAACTGTAAGCTTCCTCTTGAAGTACTTGCCATATTTATACTGTTCTTCCACAACGAATACCGCTACTCGAGTTTTATCAGTGGACAAGTTACAGCAACTGTCAGCTATCTCTTGAAGAACTTGCCATATTTATACTGTTCTTCCACAACTAATACCGCTACTCGAGTTTTATCAGTGGACAAGTTACAACAACTGTAAGCTATCTCTTGAATAATTGCCATATTTATACTGTTCTTCCACAACAAATACCGCTACTCGAGTTTTATCAGTGGACAAGTTACAACAACTGTAAGCTATCTCTTGAATAATTGCCATATTCATACTGTTCTTCCACAACTAATACCGCTACTCGAGTTTTATCAGTGGACAAGTTACAACAACTGTAAGCTATCTCTTGAAGTACTTGCCATATTTATACTGTTCTTCCACAACTAATACCGCTACTCGAGTTTTATCAGTGGACAAGTTACAGCAATTGTAAGCTTTCTCTTGAAGTACTTGCCATATTTATACTGATCTTCCACAACTAATACCGCTACTCGAGTTTTATCAGTGGACAACTTACAACAACTGTAAGCTTTCTCTTGAAGTACTTGCCATATTTATACTGATCTTCCACAACAAATACCTTTACTTGAGTTTCATCAGTGGACAAGTTACAACAACTGTAAGCTTTCTCTTGAAGTACTTGCCATATTTATACTGTTCTTCCACAACTAATACCACTACTCGAGTTTTATCAGTGGACAAGTTACAACAACAGTAAGCTATCTCTTGAAGTACTTGCCATATTTATACTGATCTTCCACAACTAATACCGCTACTCGAGTTTTATCAGTGGACAAGTTACAACAACTGTAAGCTAACTCTTGAAGTACTTGCCATATTTATACTGATCTTCCACAACTAATACCGCTACTCGAGTTTTATCAGTGGACAAGTTACAACAACTGTAAGCTAACTCTTGAAGAACTTGCCATATTTATACTGATCTTCCACAACTAATACCGCTACTCGAGTTTTATCAGTGGACAAGTTATTAAAGCACCTGCAAGCTTTCTTTTGAAGTACTTGCCATATTTATACTGATCTTCCACAACTAATACCGCTACTCGAGTTTTATCAGTGGACAAGTTACAACAACTGTAAGTTATCTCTTCAAGTACTTGCTATATCTATACTGATCTTTGGATCATGAGGTATGTTAAAAACGTTCATACTTTATGACATAAGCCATAAAATCATGATTATCTGAAATATGGCCTATCTGATTATCTGATCTATCTGATTATTTGATATCTTGCATATCTGGTTATCTGACATCTGGCCTATCTGATTACCTGATATCTGGCCTACCTGATTACCTGACGTCTGGCCTATCTGGTTATCTGACATCTGGCCTATCTGATTATATGACATCTGACCTATCTGGTTATCTTACACCTGGCCTATCTGATTATCAGACATCTGGCCTATCTGGTTATATGACATCTGGCCTATCTGATTATATGACATCCGGCCTATCTGGTTATCTGACACCTGGCTTAGCTGATTATCTGACACCTGGCCTATCTGATTATATGACACCTGGCCTATCTGGTTATCTGACACCTGGCCTATCTGATTATCTGACATCTGGCCTATCTGGTTATCTGACACCTGGCCTATCTGATTATATGACACCTGGCCTATCTGGTTATCTGACATCCTGCCTATCTGGTTATATGACATCCGGCCTATCTGGTTATCTGACACCTGGCCTATCTGATTATATGACACCTGGCCTATCTGGTTATCTGACACCTGGCCTATCTGGTTATCTGACACCTGGCCTATCTGATTATCTGATACCTGGCCTATCTGATTATATGACACCTGGCCTATCTGGTTATCTGACACCTGGCCTATATGGTTATCTGACATCTGGCCTATCTGGTTATCTGACATCTGGTCTATCTGATTTTATGTCATCTGGCCTATCTGGTTATCTGACACCTGGCCTATCTGATTATCTGATATCTGGCCTATAAGATTATCTGATATCTGCCGTATCCGATTATCTGATATCTGTCCCATCACATTATCTCACTAGATATCTCAACATGAGATTTTCCTCAGCTCAGAAATGTCAGGTCCCACCGTCATTAAACATCTCAACGTGAGATTTTCATCAAATCAGAAATGGCAGGTCCCACCGCCATTAAACATCTCACTGTGAGATTTTCATTAAATCAGAAATGGCAGGTCCCACCGCCATTAAACATCTCAACGTGAGATTTTCATCAAATCAGAAATGGCAAGCCCCATCTTCACTAAACATCTCAACGTGAGATTTTCATCAAATCAGAAATGGCAGGCCCCATCTTCACTAAACATCTCAATGAGAGATTTTCATCAAATCAGAAATGGCAGGCCACATCTTACCTAAACATATCAAAGTGAGATTTTCATCAAATCAGAAATGGCAGGCCACATCTTCACTAAACATCTCAACATGAGATTTTCATCAAATCAGAAATGTCAGGTCCCACCGCCATTAAACATCTCAACGTGAGATTTTCATCAAATCAGAAATGGCAGGCCCCATCTTCACTAAACATCTCAACGTGAGATTTTCATCAAATCAGAAATGGCAGGCCCCCTCTCTATTAAACATCTCAACGTGAGATTTTCATCAAATCAGAAACGGCAGGCCCAATCTTCACTAAACATCTCAATGTGAGATTTTCCTCAACTCAGAAATGTCAGGCCCCCTCTCTATTAAACATCTCAATGTGAGATTTTCATCAAATCAGAAATGGCAGGCCCCATCTTCACTAAACATCTCAAGGTTAGATTTTCCTAAACTCAGAAATGTCCGGCCACATCTCTATTAAACATCTCAACATGAGATTTTC
The DNA here is from genome assembly GCA_029582155.1 of Panopea generosa. Lineage (NCBI taxonomy): Eukaryota > Metazoa > Mollusca > Bivalvia > Adapedonta > Hiatellidae > Panopea > Panopea generosa. Next base: position 1,175,273 of record CM055908.1, on the reverse strand, counting down.
ATCAAATCAGAAATGGCAGGCCCCATCTCTATTTAACATCTCAATATGAGATTTTCATCAAATCAATTTTTTGAAATGCTATAGCTTAATTCACATTGATAATTTTGCGCGTTATCATTTTACAATGAATAAAGATTTCTTCCGATTTCGATAATGTTTGGTCATTTTATATATTATGAGTTCATAATTATAATCATCTAGAGAAATTGATCTTTTTGAAATGAGGAAAATCTCACCTTGAGATATTTAATGAAACCGACGTTGGTCTAAATGATAACTTGGACTCATTACACATTAAATGACTAAATACACTGTAGTCGGTCCAAATCTGAACTCATTTGTAAAATAGTCACGTTACATGTAAAATTATGAATACTGGAGTTTATATGAAGATACACTGTAATTTCTCAAATATTATTTAGGGCCTACCTCGATGTGAAAGCTTGAGGCTTTATCTTCTAAATTACAGTATTTAGACATGCCTTCGCCATCAGGTTGGACCAAAGTTTGGATAGAGAGAATAGACGAATGAACATAGCGAAACTCGAGATGGATAATGACGTCGTTTCAGTGGAACAGCAATACTGCTAATCAGGTCTCACGCATGTATCAAAGTCTGCTTTATGTGTGGCAACGTTTTTAAACTTTTAACAGAACTCCAAAATCAAGTTTGTCTTTTAGCGACGCGCATACAATGAAGACTACCAAACTTCACGGACTGGTTCACTCTATTTCCGGTTCGGTCACAGTCAAGATACGTAGATTATTTCCCCTGCACAAAAGGCCGCCATTTGCAATGGAGTAAACAAGTAATCGGGAGGTACAAAAGAGACAATATACAAAATGTAATTTAGTCGGCATGAGGTATAACAGGTAACTTTTTGAGACGATTTAACAATGAAGATACACCAGGCAAAATGATATATGCACCATTTAATTAGACGTCGTGCACGGTAATGGTACTTGCGTTATGAAACTAATACCCGAAATATACACAGCTGCTCCCGAATACTTGATCGTTTTTGACATTATGAACATAAAGGTCACGGAACGTTATTTTTAGTTGACGGATATAAACTATGCTATTGGTATGATCTATATATTTTACATTTACCACGGGTAAAGTATATGTTCATTGTTTTATTACAGGGCACTAGACAACTTTTGGGGACAAGTACCCATACCATCTGGAAGGGGAATTTTTCATCGTTTTAAGACTAATAGGGGAATTTTTAGCCATATAAATATTACTACTTTTCACACTTATTAATACTGTTTTCAATCATTTCCAACAGATGTAGCTACATAATAATTTTCTGACAAATACAACAAATCATTATGCAAGTTGTTCTACTATATTTTTTTCTTTCATGAATTAAAACATCTCAGTGACACATCCTTATATGTCAATTGTTCTAGCCTTTGAAGTAAAATGGCCAATGGCCTTCTCAAGTTGTGTGTTACTTATTGGTGTTGCCCCTTCATGGACAATCCTCATAATACTATCAAGTGTTTCCTGGCTCATAGACAATCTAAGAGGTGTACATATACTGTTCATCAGTTATAGTACTACTGTACAGAAATTCACAATATTTGCAGCAGTAACCTTCCTTAAAGGCACTATAATATAACCAGTTGAAAGAGAGTTCATATCTAGTTGTGTCAAACAACCTATTATTAGGAACTAATACATGACGTTTCTTATCAACATGGACAATGTCCGATTAGCCATCAAAATCAGAACTGGACACAGCTTCAGACCGCGAGGCTTTGCATTTTAAGGAATCGGAACATGGCACATCAGAGGATTTTTGAGGCTCTGTAGTGGGATGGATCCCCGGGTTTTCTAAATTTTGTTTTGCTTGCAAACTTTTCTGTTTGAATAAGATGTTTATTTTTTTAACAAGTAAATTTAGTTTCTTTGGGGTCCCAAAATATTGAAAAATTTTGAAAATCATTTACACCTCATATCAAGCATTTCCAATGTCCTCTATCAATATTTACAACATCAGTTTGACGTTCTCTTAATATGGCGAAAACCTATAGACGCCACTAGGTATGTACATTGTATACTGTATTCTCGTAGTTTACATAGGTACAGTAATATTGGTTTTGATCCATTTGATATCCACTTAAAATCATGATTCCATTGCATTAATTGCTATTCCAATATTTGGGTATTTTCTTGTAAAATAAATGATACGAAATACATGAATAAAAACGTCTTATTACATTTTTTATACTATTTAATTTTAGCGTTGTGTTACGCTTTGAGGTACCATTACTATGCATGACGTCATAAAATTACAGAGGTTTTGTACCACTACAATTTTGTACCAAATTGAATCAAGTAATCATTTTCTACCAAAAAGATAACAAATACATGCCCATTGACTCCACCATTCACATTAGATCATAGTGACCCAATATATGTCCAACAAAATTGCGGCATCAGATTTCGAGCACATGACAGGATGACGCAATGACATGAGGCTGCAAAAGTGCAAATAAATTAAAGCAGATAAAACTGCTCTTACCTGTAACATGAATAGATATTTCTCAATGGGTTTGTTCCATAACAATATCAATTCACTGAACAGCATGATTTTTTTTTAATTTTTCTAATTGTATTTTTAAAAAAAATCATAGTAACCAAATAAAAACACTGATTTTAAAAAATCTATATCTTCTTTTTTATTTTATTAATGCATCTTTTTATCCACTTCTTACAACAAACTTTTTCAACTGTTTACTTATTTTTATTCTACATTTAAATGTGTTCCTGTGCTAATTTCAAAAGTTCAAAACTTTTTCAACTTGTCAGTACATGTCAGAAATTATTTCGGAGGAATATAGCCTTATAAAAATTTGTTTAAAAATTAGTTTAAAATTAGCTGTTTGTCCAGTTTCTTATTGTTTATATGTCTCTGGTTTGTCCTATAATGCTGGTAATGATTTAATATTGTAGTTGAATTGATTCTTTTCATATATAATTTAGTTTCTATTTCACAAAATATCATTTTCATTTCTGGTAAAAACTGATACTTTTTAAAAATGGCTAATGAGTTGACAGACTTGATTTAAGGGTAATCCGTAATTGGATGTCATGTGTTTCATCAGTGAACATGATATGGATAGGTCACTGGTTTTGTTTATACTTAATAATAACATGTGGATAGGTCACTGGTTTTGTTTATACTTTGTAATAACATGTGGATAGGTCACTGGTTTTGTTTATACTTAATAATAACATGTGGATAGGTCACTGGTTTTTTTATACTTTGTAACAACATGTGGATATGTCACTGGTTTTGTGTTTACTTTGTAATAACATGTGGATAGGTCACTGGTTTAGTTTATACTTTGCAATATTAAAACTATTTATATATGCTTTTACTTTTCATTATTTGTGAAATAAAGTATTTTATAAATAAAGTTGGAAAGTTTAAACTTAAAACTGACAGTAAAACTTGGCAACAGTGTCAGAATCCCCATAATGATTTTTTCATACAGAAAAATCATGGTAGCTTACAGTTTAAAGATGTACCCGAACAGTATTATATATGAAAACTAAAACTTGGGATGGAAACTAGAAATCAAGTTAATGATGATGGTTGTTCTTTTGTTGTTGAGGTATTTAAGTATCGAATCAGATCAGTAATTTGAATGCACGAATTACGCAAGAAAAAATGGTCGTTATTTACATTTACATTTTTTTCTTTAAAAGAGTGATGGATGTCAAAAGCAAATATTATTTTTTGCTCACAGGTAAGCTTTTGTGATCGCCTGGTGTCTGTTGTCTGTCATCCGTCGTTAACTTTTAGCTTCTAACAACTTCTCCTCTGCAACCACTGGGCCAATTTTGATATAATTTACAGAAATGTTCCTTGGGTGACCCTCTACCAAGTTTGTTCAAGCCATCTTGATTCTTCAAAAAACATGGCCGCCAGGGGGCGAGGCAAGTTTAATTAGTTAAAACTTAAAAATTCTTCTTGTCAGAAACTACTGGCTTGATTTTAAAATCATATCACAGAAATGATCCTTGGGTGACCGTCTAACAAGTTGTTCAACCCATCTTGATTCGTCATAAACATGGCGGCCAGGGGGTGGGGTTAGTTTACTACATGTATATAAGCTATAGTAAAAACTTAAAAAAATTTCTTGTCAGAAACTTATGGCTCAATTTTAAAATAATTTCACAGAAATGGTCCTAGGGTGACCCTCTTCCAAGTTTGTTTAACCCATCTTGATTTAAAAAAAAAATGGTGGCCAGGGTGTGGGGTTAGTTTACAATAAAAGCTAATAGTAAAAAATTTCTTGTCAAACAGTACTGGCTCAATTTTAAAACAATTTCGCAGAAATGGTCCTTGGGTGACCCAGGGTCTACCAAGTTTGTTCAAGCCATCTTGATTCTTCAAAAAACATGGCCGCCAGGGGGCGAAGCAAGTTTAATTAGTTAAAACTTAAAAAGTCTTCTTGTCAAAAACTACTGGCTCAATTTTAAAATAGTTTCACAGAAATGATCCTTGGGTGACCCACTACCAAGTTTGTTTAACCCATCTTGATTCGTCAAAAAACATGGCGGCCAGGGTGTGGGGTTGTTTACTAATTTTATAAGCTTTAGTAAAAACTTAAAAAATCTTTTTATCAGAAACTACTGGTTCAATTTTAAAATAATTTCACAGAAATGGACCTTAGGTGACCCTCTCCCAGGTTTGTTCAAGCCATCATGATTCGTCAAAAAACATGGCGTCCAGGGGGTGGGGTTAGTTTACAATATAAGCTATAGTAAAAACTTAAAAAAATCTTCTTGTCAGTATCTACTGGTTCAATTTTAAAATAATTTCACTGAAATGGACCTTGGGTGACTCTTTCCCAAGTTTGTTCAAGCCATCATGATTCGTCAAAAAACATGGCGTCCAGGTGGTGGGGTTAGTTTACTATATGAGCTATAGTAAAAACTTAAAAAAAATCTTCTTGTCAGAAACAACTGGCTCGATTTTTAAATTATTTCACAGAAATGTTCCCTGTTTGACCCTCTACTAAGTTTGTTCAAGCCTTTTTTATTCGCAAAAAAATATTGTGGTCATGTGTTGGCTAGTTTACTATATAAGCTATAGTAAAAACTTAAAAAATCTTTTTGTCAGAAACTACTGGCTCGATTTTAAAATAATTTCACAGAAATGGTCCTTGGGTGATCCTCTTCCAAGTTTGTTCAAGCCGTCTTGATTCGTAAAAAAACATGGCAGCCAGGGGGTGGGGTTAGTTTACTATTTATGCTATAGTAAAAACTTAAAAAATCTTCCTGTCGGAAACTACTGGCTCGATTTTAAAATACTTTCTCTGAAATGGTCCTTGGGTGACCCTCTTCCAAGTTTGTTCAAGCCATCTTGATTTGCAGTGTTTTTTTTCGGCCATTTTTATAGCCGTTATTGGGTCATATTCCCAATGGCAAATAGTATCTTTTTTTCCCAATTGAATGGTAAAATTCCCAATTGAAAGCTTCAAAAATGTAAATTGAAACTTGCCATACTTCCTTGATAAAATAAAGAAAGTTTTCCCCATTCTGAATTTAGTATGACATTGACTATTTAATTAAATGGCCTGATACCCAAGTGTACACTTTTTATAAATATATAAATATATTTAATGCAAAAAAAATTCCCAATGTTAATGAAAATGCCGCTAAAATTCCCAATTCCAAGGGTATGGGTCATTTTCCCAAAATGGTGAAAAAAAACACTGATTTGTCAAAAAACATGGCCACCAGGGGGCAGGGCAAGTTTAATTAGTAAAAGCTTAAAAAGTCTTCTTGTTAGAAACTACTGGCTCGATTTTAAAATAATTTCACAGAAATGTTCCTTGGAGGAACCCCTACCACGTTTGTTCAAATCGTTGTGATTCGTCCAAAAACATGGCGGTCAGGGGATGGGGTTAGTTTACTATATAAGCTATAGTAAAAACTTAAAAAATCTTCTTGTCAGAAACCACCGGATCAATTTTAAAACAATTTCGCAGAAATGTTCCTTGGGTGACCCTTTACCAAGTTTGTTCGACCATTTTGATTTGTTAAAAAACATGACCGCCACAGTGAGGTGCTAGTTTACTATAAAGGGAGCTATAGTAAAAACTTCAAAAGCCTTCTTGTCAGAATCTACTGACCTGATTTCAATGTAATTTCACTGACATTTACCATGGGTGAACCTCTACCAAGTTTCAACTCTTCTACACATCTGTTACATCTTCAAAACAAATAAAAATTCTTGCCCATCTCATTTTTCTGGAATTTTAAGTGTACATGTATTATATTATCTATTTAAGTTGGGTGACTCAAGGTCACTCAGTGAGCGATATAGGGCCATCTTGGCCCTCTTGTTTACTAAAGATACAACAAAGTATAGATCTGGACAAAACTGTAATTAAGACACTTTTGTCATTTAAGTTCTACTAAAAACAATGAAAAAACATTTATCATTCATATGATAGGTTAAACACAGTTTGTGCATTGTGAGTATCAAAATTCCATTTAATAGCTATAAAAATGTCATAATCATTAAACATACAAAACTGTTGTATTTCAGCTCCAAATTGTAGATTTTTCTGTCACTTTTCCACTGCTCAGTTGCTAATAAAAATGGCAGCGCGAGTTTTCAAAAATCACATTAAATCTCGCTAAACAGCTAGATCTGTGTTAGACCTTGTCTCTTCATCAGCCCTCCAAACCTGGAATGAGACATTTTTATTAAGTTTTATTAAAGGGAGAATATAAAGATTTTACAAAACTTTAAAATTGGCTAAAAAAATCCAATATATCATGCCTATATATACTTACCCAAAGGGATACATGTATCTATTTAAACATGCCAAACTTGTATATTGAAAAGGGATTTTGAGCTATGCTCCTAGATCAGACTAAAGTAGACTAAGTCATATTACGGTATGTGACATTAAATGAGTAATTTTATTTCCCAGGTTCATTGATTCATAAGATAACAATGAGGATACCAGTATAATGTTTTGTAAGACAATGAAAAATTATCTTTGTGACAGGGGAATGTTATATTTAAATGTTGTATAATATCTCTTAAACACTTGAACTGATAAAATACTTTTAATATGGTTTGAAATAGATAGATATCTTTATTACCTCCACTGAAGGAAGAGCGGCATGTTTTAATACAAAACATATTCAAACATATACAGAACAGAAAGGTCACACATATACACACAGATACATATTGATTACATGCAAAACTATACACTTTATTATTACTAGTTGTACCCACTAATTGAGTCTTGACGAGAAGAAACACAAGACTCAATCTCGGTACAGCCTCAACTTGTACCTGAATACTTATACATGTAAGTACACTAGAAAGCATACAAAATCAAAAGCCATAAGAAGTCATATTTTGCACCTTTGAAAAGATGGGGATGGTGAAATTTACAAAGATTTAATGTACACCGTTACACATTTTGCAAAAAAAAAAAAAAGTTTTGTATGGCCAGTTAATAGCAACGAAGGTTCATCTTTTTACAGAGACGGCGTTCATCATTGTTCTGTGATTTTTCATGAAATGTTAATTTTGAGAAAGTCATCTGCAAAAATGTTAACAGAAACAGACGCTACTGTAGTAAAAAAAATGTAGCGTTGTATTTGCAGCTTCAGAAGTTGGTTAAAAATAGAACGTGTTTCTATGTGAAATGGAACATTCTATTTTGAAAAAAAAATGAGCGATTTCATTGGCTGAGAAAGTAGGACAACATCTAATGTTGAAAATGATATGTACTCTGAGGCAGTATGTAACATACTGGTGACAGTATATGATATGCGGAGGCTGTGAGTTTGTGCCTCACCCGGGGCACCAATTTTCGACTTCCTGTTCTGGTGCCGATGGAGGCAGCCATTTTTTAAGCAAATAAAGATTTAGAATCTAAAATTCTACTTCTTTTTGCAGATGAGGGATAACGGAATATATTAATATCGACAGCTGAATATACAAATTGTTGGTAACTACCAGAAGAAACCTCCTAGCTCGTCTTGTCATTTTATTTAGGCGCTATCAAAATTTCAATTTTTTTGTTTACGTTTGTTTACCTTTTGGCTTACCCAACCCACTTTTTAGTACACTGTGTTTACCAAAGTTGCCCCAAATAAAATATGTTAGCTTAGAATAACACAGTATACGTTTTAATTATAATAAAGTGTTATTTGCCCCAGTTTTGAACTGGTCATTTTTGAAACAGAAAGAAACATCATATCATATCAATCATAATCATAATCATAATCACCTTAAGTCTATTTATAACCATCATCTCATGCTCATTACAGAATTATATACATCATGTTCATTGCCATTGTTATTCACATTTAAAAGTTTAATCTTCAAATGGATTCAGTGCGAAACAATGTTATAAGCACTTTTACAAGTACAGATACAAACTCAAAAGTTTCATAACAACATGATCAGCCTCGGGTGCCCACAGAAATGCATTATCTGTCTAAAAACCCGTGGGCACACAGGCCCGATCATAAAATCATCTGGACCAGGTCCCATATTGGAAAGTACATCTTTAGTGAACTTTACGAAAGCAATTCACCGGGAGCTGGCCAATAAGCTTAAAAAAATTATTCCACTGAGATCGGGGGCATTCATGCTCGAGCTGGCTTCAGCCGAATCTGTGACAGGCATACAAAAAATAAGACCTTTCACCCTGGCAAACATACCAGTTGTGGCCTACATTCCAGGAGGAGGAAATACAGTGGCCAGGGTGATACACAATGTACCCTTGCGGGTCGACCTTGGGGACATCTGCCCTCACCTACAACCAATTTTACCGGAAGCTGGTGGGTGTGTAGGGCTCCTCAAGGCTGACAGGCTGAAGGATAAGTTTGGTCACCTATCGGGGTTGGTGAAGATCACATTCTCTGGCAATTCAATACACCTACATATTTTATGGTGGAAGACTTCTCACCACCCCCGCTTAAGTGCTACGCCTGTCAGAGGTTCGGACATGGGAGCTTGGGCTGTAAATTCGAAGTCAAGTGTGCACAGTGTGCGGGGTCACACAACATAAGAGAGTGCCGGTATTCCAACCTGTGTGAACTGTGGGGGTGGGACACACTACCCGATTCAGGGGTTGCCCGTCCTTTATCAAAGCAACTTAATATCAAAGATGGCCCTCGGGGACGGGATCCCCTGGAATGTGGCGGAAAAGAGGTTTACGGTCAGTTCGGCCACTCCTCCCCCACAGGGTCACAGAACGGAAGTCCATGCCGGCACTCTAACTAAACAAACATTACAGCCAAATGTATCAATATCTCACAGTATGGAGAGGGTAGGACAGAGTCATGGGTCTGATCCTACAAAAAATAATATACTGGGATATCCAAAACTCCCAGAGGGTGATTACCACCTGTATACAAGCAGAAATCTCTATGATATCTGCTGACTCCCCAGGATCCTTTGTGAAGGGAAACCAGGAACCCAAAAATCATACAGAAACCTCAAAGGCTCAAATTTCAGGGGATGTAGCCTCAAAATTCTCTAGGACTCCAAAAGGTCACTCAGTTAGAGAAACAAAGAAAATAAATGGAGCCCAGGAGCTATTTAAATATAAAAAGTGGGATACAATCAATGAATCAACACAGTCCGACAACTCGGACTGTGTTATAGTTAGGAACACACCTAAAAAGTAAAAAAATGTGATAAATCAGGATAATAAGGTTAAAAGACCCAGGTCTCCTTCTCCATCACTAAACATTAAACAAGAAAGGGGTATGACCACACCAAACAACACTCCTATAAAACACACATCTACCCCTTACTCCATTTCAGACTGGTCTCAGTGATGGGAGCGAGTTTGATGTCACTGGAGAGGAGTCTCTGGTCTCAATACACTGGAGCTTTTATCACTCAGACAGGGACAGCAACATAATTAAATATGTCTCCATTCTAGAGACAGTGATGCCTGCTGACCTTGTAGGGGTGAGGGAGGCCCCAGTAATCAGCCACCCAACAAAAAATGTCACACTGGTAGATACCTACCAACAAACTTCACTGGTGACTATTTCAAAAAGTGCAACTGAGGAAAAATATCTAAATAAAGAACCCACAATCATTTTAGAAACAAACTTTAGATAAGATTGTGGAAATAACCAAAAAATTAATACTTAATAAATCTAAAATAAGCGGAAATCGACTAAATGAATATTTAAAAAGAGAATTTATTTCAAATCTCAATCTAAAATTTTTAAACAAAACCAGTGTGACTGACAAGGGAAATGGAGTGGAACAACAAAACAAAAAAAAACCGACACGTGCTCAGCTGACTGAAATTGTTAGGAAAAACCCCATAGTGGCAGGTATACTGAGACAATCCAAAACCCCTAAAAAAATACTGTCTCAGTTCCCACGACAAAAGACACTGGCTGTTCATAACCATCTGAATAATAATATCTGCTTTCAATAGGGATCTCACAGTCATTTCTTTTAATGCCCAGGGATTGACCTCTCTTAGGCACACAGAGATTAAGGTATTATTGGATTTAAACCCTAATATTGATATCTTCTGTGAGCAAGAAACCAAACTCGAAACTAATCAAGAGAGGTAGATACCTGGTTACCATGCCGAATGTAAATATTTTAAAAACACACATGAAAATACGCACGGAGGTTTGGTTGTATATTTTAAAAATAATATTAATTACAAGGAAATCAGAGTTGCTGATTCCCAGACCACCTGGGGAACTATACACTTGAATCTCGAGTGTTTAGAGTTCATCTAAGGAGATCCCCCTTCATTCTCAATAATTTATACTCCAGGGTGTGTGATCTGGAGGCTTTAAAACATATAAGATCAGTCAGTTAAGTACTGGGCCAGGGCTCAAAGTAGGAAGGAGGGGAACCCTGTGAACAAGCTCATTGGGACCGGGTACTACATCAAGGCAAAATATTAAAAAAAAGCCCATGTTTCGCTTCCTTTCGGGGCTTATACCCAGGACTTGGTTGAGGAGTATGGTCTCAGTAATGTCAGTCTAGCAGATTTTAGACCTAAATTAGAACCACCCTGGACGCTCAAAAATCCTGATATTAGGTTATCACTTACAGCCGAATTCAATAAAAATGATTTGCCAGCACTTATAAGATCCATTACGGCAAACCATATTGACCGGCATTATGCTGAACATACACAAATTTACACTGATGGTAGTTAAAATCCCGATGACGGGAAAGTTGCAGCTGCATATGTTATTCGTCCCTTCAGATACAGTATTCTGAGAGACTCAGCAACAATTTGTCAATATACACAGCTGAACTGGTCGCGATTCAAATTATCTATGTGCTGGATTTTAGAAGATAAACCAACAAAAACTGCTTTTCTCTCGGACTCCATTTCTTCTCTAACGTCAATTAAAAACAATAATAGCAGATCAAGGCCTGACCTTTTGGCAAAAATCTTTTCTCAATATAACCAGTGCCTTGAATTAGGATTACAGGTCACAATGGAATGGTGTCTAGCACATGTAGACATATCAGGAAATGAAGAAGCTGACAGGGTGGCAAATGACGCCTTACAATATACAAATACAGTCAAACCTGTGTTAAGCAGCCAGCCAAGGGAAAGGGCCAAATTGGCCACTTAAGACAGGTGGCTGCCTACTACAGGGTCATCAATTTTCACCCGGATTAGCGAAGTATTTTTGTATATTGGCACAATTTCACAACCTCAACACGTTCATCCAAAGTCAAACACTTCCATTTTGGTGGCATTGTTAACACGCTGACAATCAAAACATTTATGATTTAAGTCACAATAAATCATTTCCAAATTTTATATTTTTCCACAATTAGCGCTTTTTACAAGTGTGAACTTAATGAGTTAATTCCTTATCGTTCGTTAAAAGCACGAACAAACTGCCATTCTTATTATCGTCTCAAAAACGTTAGCTTCTTTAATCTTTTTATATGCCGACTTTTTCACAGTTAACGTGTTCACACAAAACACTTTTTTCTGTCTATTTTACCAATTACGCAAGCTAAAAATAGAGATGTGAAAATTATCACGCACTACACTCGTGTTTGAGTCGGAAAAATTGCGATTATGTAGAACACAATAACAGCTTTGTTTGGTTTTAGTCGGAAAAATGGCGATTATGTAGAACACAATAACAACTTTGTTTGGTCTGTTTACGGCCAATTAAGAAAGTTTAAACTAAAAGAAACTTATTTTAAATTTAAGATATATTATAATTATTTGATTTATTTGGTTTTTAGTACTTTAATTAAATATTAATTCTGTGGCCGTAATGAAATTTTTATATGCCAAAATCGATATTTTACGGTAAAATTTGTTCATTTGGTGGCCGTTTTAGGAGGTTTTTAATGCATTTGGGACCAAAAATGTTGGCTGCTGGCCGCGTCGACCAGGTGATCGCCTATTGCAGTTAAATTATATAATAAATTTCGACGGGAGGGTCTGAAATTGGCCGCTTAAGGCAGGTGGCTGCTTATAACAGGTGACCGTTAGTATAGGTTTGAATGTATCTCAAATTCAATTCCCCTTGCACCTACCAAGGTATATTCTTTATCTAGGAAACATGACTAAAAAAAATGGACAGATTATATCAGTAACAAAACTTTCAAACAAACATTTCCTAAAACAAACTATTCTAACAATAAGAGAATAGATAAATGCATTACCCATCTGAGATTGGGTGTCAATCACCTGCCAGGAAATATAGGGCAATTTATTATCAAACAAGGGAGAGATTAATTGCACCCGGTGTAAGGCAAAATACACAACAAACCATTTTCTGCTGGACTGTCCAATTCACAGGGTTCACAGAACAAAACTAAAGACTGCACTTGCTGGACATAGTTTGGAATTTAACATGACAAACATATTGAATCCCAGCAAGGCAGTCCGATCCTCAGTATTTAGGGCACTGGAGTGCTGCATCCGTGACTGCGAAATGTCAGACAAAATATAATAGACGTAGCACAGCCCTAATACATTTACCCACCTCCCTAGTTTTCCATGTTGTCAGCCAAAACAACAACATTTACATGACTTGATTATTGTTCTATTACTGTTATATTAGTGGGGAGGCGGGTTGGACGTCACAATGCAGTCCACATATAATTATATGTGACCTGGGTTGTGATTTTAACCTGCACCCCACTATCAAGCCATGTAAACATATCTCAGATATGATTCCAAGTATTATATATATATTATTTACTTTTAAAATGTTCAAAATTAATAATATTCAATGGCAATTCATATTGTTGAATATAATATATTGAAATGTTTGTAAAATTTCAATACCTTTATGGATTTTATGGCATTTTCTTAGCAATTAACCACATTATTTTTTAAATGCATAACAAGACCACCTTATAAAGGATATTAAAAGTTCCCAGATTAATTACTACTTGTAAAACTAGAAGGGGTACATATATATCTAAATTTGCACATACTTTAAAAACTTTAAATAATAAACATTATAATGGCTGACCCTGGAACAGGTGATATATCATATATTACCTGGGAACCTGGCCCAGTGCGACAGATATGCCAGGGAATGTTACAACAATTAGGGTCCCTGCCCCAGTGGAATAACATAAATCGACATTATTCATTAGGCTTGAGCCAATATAAACTCAAGCGGAGGCAGGCTGCACCTCTGGTGCTGAAGTACCGGTATACAATATTTTATTGTAAATATATTGTACATACTGTACAAATCTTCTTATAATAGTATTATAACTTTTTAATAATACCCTAAACTTGGCCGTTTCAGTGTACAGGGAACAGGAAGTTTTTTTCCAATTTTTTTAGTAATTTTTTACATTTATATTGTTTTAATTTGATGTTTTTGCACCAGAGTGACAGCCTGTTATCCCATATTGTATACTTTTACAGGTAATCTGTGTAACTCCATCCGAATACACTGGACACACCAGTGAATTACCTTTTTCTGATCTCACGGTTCTGTAAATATACTGTTTACATTTGCTAGCCTGACATCTCCACTGCAGAGCTGACCCTATGGAAGGCATCTGTATTGTGGTGTATGTCAGAATCTAGTACATGTCCAGAATTGTCTAGCTAGGCTTATATACCGGATTGAAATCCATCCAATCAGTAAATTTCACGGTACTTGCTGCTGATTGGCCGATTTTCAATTCATTGAGCTTGATGCGAAAATGCGATTGAAAATCGGCCAATAAGCGCCAAGATAAGAAATAACTTCGACAAATCAAATTAAAGGTACTGTCCATGATTGTACATGGAAAACAATAACCGTGAAATGAAAACTGTCAAATGTATGGCATAAACACTTTCTTGTACACTTAATATAAACATGCTCACATCATATTCGATTATATTCCACTTGTGGGGTTTTAAAATAAGTCAAACAAAAACAGTAGGAATTATTTTTGGCAACTCAAAACAGCATAGCTTGGATGTAAATTTAGGCGGCACATCAATCATATTTAAAAAAATAGTAAAATTTCTAGGCATGCTTTTAGATAGGATACTAAATTTTCACAGTCATATAAAAGACATCATGATCAGGTGTGAGAAAGACTTAAATTTGATGAGAATGTTAAGAGGAACAGACTTTGGCACTGACAAAAACAGCCTCTTACTTCTGTATAAGTCTCTCATACGTCCAAAAATAGATTATGGGGCTCAGATCTATTCATGTGCACCACCCTCAATATAAAAAAAAAACTAGATTTAATCCAGAATATGGCCCTTAAGATAGCCATCAGAGCACAAAGTTATTTGCAAGAGGCAGAGGAAGGTGTTACCCCATTATGGCTGCGGTGACAAGACCAGTCAGTTAAATACTGGGCCAGGGCTCAAACCCGAAAAGAAAGAAACCCTGTGAACAAACTCTTCGGGACCGGATACCAAATCAAGTCCAGATATATTTAAAGTCATATAGCCATGCCATTTAGGGCTTATACTCAGGACTTGATTGAAGAGTATGGTCAGTATAGCAGACTTCAGGCCCAAACCAGATCCGCCCTGGGTTCTTAAAAATCCTGATATTAGGTTATCCCTCTCAGCCGAGTTCAATAAAAGTGACTTGCCAGCACTTATAAGATCCATTACTGCAAACCACATTGACCGGCACTATGCTGAACACACTCAATTTTATACTGATGGTAGTAAAAATCCCGATGACGGGAAAGTTGCAGCTGTATATGTAATTCCGTCCCTTCAGAAACAGTATTCTGAGAGACTCAGCAACAATTTGTCAATCTACACAGCTGAACTAGTCGCATAAAAAAAACATGTGCTGGATCATAAAAACAAATCAACTAAATCTGCTATATTTTCGGATTCACTTTCAGCTCTAACTTCACTCCAGAAAAAATAATAGCAGATCAAGGCCTGACCCTTTGGCAGACATATATAAACAATACAACCAGTGCCTTGAATTAGGATTACAAGTTACTATTGAATGGTGTCAAGCATATGTTGACATATCAGGAAATGAAGAAGCAGATAGGGCAGCTAAGGAGGGCCTGGAATACAACACTATTTTTAATTCAGTTCCCCTTGCACCAACCAAGGTCTACTCATTAACAAGGAAAATAATTATAAAGAAATGGTCTGCATTTATTTAAAAAAAACATTTAAACAAACTTTTTGTAGGACCTCAGTTAATTTAAATTGATTTGTCAGACTTATATACAGTCTTGATTAAATTATAAATTGATTGGTATGGGAATAAATTTCATTTTTATGCCACTCTAGACATAACCTTTATTATAAAGGAAATTGTACATGGTATGTATAACATACACAAGAAATATATGCTGACCCTGGGGAATGATAATATACATTATATTATCAAGGGACCTGGCCCGGTTCCCCAACATGGGTGATGAAATAAATTTACAGGGCCCCAGAAATCAGTGGAATATTATTATTATTAGCAATATTAATTAGGCCTGGGCCTGTTAGGCCCAAGCGGCTAATTAGCTCTATCCTAAATGCAACAATATATTAATTTTTACTATAAATGCTGTATATAATGAACAAATCTTTTAATAATCTGCTGTTTATTTTATAAACCCTAAACTGGGCCGTTATGTACATAGGAAACAGGATTATAATCATTATTCTTAGTAACTTATTTTAAATATGTACTATTATTTTAATAAAATATTGTTGCACTCAGGAAGCAACTTTTTATCCTACACCACATGAACATCATATAGCCTGTGTAATTTCTTCCAAGATTCACTGGTCACCAAGTGCAATCTTTTGTTTACCTTTTCCCCAGGTCAACATTCCATTAAAGGTCAAATGCTGCCAATTGGCTGGATTTCAAGCACGGACTATATAGTGGACAGATCTATTTTTACTCCACAATTTTATGTCCTGAGCTTAAAGCCGAAAACGGATTGAAATCTAGCCAATCGGAATAAGTGTTTCATTCCCGATTGAACCATTCAGCGACTGGCTTTCATTAGGGCCTTTGGCCCAACTGATGTTGATCTGGGAAAGAGATGTATTAATAAATGTGGACATGAACGCTTTATACCTAGTAATTTATGTGTTTTACACACATCTTAGTTTTTTACATGTTTATATTAATATTATAATGATTATAATATTTAATAATCATTTAAATAGTAATGTAGATCATGTTGACTACTGGACTATATGGCAACTCCGTATTCACTACACAGCATTGAGTATGGTTCTAGGGAATATCGTGGTTAGGAAATGCCAGGATACTCATTATAGAATTATGCAAGACTACTTAATAAATATATAGTGACCAACTTCTGCTAATTAGTTCTCAGTAGATCTGATCTGAGGGGATATCAGATTTTTTTAAGATATTTTTTATTTATGGCGCTTTTTAGGTACGAGTAATCTGCCGGGTGCTTCTTTACAAACTTTTTAACACATTTTTAGTCCATTGTGTACCACTATGTGATACCCCATTGGAGATTAGCGGTTGTTTGTCACATTTTAATAATGTGGTACGTGTCTGACTATCAATTCAGGGGTCGTGAGTTCGAATCCCTCGCCTGGCAACATTCTCCGTGATGATTGATAACGGCATTGTGTCTCATTATCATTCGTCTCTCACCACTGATTAAAGTGAGAAAGTTATCAGTTACTTGCGGAGATACTTACTGGTTAATCTCAGGAAACAGCGGTTAGGTTAACTGATCATCTGTTAGCCCTCGATGGCATAAAAATTATGCTAAATATTCAATCAATCAATCAATCAATAATAATGTGGTGTACTTATAAAATATTGCAAGGCTGACAAACACATTCTAATATATACTATAAAGGACAAAATAAACCTCTACTTGCATAGCTCAATCTATTGAAGAATGGTATTTGCCATAAAAGAATCAGAGTGCCTTGATATATAATATTAACTGTGTTATACTATTGTCCATTAAAACAACTACAAAATAAATAATTTTTTTTGTTAAAATCAACGTTCGCGGTGAAAATGTACTTACAATATTTTATTCATATGCACATGTACAAATTTTGTCAGCTGTAATCCGCCGCAGCAAGTCGGCTCCGGCATCGGAGGCTCCTCGGAAGCCACAATCAGACAGAATTGTTTTAGATGATTTTGACTTGGTGTGGTGAGACGCTACGCTATAAGTCTCGCACAACAATTAATTTTGTACTGTTCTACATATAGAGACATGTGCTTCTTGAACACTGGATACATTATCAATGGTTCTAAAAGTGCATTGTTCCCATAGATAGTCCTCTGTTGGGTTAATTATGCGGAAAAAAATTTAGGTCGACCAGGTTGCTTTTTCACAATTTCGATGGTTTTACCAAACAGTTCCCAATGTCATCCAAACTTGGCAGAAATAATTAAAAATGTTCCCATATACACAAATGACATTTTATGTATTTTAACCAAAAAAAATGCCAAACCGCTTTACACAGCTCTAATTTCTTTGGCGTAAAACCTTGATACCATTCTTAAGTGAGACCAGTATACAGTCAATGTATATATAAAAGAGGTTGGTACCAACACTTACCAAATTAAAAAACACATTGAAACAGTACACTGGGATACTTTTATGGAAAATAGATAAAAAAAAACATCAACATAAATAAGGCTCGAACTCGCGACATTTGGGTGGACAGTTCAAACCGTTACCACTACCCTACTGGAACAGACAGTAGTACAACACACTTAATATTGATATCTAGTTTATTTTATAGTTTATGCAACAGAAAATCTGCTTTCATACTACAAACACCCCTTATACGGAAGGTTCTATCTAAAAATAGAATGACATAGTTTCAAAATAGCTGAATCGGTTTATACTGAGAGTGGTTGTAGGGAATATTATGGATACTACCATCCTGATATTCAATATAGAGTAACACAAGACTATTTTTTATTCTAAATATTAGGGACCAGTGATTGTTAATCAGTTCATTTCAGATCTGATCTGAGATGATATCTGATCTCTAAAAATATTTTTGACTATTGGCGCTTTTAAGGTATGTGCAAGCTGCCGGGTGCCCTATTATACATTTTACACAGTTTAACTTTATTTTGTTTTAACACACTCTTAAACCATTCTGTATCATTATTGATGCAAAATGGATCGATAAACAGTGACTGGTCAGTTTTTAATAAAAAAAAAAAATTGCGATATGCTGATGGATAATACCTTATTCAGCCGATACTGTTCAAATATATAAAAAACCCATATGGCATGATAGTAGCTTTAACCATCAAAATATGTTCTAAAATAAGCCATATTTTATATATTCCATTGCAGCCATACCAGCATAGGTCAGTTCATCTATACCACCAAACATTATGATTGGGGTTTTATGGCACACCATAATTTGTTGATGGTTATACTGTTGACAATTATTGGTGGTACGCTGGATATATGATTACATAAGATAACTACTAATTATATTTTACCATTGTAACCACACACAATTAGTGTGTACAGATAACACTTTAGATAGAATTAAATTTTATCTAAAGTTTATAGTTAAGTCGAATATTGCTGACAATAAAAGCAAAGCGATTTGCGCTATGAGCAGCGTTGATTGACTTACAATATTGGTAAACAACCATAGGTGCACTTCATTCAATATAAGCAACTACATGCACTAATTATCAACCATTAATATATAGGTTTATGGTATATATGGCTGCAATCGGTAAATACAAAAGGAATTTTTTTTTTTTTTGTCAATTAATCTACACATTATAACAATCGTTAGTCTATACATTTAATTTTATTATGAGTATAATCAAAGCTTGTAAATGGTAAGCACCGTATCCAAGAAAATAATTATGATAATGCAACCTAGCTAAAGATAAACTTCAAGTTAGAATGTCGACACGTCTTATTATGTGAAATCATCCTCATCCATCACTCATTAATCATCACAGAAATGCTGATCATCTTTTATGTTTTTAATAATCATCTTATCCTGCTCGCCAAAATGACTGGTTCAAAGCACGAGGGTAAATAGAAACTTATATATATATAACAAATTGGGGTTGAAAAGGAGAAATTGGACTTATAACTCTATGTAAAATTTAGATGCAAGTTGTATATATAACACTTTCAGTTTTGTATCAATAATTCATATTTTCTTGTGTCTTGTATTAATCTTTAACCAAATGTTGGAAGCCTAAAACTATTATTCGGTATTTATAATAATGAACTATTGTAAAATGTATCCAGAGTGATATATTTTTATTTTGGCATAGAACACAATGAAATAGTTATTTGTTTATGGGATATAGCTTGTATTATTGTTCGAACATTCTTCGCCCCAGTGTCCCGTACCTACTTGGGCACCTGCGAGTGTGATTTGTCCAAGTTGTAAGAACTTGTGTCACAATCATTGTAAAATATATACATGTACAATCAAACTTGTCTTAAGTAACCAGTCAAGGAAAGGTTGTTGCTTTAGGCAGGTTAATTTGCTGTAAAGCATAGAAATTGGAAATAGCAAATGTGGCTGCTTAAAACAAGTGGCTGCTTAATGGACATTTGACTATAAGTTTAATCTACACCACAAAACAAGTGGCTGCTTAATGGACATTTGACTATAAGTTTAATTTACACCACAAAACAAGTGGCTGCTTAATAGACGTTTGACTATAAGTTTAATCTACACCACAAAACAAGTGGCTACTTAATGGACATTTGACTATAAGTTTAATTTACACCACAAAACAAGTGGCTGCTTAATAGACGTTTGACTATAAGTTTAATCTACACCACAAAACAAGTGGCTGCTTAATGGACATTTGACTATAAGTTTAATTTACACCACAAAACAAGTGGCTGCTTAATAGACGTTTGACTATAAGTTTAATCTACACCACAAAACAAGTGGCTGCTTAATGGACATTTGACTATAAGTTTTATCTACACCACAAAACATGTGGCTGCTTAATGGAAGTTTGACTATAAGTTTTATCCACACCACCAAACAAGTGGCTGCTTAATGGAAGTTTGACTATAAGTTTTATCTACACCACAAAACATGTGGCTGCTTAATGGATGTTTGACTATATGTTTTATCTACACCACAAAACAAATGGCTGCTTAATGGAAGTTTGACTATATGTTTTATTTACACCACAAAACATGTGGCTGCTTAATGGAAGTTTGACTATAAGTTTTATCTACACCACCAAACAAGTGGCTGCTTAATGGAAGTTTGACTATAAGTTTTATCTACACCACCAAACAAGTGGCTGCTTAATGGAAGTTTGACTATAAGTTTAATCTACACCACAAAACAAGTGGCTGCTTAATGGACATTTGACTATAAGTTTAATTTACACCACAAAACAAGTGGCTGCTTAATAGACGTTTGACTATAAGTTTAATCTACACCACAAAACAAGTGGCTGCTTAATGGACATTTGACTATAAGTTTAATTTACACCACAAAACAAGTGGCTGCTTAATAGACGTTTGACTATAAGTTTAATCTACACCACAAAACAAGTGGCTGCTTAATGGACATTTGACTATAAGTTTAATTTACACCACAAAACAAGTGGCTGCTTAATAGACGTTTGACTATAAGTTTAATCTACACCACAAAACAAGTGGCTGCTTAATGGATATTTGACTATAAGTTTTATCTACACCACAAAACATGTGGCTACTTAATGGACGTTTGACTATAAGTTTTATCTACATCACAAAACAAGTGGCTGCTTAATGGACGTTTGACTATATGTTTTATCTACACCACAAAACAAGTGGCTGCTTAATGGACACTTGACTATAAGTTTTATCTACACCACAAAACATGTGGCTACTTAATGGAAGTTTGACTATAAGTTTTATCTACACCACAAGACATGTGGCTGCTTAATAGACGTTTGACTATAAGTTTAATCTACACCACAAAACAAGTGGCTGCTTAATGGACATTTGACTATAAGTTTTATCTACACCACAAAACATGTGGCTACTTAATGGATGTTTGACTATAAGTTTTATCTACACCACCAAACAAATGGCTGCTTAATGGAAGTTTGACTATATGTTTTATCTACACCACAAAACAAGTGGCTGCTTAATGGACATTTGACTATAAGTTTTATCTACACCACAAAACATGTGGCTGCTTAATGGAAGTTTGACTATAAGTTTTAACTACACCACCAAACAAGTGGCTGCTTAATGGAAGTTTGACTATATGTTTTATCTACACCACCAAACAAGTGGCTGCTTAATGGAAGTTTGACTATATGTTTTATCTACACCACCAAACAAGTGGCTGCTTAATGGACGTTTGACTATATGTTTATCTACACCACAAAACATGTGGCTGCTTAATGGACGTTTGACTATATGTTTTATCTACACACAAAACATGTGGCTGCTTAATGGAAGTTTGACTATAAGTTTTATCTACACCACAAAACAAATGGCTGCTTAATGGAAGTTTGACTATAAGTTTTATCTACACCACCAAACAAGTGGCTGCTTAATGGAAGTTTGACTATATGTTTTATCTACACCACCAAACAAGTGGCTGCTTAATGGAAGTTTGACGTTAAGTTTTATCCACACCACCAAACAAGTGGCTACTTAATGGAAGTTTGACTAAAAGTTTTATCTACACCACAAAACAAGTGGCTGCTTAATGGAAGTTTGACTATATGTTTTATCTACACCACAAAACAAGTGGCTGCTTAATGGAAGTTTGACTATAAGTTTTATCTACACCACCAAACAAGTGGCTGCTTAATGGAAGTTTGACTATAAGTTTAATCTACACCACAAAACAAGTGGCTGCTTAATGGAAGTTTGACTATAAGTTTTATCTACACCACAAAACAAGTGGCTGCTTAATGGACATTTGACTATAAGTTTTATCTACACCACAAAACAAGTGGCTACTTAATGGACGTTTGACTATATGTTTATCTACACCACAAAACATGTGGCTGCTTAATGGACGTTTGACTATAAGTTTAATCTACACCACAAAACAAGTGGCTGCTTAATGGAAGTTTGACTATATGTTTTATCTACACCACAAGACATGTGGCTGCTTAATGGACGTTTGACCATAAGTTTTATCTACACCACAAAACAAGTGGCAGCTTAATGGGCGTTTGACTATAAGTTTTATCTACACCACAAAACATGTGGCTTCTTAATGAATGTTTGACTATATGTTTTATCTACACCACAAGACATGTGGCTGCTTAATGGACGTTTGACTATAAGTTTTATCTACACCACAAAACAAGTGGCAGCTTAATGGACGTTTGTCTATAAGTTTTATCTGCACCACAAAACAAATGGCTGCTTAATGGATGTTTGACTATAAGTTTTATCTACACCACAAAACATGTGGCTGCTTACTGGACATTTGTCTATAAGTTTTATCTGCACCACAGTTTTACCTAGAATGACTTGTTTAGATTATAATAACGTCTATTGCACATAATGTATTCTAGATTGTCAATGATCTGACATGTGGTACAATGAGGCGGCAGCCCTAAATTGATAACCTCCTTATTTTTGCCAGGTTGGTTGTGCACAGATCAGAGAGAACACAGAGTCCCTGTATCCCTTGTATAGACTACACGCTGGTGAAACAACACAGATTAACAAAAGGTAAATTATATATATATATATGTGTGTTTAGGGGTGAGAAATTGGGTAACAATTTTTAGGGTTAGGGTCCAAATTAGGATTATTTAGGGTTAGGGTTAAGATTCATTCTGTTTTGGGCTAGGATTATGGTTGTCAGAGGGTTTTAAGAGGGCTTGATCGTCATACCTCGGTATACCTCGGTAATTTTGTAGGTGTTACTGCATGCAAAGTGAGGTATAGGTTATACAGTGTGTGTGTGTGTGTGTGTTTACACAGGCGGTCAAATGAGGACGGTCGTCAGTTTACACAGCAGCGAGTGAGGACACATGGCTCAGTTGACAAATTTTTAAGTTGCTCTCAAAATGCATATTTTTGTATAATTCATGCAATAAATAAATAAAAAAAAATGTCTCACTTGACGGCTGTTATTTTGTGTGTGATTTGTGTGTGTTGTTTTTAAGCAAAGTATCTTTTTGCAGGGCCATAAATTCATACACATGACCCCCACTGCGCATGTCAAGAAACTGCGCATGTCAAGAAACAATGGGCACATTTTCCAACAACATCTATGGCTGCCAATCGAAGAAAAATCAGAAGACAGTGTGTACATAATCATAATGAGGTAAATAAAAGTGTTCCCACAATTTATCTTTTCATATTACCTACTCATAATTACTCATTATTATTTTAAAAATTGTGAAAATCACCCATATAAGCTGTAAAGCAATTAGAGACAGATATATTTATATATCATAATTTACAGATGGAGTGCCAACCAAACAATGTTTGTCTGTTGCTTGTTTTTTCTTTCTTTCTTTCTTATAATGTCACTACCTTAGACTTCCAACGTCCATAAAATGAAAATGAAATGGGTGATGATGATAATTTTATTCCCACATGGGAGACGCCTCCAGTACTTTACAACCTTTTTGCCCCCCAAAAATCATGTTTCATATATTTTTAGTGTAAAAAGGGTTGTATCTCAGATTGATTTTTCTTCTCAGTGTTGCCTTTGGCAGAGATGAGTGGTGGTAGTAAGGGGGAATGTGGAAAGGACTTTATTAATGTCAATTGGACATCCTCCCTTGATTGCATAAAACTGGTGCTAATAATCAATCAATCTATCAGAGGACAAT
This sequence comes from Panopea generosa, assembly GCA_029582155.1. NCBI lineage: Eukaryota > Metazoa > Mollusca > Bivalvia > Adapedonta > Hiatellidae > Panopea > Panopea generosa. The sequence goes on along the minus strand of CM055908.1, from coordinate 1,150,993 downwards.
GTCAAGATAGATGTAACATGGCGAATCAGTGTACATGATTGCATGCATCTTTCCAATCTTATCAAGGCTGTTACTTTTTCATGCATAGAAGGATTTTGTAATAATGTGGTACTAAGGTTCACCATTAGGAGAGAATGTGGCTAGTGCAAGATCTGTTGTCATCAAATTTTGTACATAGTTATGTAATCTGTTCATACCTAATACCGTGAGTCTAAATTTTTTTCATCCATGTAAAAAATGGCATCAATACTAAACAGTTATAAGGTTACTTAAGTGTGCTGAGTAATAAACAGTTGCCGATACAAAATGCAAACAAATGCTTACGCTTACTTGGAAGTTACAGCTTTGTGCATGTCTTCCCAGATTTTTATTATACGGACATTCGCGGTAATAGGTACATCACGGTATTAGGTATACAAGGGTCAGAGGGGCATGAAAAGTGAGGGTCAGGCGGGGATGATAATCTAGCAATTAATTTGTTATGGCCTTAGGTGAGTGATTTATAATAAGTATATCGTATGTTTGTTTTAAAAAAAAATTAAAGTCATTTTGATTATTAATAAGTGTTAATTAAGTAATTTATTGTAATTTGATATAAAGACAAATTAAAATCAAGTTGTATTTCAAACAAGTAAAGAGTGTTACATACAATTTACCCTATAAATATTAGAAATGCGAATGTCATCTCATTGCACAGTATCGCAGTTAACAGTACATGTACCTGAAGAAGCAGCGGCTGAGCAACTTAGTGACTATGTATCTGATATCCAATAATTTACATACATGTATATTTAAACTCTGAGTATATCTGTGATTGTCATGGAATTTACTTTCTCGTGCACACCAAAAGAAATACAGCTTATTATGCCTGTATAATGTTTTATGATGATAAAACAAATAATGGTAAATTAAGTAATTGTAGTGTGATATAACTAATTAAATTAGACAATTATGTCTCCTAGTATACTGCATTTCCCAAATAAACAAGAAGAACTTCTCATTAATATCATTTACTGCATCTGATAAAAGTGTACACATGTAACACGCTGACAAACATAGGATGTACATGTTATAAACTTACCGTATTGTTGAAAACTACTTGGCTCGAACAACCCTTGACTCCAGCTATATGGTTCAGTCCCGTCGAGTATGAGCCATCGAAGTTTGACTGTATTTATCTGTGAACATTTTTTTTTGTTTAACCTTGTTATTTATCTCTTGTTTGTCTGTCTTTCTGTTCATTAACAGAATCGATTTTCAGCCTATTTTGTGTGAAGCATTGTTACATAAAGCTATCTCAAGCTTGTTTAAATCATGACCCTTTGTTCAAATATTGTGAGCCCGTGTGGTTGTGGCTAAGAATAGAATCACTGTCGATCTCTGCAGAGGGGTAGGAATCCTCCGAATGGGTGTCATGTTCATTTTATCTTTATTTGTCATGTTCACTATTGTAGTTAAATTATCAACCCCTGTGTGGTTCCAGGGAGCCATGAGTGATGGCAAGAATAGGATCACTGTGGCATATGCATGTCGTAAGAAGTGACAAATTGAGTAATATGATAGAATTTGCTGAAACTCTGCAGGTATCAAGGTTCTAGGTTCATTCTGCATATTCATTTGTTGATGTATTTTTTTTAATCTGTATGTTCATTTGTTGTTTTTTGTACATGTAGAGTGAACCTGGAATCTTCCTTCCTGTTGGGGTCGAATAACCTATAATGTGTTGGTATGCCGTAAAACCCTATTCATTCAAATATTGTGTCATCTGCCTTTTTCTCTCAAAAAATTAAAAATATCCAAGAGTGCAAGACTTGGAATACTGATATATTTCTTATTTTTGCTTTCATATGGGAATATTTACTTTGTAAAATTTTGTGAAAAAATATATGCCATTGGGAACAGGTCAAAATGACAAAATATACCCGACCGTAGTCACTCTTTTGTACGCTTTCTAAATAAACATATAACATTCCTTGCACTTTATGTTCACTTTCCGCCATCCATTATAGCAGGTCCTTACTTCAGTTGCCAAACTGACTTTTGAGTCTACTGTATTGTTTCAGGTTTGATACAGCACAAGAAGGTGGGTCATTTGGAAGGCTAATAAATGACAGCATGATGAGGAAACATGCAGATGTCACACCAGTAGTTCACTAAGTGGTAGAGCAGTGTTATTCAAAGCCTTGCGTAACATTATTGCTGATGAGGAGCTTTTATATTTTTGTGGTCCGGGGCCGTATCATTGGCGTCAAAAGGTATATTTTTGTTGTTATGTTATTTATTTGTGTAAAATTTTAAGTTTTGTAATTAAAAGAATAATATCACTGATGATTCTGAGGCTATACATGTTGACCGATAAGACTAAGCATATGAGAATGTTATTTAATCCTAAACCCAAAAATCTGGTGAGTCAAAACAGAAATCGTAAAGGTCAATATGGACAGATAGTTGTACACATTAATTTGTGAAATATTTCCAGATTTTGTGATTGGTAGTCAATTTCTATTGAGATAAATAAATAAAATTTCCTTTTGATATACATTTGTATATATATTTTATTTATTTTATTTTTATTATATTTCCGTAACCTTATTTATTATAAATTACAAACAATGACTCTTTGCAATGACTTTGTCCTCAACAATGTAATCAAAGATTTTTTTCTTTGGAGAAGCAAAAATATGATGTTGTAGAACAGCATTATTAATATAGACATCAATGAACTCTTCTGAATCAATAGTCTACTCAAGTTTGAAATACAATTAAATAAAATAATAACGTGAATCTTCTAGAATCTTGAGGACCTCAGGGAAGATTGGACTAAGTCCAACTTTTTTTTCTCGTCAAATAAAGTAATTATTTTTATCATTATTTATAAATAATATTATGATTATTATTATAATCTGCAAAGGAGATCATTTTGTTAATTTTTTGTCAAATCATCCCATGTAGAGGCATCAATATATATCAAATCAAAGGTGTTCATTGGGATATATACATAAGAATACTACAAGAAACCAGACAATTCTTCTTTTTTTTCTTTGATTTTATAAGCACACCTGAGCAAAGCTGAAGGTGAGCTATTCTGATCACCTGTTGTCCGTCTGTGAACTTTTTGTTGAGTGCACTCTAGCACCTGCATTTTTATTGGATCTTTACCAAACTTACATAGTAGTTACATAACCATTGTGCATAATGTCTAGATCAATCTCTTGAATTGAAATATTTTACACATCGGTGAAGCAATGAATTGAACTGAACCAATCTTGGCAGGAATATATTCTGGAAGGCTACATAGTTTTTGCATGTTTTTGTGCCCCCCACCCAACCCCCCCCAAATTTTTAGGGTGGCATACAGTAATCGCAGTGTCCGTCCGTCCTTCCTTCCATCCGGTATTTCATTTTCAGCCTGTATCTTTGTCATGCATAGATGGATTTTGTTGATACTTAGTACAAATGATCAACATACCATGATGACGTGTTGCGAGTATGACCCACACCCATAACTTAAAGGTTAAGGTCACTATTTGAGTTTGTTTGACAACACTTCAAGTTTGTGTGCGATTTCGTGTCCGACATGTAACTTTGTCATGCATATATGGATTTTAATGATACTTGCTACAATTGATCAACATAACATGACAACGTGTCACGAGTAAGACCCACACCCGTACTTCAAAGGTCAAGTTTACAATTTGAGTTTGACAACACTTTGAGTCTGGGTGAGATTTTGTGTCCGGCCTGCAACTTTGTCATGCATAGATGGATTTTTATAAATACTTGTTATAAATGATAAACATAACATGACGACGTGTTGCATTTAATACCCGAACTCTCACTTCAAAGGTCAAAGTCACAATTTAACTTTGTTTGACAACACTTTCAGTCATTTTGACATTTCTTGTCCAGTTTGTCATCTATGGATAAATTTCAAAAACACTTGGCTCAGTTGATCAACATGACATAATTAAGTGTCGCATGTAAGACCCAGAACCTTTCTTCAAAGGTCAAGGTCACACTTTCAATTTGTTTGATATAATGTGTCTGGTCTGTGACTTTGCCTTTATCTTGGCTCACTTTATCAAGATGACACGACGACGTGTCATAAGTAAGACCTAGATCCATACCTCTAAGGTCAAGGTCACATTTTTAGTATGTATGACAACACTTTGAATCTGATTGAGATTTCAAGTCTGTCCTTTAACTTTATCATACATGGATGGATTTCAAAAACCTCTCAGCTCAATTTATCAACAGTTGATCTGTAACTTTGTCTTACATATAGGGATTTTAAAATAACTTGACACATGTCATGATGATGTTTCAGCAGCATTTAACTGTTGAATTACCCAGACCATTACATCAGATGTCAAGGTCAAGGTTACTCAAAGGTCAAGGTCACGCTTTAATGGAAAAAAAAACCAACATGAAATTGCATGTCTAGTCTGAAACATCAGTCCTTTACTCTTTATATTCATGGATACATCGCTACCTATTATAACATAATTATATTGTTATTTTTCAACGACCATTTTTGGGGCATGTGACACTTACCAGTGACATTTCTTGTTTTGTTCTCATATGATGTTGAAAGTTGTTGCTACATTGAATTTTGCATAATTATTTAGTTTAATAAAAGTAACCATACAGATATTAAGATAGACAAATAATGATGCATATATTAACACAATTATGTTTCAGTCATAAAAAGTTTATGTCACAGATTGAATTGGTATGGGAATTTAAAGTATTTCCTTTTCATAGCAATTAACTTTTTGTTTGGTAAGGGAGCAGTTGGGGTATTTATCCATTCATTCTTAAGATGACCCCTAAGGAGTGTTAATATTGTGAAATTTCATGAAGTGCTATGGATACTATGATCTAGTAAGGCGTCCTCAGGTCCTCTTGTGTTTTTAGCTCTACTGGCTATATGCCAGAAGGGCTTATGCGATGGCGCGTTGTCCATCGTCTGTCGTCCGTTAGCAGCACTTTTTCTGAAACCACTCGGCCAGTTCAACTCAAACTTAACATGGATGTTTTATCTCACTCAGGAGACTATAAGGAGATTTTATTTTTTTTATTTAAAATTCAAGATGGTCGCCATTGCTAAAATAGTATAAAACTTCAAAAATCTTCTCATGAACCACAGAATGTGAAAATAGTTATATAGTAATTATCACCCACTATAGTTCTATTAGATTTGTTCAAATGGTGTACCAAGAGTTAAAAATGACCCCCATGGGATCAATTAGTGGACACATGATTATGATACACATTAATAAAAAAATCTTTAAAATTGAACTCATTTTGTATATATTTTCACAGAAGTATTGTTTAGTGAAGGAGATTCAGATTTGTCAAAATGACTGGATTCCACTGTCTGAAGGGGCCCTAAATGGGTAAAAATTGTGAATTTCAAAAATATTTTCTTAAGAATCAGTCAGTGAAATTTGATCATATTTTCTTAAATCATCCCTATAAATAGGGGTTTGAATCAAGAAAAGAATTAACGGACTAGTTAATATAGGGGCCCCAAAGGTGACTTAGAGTTTTACATAGGTGTACTATGGGAAAACGGAAATTCAAATTTTTTCACACAAATGTGCAAAAATTTTATTCAGTTTCAGTTCTGAAGCATCATCTAGTCATAGCAAATAAGATTTGGTTTAATAAGCAGGATTTAATTTAAGGGGCCAGGTGGGGTCACCAATGGGTTAAATTTTAAGAAATTAAACAAAATTCTTCTACCATGGGTCAAACGGTCAGTCAAATTAGTTCATATTTGATGTTAATAATCCACTATGAATAGGGATTTGAAGGGGTTAATCAAGGGGCTAATATATGTTGAGGCCCTGTTAGGAGACGTTGAGTTTTACAAATAAAACTACTAGTATGGGAAAACAGAAAATTTTCATTTTTTTCATCCTTTCTGGAAAATTAATATTCAGTTTGAGTTCTGAAGCATCATCTACACATATTGAATAAGATTTGATTCAATGATCTGGTTTAAATTTCCATAAGGGGCCAGGTGGGGTCTCAGAAGTATTAAAATTGAATTCAAAAGTCTTCTTCTCAACAGCCTGTCATTCAAATTGGTTTATATTTTATATAAATTATTGCTATGGGTAGGGATATGAAGTTTGTACAGGTCATGGCGGCTGGAATGGATAGGGTCTTTGTATGAGGACTTTGAGATTTTAATAGGAGTACTATGGGAGAATGTAAAATTTTCATTTTCTCTCATTTGTGCAAAAATAATTTAGAAATTGAGATTTAAAGCATTGTGTCGAATTAGCAAATTATTTTTGTTCAATGAAAAGGATTGAAATTAAATAAGGAGCCTGGAGGGACCCTAAAAGGGGTGAATTGTGAAATTTCAAAAATCTTTGTCTGAAAATCTGATTAGTCCAATTTGTTACATAAAACAACAAACCCCTATTTACCAGTAGAGTGCTGCAGGCCCTGTTGGGCCTCTTGTTTTAAGAAACTCCATTTTAATTAAATATTTTTTTCAAACTATTTTATGGTACTGTTGCATTCAGAAAAAAAATATGTTTTTGTTGCCCTCTTAGATGTTTATGACTGTATTTTTACCCATTTTAGTGAACAGTGTCATGGCTGTGGGACTTGGTGACCTAGCCCAGATTGACCATGATTTAGTTAATATCCCAGAAAATACCATTGATGACGTTGAAGGTGAGTTGCAGTTTGAAAAAAAATAGCATGGTTTGTTTTTATGATTCTCGTTCTCATTTTAAGAGACTTGTCAACCTTATTGTCAAGTTTCAGTGATCTGAAAGCTGTTGTTTGGAGACATCGCTTCCAAAGGTTTAGCGAGCTGTCCTTCAACAGTTTTTGTTAGTTAACGCGAGTATAGTTTGATGTGTGCGCTGTCTTCCAGCATCTCTTATAAAAAATGCTAACAAACTCTCCTTATTGAAAACACTTTGGGGAATATTGAAATGGTGTCCATTTGTCAGGTTTTGGACCAACAACCTTGTTGCCACAGTTTTAATCCGATTTAATGAAACTTGCTTTACAACAGGTTCGTTAGCTGAACATGGGCATGTCCTCTTCGTGTTCTGCTTCAATGATTTTTAGTTAACATGAGCCAAAGGCTCACAGGTGAGCATTTGTAATCACCCAGATGTCCATCATTAATTTTTGCTTCAAGCTGCTTCTTCTCTGAAACAGATCTTGTATCAAATTGTGTGTTAGGCAATATTACATGGGGCTCAACATGGTTCAAAGTTTGACCTTTGAGTTTAATATGGCCCTGCCCCAGGAGCTTATTTTTTATTATCTTCAAAATTTCAAAAATCTTCACCAGAAGTGTAAATCCTGGAACTTTGATATTTTGCATATATCACCTAATCATTATGGATTTAATATCTATAATAAGTATTCTGAAGTGGTCCAAAAAAAGATTAAATTGTGAATTTCCAAAAATCTTCTTCTCAAGAACCATGATGAGTTAAAATTGTTCATTATTTGGTTTAACTCATCCCTATGAGTAAAGTTTCAAGATTAATCAAATAAAGGAGCAATTAATTGTTCATTGGGATTCAGTTTGGAGACTCCATTTTTAACATGGAAAGGCTTTTTCTCATTTTTCTCATCGTTCTATGAGTTCTTCTTAAGCTGAGTCCATTTCAAATTTGAAAAGATATTACATTAATAATCAGGTGAGCAAGTTTGGCCCAATTGGTTCACTTTTTGTTTCTTTTTATAAACTTTAAGTGGGCCACTTTTTGTTTCTTTTCTTTTTTAACAATTTTAAGGCCATTAATTGAAGAATTACATCAATTTTCTGTAAAAGTCTACTCTCATTATATTGATATTTATTTTGAAAGACACATTTTGTATGAAAATACTTTTGAACAAAATTTGAGAAATTGTTAATTTTTTGTTCATTATCAAACATTTAAAAATACAAAACAGAAAACTTTAGCTATCTAAGGCAACACTATCATGAAATGAAAAAGAGGAGCACACTCTAAATTCAACATCAGTGAATGTTAAACTTAATCAATTTTCGTTGGTAGCTAAGCATAAGCTTTTGAGTTCCATTTGCCTTCAAGATACAATACATATACGCATATTGATAATAGGCCATTTTATGAACTCCTGGGTCAAACATTAGGCATTCTTGTTCTGTAGGACGTGTAGCTCGGAAATCCTAGATGAACATAAAAACTTTGCTTTTACTTTATAAGCAAACATGTTCATTATAGCAGTGACAGTATAAAGTAATAAAATATTAACAAAAGTTTGCGCTTTATGTTTTGATTTCAAACTTTGTAAGAAATAATAAATAAGCAAGTTAAGTCGTCTATTGAAGTTTTACCTGTGTCCACCTTTTAAGAAACTCCTTAAAAAACACTTGCTATTGGAAAAAGATCAATGAAGCAATCAAGCTTGCTTTAATGCCAGTATTGTAAAGAAACCACTTATGTCAGTACCGGATACAAAATGGTATTCTCAAGCAAATTTGCTAATTTAACCAATACATTAAATAAACTGATATATGCATGTACATGTACTTATAAAATGGACACCAGCAGACAAGTGGGGTTTTCCAGCCCTGTGGCTAGATTTTAATAACAATTTAGATAAATGTATATCCCCATATTATAAAAATATTTCTAACGAAGAATGGTAGGAATTGCCATTGTATTTATACTTACATGTATTACCCTTGATTTGATAAAAAAAAAAATTGCCCATTCAGTGAAATAACTTTGTAAAGATTGGCTGGAATTTAATGAAAAATGACATGTTTATACCATGACGAGTCCCACCATGAATGGTCTAGATGGTCATAGTTCCTTCATCATAGTAACTTAAACTGCTCTTCATTGTATAGATATGGCCAATTTTTGTCTTGTCTATTGACTGTGGTTCAACGCAATACTGCAAATACAGTGTATCTCTGCTGAAAACACCTTTCTTGTCCTTCTGATTTTTATTGTGTTTTTTTTTTGCTTTCAAACAGGCACGAATGTATATGAGGCTGTTTCCTCCAGCAGCAGTACCAGTTCTACAAGTGGTGCAGACAAAAATAGCAGCTGCTCTACAAGTGGTGCAGACAAAAATAGCAACAGCTCTACAAGTGGTGCAGGCAAAAATAGCAGCTGCTCTACAAGTGGTGCAGGCAAAAAACAGCAACGGCTCTACAAGTGGTGCAGGCAAATATAGCAGCGGCTCTACAAGTGGCGCAGGCAAAAATAGCAGCTGCTCTACAAGTGGTGCAGGCAAAAATAGCAACGGCTCTACAAGTGGTGCAGACAAAAATAGCAGCTGCTCTACAAGTGGTGAAGACAAAAATAGCAACCGCTCTACAAGTGATGCAGGCAAAAATAGCAGCTGCTCTACAAGTGATGCAGGCAAAAAACAGCAACGGCTCTACAAGTGGTGCAGGCAAATATAGCAACGGCTCTACAAGTGGTGCAGACAAAAATAGCAGCTGCTCTACAAGTGGTGCAGACAAAAATAGCAACCGCTCTACAAGTGATGCAGGCAAAAATAGACGCTGCTCTACAAGTGGTGCAGACAAAAATATCAGCTGCTCTACAAGTGGCGCAGGCAAAAATAGCAACCTCTCTACAAGTGATGCAGACAAAAACAGCAACAGGTCTACAAGTGGTGCAGACAAAAATAGCAGCTGCTCTACAAGTGGTGCAGGCAAAAATAGCAATGGCTCTACAAGTGATGCAGACAAAAACAGCAGCTGTTCTATAAGTGGTGCAGGCAAAAATAGCAATGGCTGTACAAGTGGTACAGGCAAAAATAGCAGCTGCTCTTCAAGTGGTGCAGGCAAAATAGCAACGACTCTACAAGTGGTGCAGGCAAAAATATCAACGGCTCTACAAGTGGTGCAGACAAAAACAGCAGCTGCTCAACAAGTGGTGCAGGCAAAAATAGCAACGACTCTACAAGTGGTGCAGGCAAAAATAGCAGCTGCTCTACAAGTGGTGCAGGCAAAAATATCAACAGCTCTACAAGTGATGCAGACAAAAACAGCAACAGGTCTACAAGGGGTGCAGACAAAAATAGCAGCTGCTGTACAAGTGGTGCAGGCAAAAATAGCAATGGCTCTACAAGTGGTGCAGACAAAATAGCAATGGCTCTCAGGGTTCCCCCCAGGATTTTTTGAAGACATGTTGCTAAAATTGGGAAGGATGGGTGTTGATTTTTTTTAAATTTGACACTCATGAATAGTGCTTTTTTAAGTATGTGTTTCTATTAAGTATATTGCTGCAATAAAATGAATACAAAGAAATTCAAAAAAATTTTAATGGATGACTAGCAAAGAATTATATTGAGAAGTAAAGGCAACTGATTGAGATTTTGTGAACACACTCGTATTAAACAAAATCTTGCAATATTTCGTTTTCAAATTCAAATTCAAGTATTCAAAATTCTTGCATTGCAGAGATATTCTCATCAAAACAATACCAATCCCAGAAATTTGTTTTTAAAATTGCTGAAACACTTTTGATTTGAAGTGTTCTCAGTTGCTACTGAATGTCCCTTATTGCATGAGTGTAAATATTTCCCCAGTTTTATTTGTTTTTTTCTAAAATGTGAAATGTCCTCATTTGTTGTTGAATGTCCCTTATTACATGAGTGTAAATATATCCCCAGTTTTAGTTGTTACTGAATGTCCTTTGAATATGTCACCAGTTTTATGGAAACAAGATCGAGATATTGAAACACGAGCGAGACTCATCCCAATATTGAAACAGGCTCGCGAGCAGGTTAATGACGCCTACATCAGTGTTGAAAAGTCGTACATAAACAAGACTCTGTATTAGTAAAACCAAGACGACCTATGTGATCGTGTTTTAAAGTGTTTAACTTGGAATACGGAAGGACTAACTGTAACCAAACGACTATCGAATGACTTTGTAGAGATAATAAGTAATTATGATTTAATATATGTTTATTTGAAACTTTGACAAATGAAAATTCAACAATTGATATTAAAGGTAACCCAATTTACTCGTACAGAAATGTGCAACATAGAAAAGCAAGACGTTCCAGTGGCAGCCTAATTGTGTAAATTAAAGATTGCTTTAGAAAAGGTGTAAAAGTTGTTAAAAATGATAATGATTCCTTAATACGGCCGAGGACTTATATAGAGAACGAAAGGCAACTGATTGAGATAATATTAACACTTGCTTATTCACGCAAAATCTCGCGAATTATCGTTTATGATTACAAAATCTGTATACTCAATGTAATTCAAATCAAGGGAAATTCTTGAAATGTTACTTCAAACAGTATAAAACATCTTAAGTTACATACACCTTACATTTTATGTAAAAGAAATAAGTTGCCTGACAAATTTGAATGATTAATTTGTCAAATTAGTTGTTAGAGATTACATAGTGATGAAAATATAGGTAAAATGACTTGCAAGGCATATAAGTGTGAAAGTTTTATCTAATTTCTGTTAACCTCTATAACTAATTTTAACAACCTAGTCGATTTTACAACATGCTTTTAACGAGCATTCAAATTGTGCACCAGTCCCCTTTTCATTCAAAATAATGACTAGAATGGAAATGAAATTGAATGATACAAGAACATTTTACAAGTGGAATCCTAAATATGTAGACAATTTTGTAAATGACATTATTTCAATTATTCATAACCTAAAGAATATCATGACAGACTTACAAACCGAGGCGAGGACATGTATCTATCAGTTAACAAATTTACCGTGTTCCTAAGCACAAAAGGGAACAAAAAGGAAACAATATTTTGAGTAAAATATAACGGCTAAAGGTATGCATTTCTTATCGAAAGATCAGAATAAAAATAATTGGTAATGATGAATGTTTTCATAAATATGAACTGTACATAATGGCTATTTATAAATATAATATTAATAAAAATTATGGAACATGAAGTGAGGTATTAGAACGAAAAAAGATTATAGAATATGTAAAAGTAAATTAAATATATATTTCAGTAATTAAATGAATGACATGAGATGTAGAAGATACTATTGAAACAAAATCCGTCTATCACAAGTGGCGAGCATATATCGAATGACAAATTCTATACTTATTTTTAAAACATTACGTTAGAGTCAGATCATCATGAAAACAAGGAATATGTTGAGTTTGTTAAAGAATTTTGCGATAATGAGGGTACCCATGAATCATTGTTCATTGAGCTCGATCGGCCAATTACTGTGGAAGAAATTAAAGATGCATCGAAACGTTTAGGCAACAATGAATCATGTTTGTTTGATAATAATTAATATTGATATTTTAAGGAAAGTATTGATGTAATTTCATAGGCACTTGTTATATATTGTAAAAATTATATATTAGATGAAAAAGCTTTTCCGCGTTGTTGATCAACTGGTGTAATAATACCATTGTATAAAAAGGGGACAACAACAGACCCAAATAATTATAGAGGTATTACTAATACAAGTTGTTTCACTAATTTTTTTCTGTTATAATAAATAAGAGATTTGAAAAGATGGGCATTAGAAAATGATATATTGACAGCCGCTCAGTTCGGGTTTAAATCCAGTTTTAGTATGATGGATGCTATATTCATCCTGAATTCACTGATTGAAAAGCAACTTAGCTGTAAAAATGAATTATTCTGTTGTTTTGTGGACTTCAAAAAAGTCTATGATTTAATTGATCGAAATAGTTTATGGTTCAAATTAATAAGATTAGGGATAGATGGTAAATTATTCTCATTAATCAGGTCCATGTATGATGAGGTAAAACTGTGTGTAAAACATTTGAACTCTTTATCAGACTTTTTTAACAGTGAAATGGGATTGTTTCAAGGGGAGATAATTGATAATGTGTTTCACTTTTTCTTGATGATATTGAGCACCATTTACAACAAAACCAAGATATTGGAATTTCGTTGGAACAGGTTTATATCCATCTTCTTTTGTTTGCTGACACCGACGCGTTGGTTCGATAACAAGGGAGGGTTTACAAGACTCTTTAAATAATTTAAAAAATAATTGTATGAAGTGCAATCAACCATCAATATTGACAGGACAAAAATTGCAGTATTAAAAAAAAGGTGAACACAGATGGACATAGGGCAAAGTTCTTGAAGTCGTGAAAAGTTTTAACTATTTAGGTGTAGTCATATCAGTGAGGGTGTGGGGGGAGGAGGGGTCATTTATACTCTTAAATACTCTAAAAGGAAAAGCACTACGTGCAATGGACTCTTTATTATGATAACTAAGTCTAAAGAAGTTCCCGTTAATATCATGTTAACCTTTTTGATTCAAATGATGTGTCGATTTCAAACTATAGCTGTGACAAGCGGGTCTACATTAAAGCAGAAATTTTAGAAAATGGCTTATGAATGTGAAAATATCATTATACTAGGAACTTGGTAGATTCCCTTTATATACCACACAATGTATAAGAATAGTTAATTATTGATTAAAGCTACATAAAAACAAAAGTAATAATTGTAATATAAGTTCTGTTGTATACAACTAGAGAAAAGAAATTGATAATGACACGCATATCATCAATTGGTCGTCTAGGGTACATGATATTTAAAAAATGCGGGTTTTCACGAGATTTAGTTATATCTAGAATCACTACATCAGTAGTATTCAATCGTCTAAGAGACATATATGTATTACATAATGGCGTGCAATTATGGTATAAAGTTCTTCATTACATTTATATAGAGAAATAAAGGTAACTTTTGATAGGTCTTAATGTTATTGCAAAAATAAGATTGTCTTCTCATACACTAATTATTGAAACGGGCAGACATAGGAATATTGAAAGAAGTCAGAGGAAATTCTCAGTAGGTACCTTGGACGATATAGAGGATGAATATAATTTTATTCTTGTATATTCCTCCTACATCGATTCATATGGAAATCATTGATTAATCTTTTGAATACAAATAAGAAACCAATGTTAATAAAACTAGCAATTTACTGCAAAGAAGGATTTAAAATCGTTTGAAACGGAGTATATCTGATAATTATATAATAACATAACTGTTTATCCTACATGCTAACAAGGTGCATCCTCAACCGGGAGCAAAAAATCGCATGTCCTCATTTGACAACCTGGGCAAGTGTGTGTGTGTGTGTGTGTGTGTGTGTGTGTGTGTGTGTGTGTGTGACCTCCATGCCAAGTGGTCTAAGGTGCTTTCAAAAGGTCATTTATTTCTAACACATGAGGTCATGAGTTCGAGCTGGCTTGGTTCAACAAGTTTCATTGGAAAAAAGTTAACCAGTTCCTTGCGAAAAGACTTGATTATAATGACCGGAGAAACGTGTCAAAACAACTAACAGAAGTGGTTGTGACAAAGTTCAAGGATGCAATGTACATAAATAATACTGTATCTCTTTTTTCAAACCCGGGTTCTACGTGGTTGAGTGGTACAAGGCGCTATATCAAGATCACTTCAGCGTTCCTTAATTGTTGAGGGCCTGGGATTGAGGTCAGTTTCAACTAAACATTTCATTTGGTAAAAAATGAGGAAATACTTGCTGGCGGACAGTGGTTCTACTAAGATTCATTCTGAGGTCTTCCTCCACCAATAAAACTTGATGCGATATATAACCTGGTATGTGTTGAAAATGGTGTTAAACCTTAAAATTTTAAACAATTTGTTCCAAAATAAACAAAGTTATATGTCTAGTAATCGGTTCAATGAATCAGATAAAGTATATTCTATTAGTTGTTGTGATTACAGAGAGTTGTCGCTTTCAAAAATTGTTCAGTTGTATCACGATGGTGTTTACTTGATAGTATTCTGAGCACTGCCACACTGGAGTATCATGCCACAGACACATGGTATGATACCTCACTTGGTCACATTATGCTGCCACTGCGCCGACAAGACTTGAACTATCCTCTAAATGCTGAACGCCAAGCGAGGAAGCTTTTAGTTTTATGTTTTAAGTCTTTGATATGACTTGGCTTTCTCTGACTGTAATAATGGTTTGACATAATATATATAAAATAATTCCAAAAGTTTCAAAATGCAACGGCCATAGCAGAGCACATAGTCATCTTTTCATTGATAAAAACAGTGACCTTAATAACAGCACTAAATTGTTTTGAAGACCAAGCATATAAATACTCTCAAAGAAACTCTGTGTACGCAATGATATATAATTCCAAACTTACCAGAAGTTAAGGAAAAGGTAGAGTATGAAAAAGTTATAAATCACTCAATGTTATTTTCAAAACAGCGTTATATGTGCGTAAAAAACTTTGCAAGGAACAACAAACAAAATCTTTGCTTGATTGATTTGGAAATTATTAAATTCATACCTTGGAACATGGAATTAAGTGAATAGAAAAAGTCAGTTGTAATGTCATTATTTAATAAATCAATATCATGAGAATAAATACGACATGGTGGACAATCTGTCAACGATCTGTTAAGGGTCACCCTACAAAATGTTCAACTGAGCTTTGGATATTTGGATATTTCCTGGCATCTACCATGGAACCATTTGTAACAATGTTCACAAGCAACAACTGACCTCACACAATTCTTGACACAATGTCCACCAGGAAAGCCATGATTCACACTTGTAAAATTACAATCAACTCCAAAAATAATATTGTAGAAGAAAACAAAGCACACCAAAATCATATGAAGTTTTAAATTTCAAATAGCCTAGTGTAGAACACTATAATTATTATATGAACAATTATTATTTATATACAAAAAAATGGCAATAATTGCAATGAGAGTAGTTGTACTTAAGGTATCACTACACAGTTGAATTTTTATTCTTTGTTCTATATAAAATAAGGTCTAGGATTTCCACGGTAAAAAAAATCCACACAGAATATTTTTTAAGCAATTTTTTTTCATAGCAGGAATGTATACCTACATAAAAATATGCAATAACTGGTAGGTTGACCAGCTTTCTTTTTTTAAAAAGAGGGTGCAGTGACACCTTAAGATTTTTTTAAAAAAAGAAGTCCTCAAATGCTCATAAATACATGCATACGTTGAAATCCTATAACAGTCACTTTTATAACACCAGTGATGTTTTATTACAGTATATGCTATGCCAGCTTTTGCTTTAGTCATCTGCAGAAAGAAATCACAACTACTATGAACCATTTTGAAAATATTTCAAAACCAAACTACATAGGACTTTTTTTAAAGCGTAAGAATCTTGATACTGTGGGAAAAAAGGGACGTAACTGTGCAGTGAGATGTTAATGCAGCAATGATTAGAATCAATTGTAATGCAGTTGATGATGATGACAATTTTACTTATCGTCACCTCCGGTTTCTCATATGGGCAACACCGCCAGAAGAGTATTAGTAATTTTAGATATTTGGAAAATAGTGCAGAGATACAGAAGACCCTTTTGTAGCATCCCTGGTTCTTCTATATGCACGGTGTTAAGCACCGATACATGGGACCTTGATTTTTGTTTAAGTCTCATCAGGAAGACTGATAAGTTTTTAGTTGAAGGAGCGGGGGATCAAACCTGCGACCCCTGAGTTTGCAGTCCAAGGCCTTAAGCTCTGGACCACTAATCCACTTGATGATGCAGTTGATTCATTCGTATTTATACATCGACAATAATTTACACAATTAAGACTCAAAGCTGATACATTCACAAACTTTGATAATTGCCACTGTTTAGTTGGCTGTCAGCTCAAATAAATACATGCTAGGGCTTTAATTTAGTCTAGCCGAGCCCGATTAGCTCAGTCGTTAGCATGTCTGAATGTCAATCCTGGGTTCGTGAGTTTGAATCCCCGCTCTGCAACAATCTCGTTGATGTTTGATATACAACATTTCATCTCATTATCATTCATCTCACACTGCTGATTCAGGTGGGAAAGTTATTGGTTACCTGCAGAGACTGGGTGTGCTCGAGTACTGATTAACCTTCCAGGATCTCAGTAAACAGTGGTTCGGTTAAATAATCATCTGTTAGCCCTCGATGGCATAAAAATGACACTAAATATTTTCAGTCAATCAATTTAATTAAGTTATTAGCTTTGTTTGCAAAACAATGAAACAACCAGCATTAGGTGAGGCAGTTTTCAGTAAACTTGATATTATACATGTAACCTCATCCTGGGCTTAACTAATATTTTATTGATATTTTCAATTTAATCATAAACTGTGTAATTTATATAAGTCATATTAGAGGTGGTTAAAAGAAAATCCGGGCTTAACTACTCCATAAAGATATTTTTAAAAAAGGTATTACCATTGATTTTCTTTTAATGCAGATTGTAATATTGACTTTTTATATATACCCATCTGTCGGTAGGCAAGTAATGTAAATCACACTTTTTTTTAGGTCACCTGAGCCAAAAACCATAAGCTCAATCATAATAAATGGTTGTATGCAGCTTTGGTACCTAAGGGTGAATAAAAATTGTGAATTGCATGGTCCCAACACCCTGGGGCCTTGAGGGAAGGGCCAAAACAGTAAAATTCAAGGTAAATTTTAAAATCTTCACCTTAGTATAGGGAGCACTGGGGAAAAAATAGTGAACATGATTATGGACGCATATGGGTCCTTTATGGATTTGTGAATTTCATGTCCCTCAGAGTCTCACGGTTTGGCTCGGGATGTGGGGCTTACTTTACTTGTTCTTTATTTATGAGAAAATGACAAAAAACATTATTTCTTGTGACTGAAGCCCGTGTGGGTCCAACTAAGAATAGAATCACTGTTGATCTCTGCAGAGGGATAGGAATCCTCCGAATGGGTGTGTTGTTCATTTTATCATTTTTTGTCATGTTCACTATTGTGGTTAAATTATCAACCCCTGTGTGGTTCCAGGCAGCCATGAGTGATGGCAAGAATAGGATCACTGTGGCTTATGCATGTCGTAAGAAGCGACAAATTGAGTAATACGATAGAATTTGCTGAAACTGCAGTTCTGCAGGTATCAAGGTTCTAGGTTCATTCTGCATATTCATTTGTTGATGTATTTATTTTAATCTGTATGTTAGTTTGTAGTTTTTGTACATGTAGAGTGAACTTGGAATCTTCCTTCCTGTTGGCGTCAGATAACCCATAATGTGTTGGTATGCCGTAAAACCCTATTCATTCATTATTCTTGTGACTGAATAGACTTATGTGAATGTTTTTTTGGTGTGATTTGTTGTTGCTGACATGACGGTAAATATAATGTAACCTTTGTAAATTTCATGGTCCCTTCCCCCATGAGGTCTTAATTAGGACCTGGGCTAAAACAGTCAAATTCAAGATATATTTAAAAATCTTCTTCTTATTACAGATACTAAATATCATAAACATATTAATACTATGTTCTACAAACAATGCATAGTTAAGTTACCCAAGTGTTTCTGCACTTTAGACAACACTGGTGGTTAAGTGGTAGAAGGCCAGCCTTGCATGTGGAAGGTTGTGTGGTGGACTGTAGCTTAAAAACTGTACCAGCGGAGAGGTTAATAGTACCGCCCGCAACATCATTTGAAGACAGAACCAGGTAACAGTTAACTTTGCTATGTAATTCACTGGTTTATATGGGGAGTATAATTATAGTAGTTTTACATGAGATGTTAAATAATATTAACTGCCTGGCTCAGGACAGAAATAGTCATGATTTGACTTGAAGACAAGCAGTGTTACCATACAATCTGACAGCTGCTTTTATGTCACTTATTCTATATTTTTTTGTTGTCTGCCATCAGCTTAAGTTTATTTTTTTCATATCTGTATTACAGCAGATCACAGATGTTGTGGCAGCTATGAGAATACACCCAATTCTGCAGAAGTTGGTTTCCACAGTAAAAAAGGGTAAAGTTCATTTTTGTTATAATTTTAAATGCAATGATTTCTAATCTAGGATTAATTTATTATATTATCACATTATCATTTCACAATTTTGGTTTTGTCAAGGAAATTTGCAGAAAATATAATTGTCAGAATGATTAAAGATGGATAAATGTGTGTAGGTTCCACAAATGAATAACTTTAATAAGTGCTTTAAGCATTAAATTAGTAGACGTTGTGTACTACTGGTATAATTTAGTCATTTGATGCCCAGTTATTGAGGCAGTCATTAAATAACTATCACTTGCTGGTTACTTCTCTAACTGACCTTTCAGACTACAGGGTCAACCTGAAGACTGAAATATTTTTTTGTCAGACAAACTGTCAATTTTTAAGAAAATGAACTTGAGCAGAAATCTAATGCTTTGATAACTGGAGATTTGGACTTTATCTAGTGTGACATTTTTTTCTCTGTGGAAAAATAGATTTTTATAGTTAGCCTGTCTTGTATGATAAAGATAATTATTGTAGATAATTACTAAAACTTCTATAGAAAATCAATTGATTTGTTTCCAGTTAAGGCAAAGTACCAACATTGGAAACAGGAAGTGCTTCTATGGGGAAGTCTCGCATAATGGTGGTTATAAATAATCCTTGTTTCTTCTTCTTTAAAAATGCATTTTCCTTATTTTAAATCTTTTTTTTAAATGGCATTATTGATGTATTTTGAACATTTTGAAAGCATTGTCATGTTTGAAATTTGATTAAGAAAAAAATTGATGCTTGGAAATTGAGGCATGAATACATGATTTCTGAAGTCTACTTTCACTTTGTCAACAGTGTACACACTGAACATAAAATTCTCTTGGATGACAAATGACCCCTACTTTTCTTATCAAATTTTGGTAGTGCAGATGTTGACAGACAATAAAATGTTTGGGTCTTCATAAATGACAAGTCTGTAAACTTTTTTTATTTACTATAAAACTATAGAACCAAAATCAATGGTGGGTTTACACCTTAAAGATTGGTGTTGGTAATTCGCAATATGGAAACTGGGATTGTGTTTTTTTTTCAAATGAACAAGTTGAAGTTAAAACACTCTCTCTGTAAACTCGTCACAATTAGAAAGGTGCATTTTCTTTTAAAGCAGTTTAAAACTATTTATTTCATTTTCTGGTAGTTTAGGTTTGTTAGCACAGCTCTTATAGTTTCAAATAGTTATCCCCCTGAAAGATTTCATTCCAGGAGTTATTGCCCTTTACTGTTTTTCTTTTCATATCCAAACCAAGCTTCATTCTGCCATATAAATAATCTCCATTAATTTGTCTTGTACTATCGCAAATCTTATTCATATCAAATTTAAATGCTAGGAAACTAATATTTAGATATTTTGTACAGATTTATTCTAGCTATTCCGTGTTTCTGTCTGTAAGGCTCTATCTCAAAGGTACTTACCTCTTACTGCTGAGGTTGTGGGTATGAGCCCAGTCCAGATAAAAAACTTCATGTGAGAAAGTTTGCTATCAACATGTGGAAGAACAGTGATGCTGCTGAGACTCATGTATATATAGATCTGAGGTTTTATTTCACCAGTATAACTGCCATATCTATATGCCTATAATGTGTTAAAATGGTATTGAGATTGTTTTGTTATCTACTTGTATCTCTACAGAGAGGCGAGGCCTGTAAGACTGTTGTGAAGATGACAGACCTTCCAGAGGGTTATACACGTGCGGATCCATACTGACTACAGGGAGGCGAGCCCTGTAAGACTGTTATGAAGATGACAGACCTTCCAGAGGGTTATACACGTGCAGATTCATACTGACTACAGGGAGGCAAGTCCTATAAAACTGTTGTGATGATGACAGACCTTCCAGAGGGTTATACAGGCATAGCGCCACCATTGCAAAAAGGAAGTGCTTCCGTGGGGTAGTCGCATAATGGCGGTTGTAAATAATCCTCAATTCTTCTTCTTTAAAAATGCATTTTCCTATTTTTAATGCTCATTTTTTTATTTGAATGGCATTATTGATGTATTTTGAACATTTTGATGGCATTGTCATGTTTGAATTGTGAATTTAGAAAAAAAAAATGATGCTTGGAAATTGGGGTATGAATTCATGATTTCGGAAGTCTACTTTCACTTTGTCACCAGTGTACACACTGAGCAGAAAAAAAATCTCTTATATGACACATGACCCCTACTTTTCTCATCATATTTTGATAGTGCAGAGGTTGACAAACAGTAAAATGTAGGTTTCACTTCTTTCATTTGGGATCCTCTATGAATGACAAGCCTTCAAACTTTTATTATTTACAATAGAATAAAGAACAAAAATCAATGGTGGGGTTACACCTACACGTGCAGATCCATACTGAATACAGGGAGGCGAGGCCTGTAAGACTTGTGAAGATGACAGACCTTCCAGAGGGTTATACACGTGTGGATCTATACTGACTACAGGGAGGCGAGGCCTGTAAGACTGTTGTGATGATGACAGACCTTCCAGAGGGTTATACACGTGCGGATCCATACTGACTACAGGGAGGCGAGGCCTGTAAGACTGTTGTGAATATGACAGACCTTCCAGAGGGTTATACACGTGCAGATTCATACTGACTACAGGGAGGCGAGTCCTGTAAAACTGTTGTGATGATGACAGACCTTCCAGAGGGTTATATACGTGCAGATCCATACTGACTACAGGGAGGCGAGGCCTGTAAGACTTGTGAAGATGACAGACCTTCCAGAGGGTTATACACGTGTGGATCTATACTGACTACAGGGAGGCGAGGCCTGTAAGACTGTTGTGATGATGACAGACCTTCCAGAGGGTTATACACGTGTGGATCCATACTGACTACAGGAGGGCGAGGCCTGTAAGACTGTTGTGATGATGACAGACCTTCCAGAGGGTTATACACGTGCAGATCCATACTGACTACAGGGAGGCGAGGCCTGTAAGACTTATGAAGATGACAAACCTTCCAGAGGGTTATACACGTGTGGATCTATACTGACTACAGGGAGGCGAGGCCTGTAAGACTGTTGTGATGATGACAGACCTTCCAGAGGGTTATACACGTGGAGATCCATACTGACTACAGGGAGGTGAGCCCTGTAAGACTGTTGTGATGATGACAGACCTTCCAGAGGGTTATACACGTGGAGATCCATACTGACTACAGGGAGGTGAGCCCTGTAAGACTGTTGTGATGATGACAGACCTTCCAGAGGGTTATACACGTGTGGATCCATACTGACTACAGGGAGGCGAGCCCTGCAAAACTGTTGTGATGATGACAGACCTTCCAGAGGGTTATACATGTGTGGATCCATACTGACTACAGGGAGGCGAGGCATGTAAAACTGTTGTGATGATGACAGACCTTCCAGAGGGTTCTATATGTGCGGATCCATACTGACTACAGGGGGGCGAGCCCTGTAAGACTGTTGTGATGATGGCAGACCTTCCAGAGGGTTATACACGTGCGGATCCATACTGACTACAGGGGGGCGAGGCCTGTAAGACTGTTGTGATGATGACAGACTTTCCAGAGGGTTATACACTTGGGGATCCATACCCACTACAGGGAGGCGAAGCCTGTAAGACTGTTGTGATGATGACAGACCTTCCAGAGGGTTATACACGTGTGGATCCATACTGACTACAGGGAGGCGAGGCCTGTAAGACTTCTGATAATGACAGACCTTCCAGAGGGTTATACACGTGCGGATCCATACTGACTACAGGGAGGCGAGGCCTGTAAGACTGTTGTGATGATGACAGACCTTCCAGAGGGTTATACATGTGGGGATCCATACTGACTACAGGGAGGCGAAGCCTGTAAGACTGTTGTGATGATGGCAGACCTTCCAGAGGGTTATACACGTGGGGATCCATACTGACTACAGGGAGGCGAGGCCTGTAAGACTGTTGTGATGATGACAGACCTTCCAGAGGGTTATACACTTGGGGATCCATACCGACTACAGGGAGGCGAGGCCTGTAAGACTGTTGTGATGATGACAGACTTTCCAGAGGGTTATACACTTTGCCTTTGGGATCCATACCGACTACAGGGAGGCGAGGCCTGTAAGACTGTTGTGATGATGACAGACCTTCCAGAGGGTTATACACGTGTGGATCCATACTGACTACAGGGAGGCAAGCCCTGCAAAACTGTTGTGATGATGACAGACCTTCCAGAGGGTTATACATGTGTGGATCCATACTGACTACAGGGAGGCGAGGCCTGTAAGACTGTTGTGATGATGGCGAGGCCTGTAAGACTGTTGTGATGATGACAGACCTTCCAGAAGGTTCTACATGTGCGGATCCATACTGACTACAGGGAGGCGAGGCCTGTAAGACTGTTGTGATGATGACAGACCTTCCAGAGGGTTATACATGTGGGGATCCATACTGACTACAGGGAGGCGAGGCCAGTAAGACTTCTGATGATGACAGACCTTCCAGAGGGTTATACACGTGTGGATCCATACTGACTAGGCAGCAGTTCTGTACCGCAACAATTGTGGGAAACGACAACATATAAACTCTAATCTACTCAGGTTTGTTTGCTTAGTTTGAGAGAATATTTAACAAAATTATGATATTATTGTTTTTTCTTCTAATAAAACTCCAGTAATAATCATCATGCCCCAATCCCTTGGGAGTGGTGTGGGTGCCCCAATACCTGGGCAAAGGGTGTGGATGCCCCAATCCCTGGGGAGTGGTGTTGGTGCCCCAATCCCTGGACAAGGGATGTGGGTGCCCCAATCCCTGGGGAGTGGTGTTGGTGCCCCAATCCCTGGACAAGGGATGTGGGTGCCCCAATCCCTGGGCGAAGGTAATGGGTGCCCAAATCCCTGGGCAAAGGGTGTGGGTATTATATTTTGTGGAAAATTTTGTTCACAAAATGCAAATGATTAGGCAAATGCAGATATGCAAAGATCAATGCTTATCTAAGCAAACTCTTTGTTAAAACTAAGTTCCTGTCTGTACACTGCTTAGTTTATTGTGTTGAAAATATTGATTTGCACGAACCACATGGAACCGGTAAATAGTGAACGACAATCACTGCTGCAAACTGATGTACCATATTTATCCACATAAACTTCATCGATTTTAATGTTATTTTGATGTCTTTTTGAAAACTTTAAAAATTGCATATTTTAGATTCATATAGAAGAAATATGGTATTCTAATCTATAAAACACATCTTTTTGAAAGTCAGGAAGAAATAATAATAATGATAATGAATAGTGATAGAACATGAATGTGGGGTTTTGAATAGTGAACACAGAATGTAACAATATACACAGTAAATGAAGGGAGATAACCCACTTTGTATTCATGAACAGGCATTACTAGGTTATCTGTCCAATAATGCCATACAAAGACTGAGTGAATAAATGGACTAATGAATGAAAGAAGGGGGATTGGACAAAATTGATAATGATTTAAATGTGTGTAATTTGGTTAAATATTGTCACATAATAATTTAAGAATTTGTGAAATGAATTATTTCACCATGGTATAAATTTGTATACAGAATTGAATAAAAAAAAACACAGAATATCTTACGCACCAGAAAGCTGTACATTTTTACCCATTTCTGGGCCTCCCAGACCACAAACGCTGGTTCAACCATAGCAAAGCTGAGAAACCTAATTATAAAATGCTGAACATGACATGCATATATCGCCAAATCTTTAAAATTGTCTTTGAAAAACCGCTGCTGGCAGGAATTCTATAAATGAACACTGTTCTTCTGTCTTGGGAGTCCATGTTAGCCAAAACACCAGTCATGTATAAATGACAACTGAATCTCTTTATAAACGTTTTTTTTTTAAACTATCTCAACCGAATAAATAATGAGGGATTGTTGTTTCTACACATGTATTAAATTGTTAGGAAAGAATATGATTGTGATGAGCAAGAATTACAAACAGTCAGCATACTTTCTGACCGTTCCTCACACATACTCCCATCTACAGTACAAGCCATGGTGAAGTTTATTTGGAGTCATTGACTATTAATTTGGAAAGTTTCAAATTGTTATCTAAAATTTATTAATTATTATGGTTTTAATCAGTTGGTCCAGAATACAGAATTACAAACAAAAATCAAGCATACCATGACTTGTAGTTACAAGGGTGGAACGTGGAATAAGTGTGAATATTGGGATTGTCTAATTCTCCGGTCTCTTGGTGTAACCCACCTCCAGCTTTTTGTCACTCTTTTCAGACAGGGGAAAACATGCATAACCACATGTTACACTGCACAATGAATTGTTTGAGACAGACTTCATATTCTTGTATCTGGGCCCGATTAGCTCAGTTGGTAGCATGTCTGACTGTCAATTCAGGGGTCACACCCTGTCACAGTCTCCTTGATGATTTATATACAACATTGCATCTCATTATCATTTATCTCTCACCGCTGATTCAAGTGGGAAAGTTATTTGCAGAAATAGATGTGCTGGTGTACTGGTTAACCTTCTGAATCCCAGGAAAGAGTAGTTTAAACTGATTGTCTAACTGTTAGCCCTAAATGTCATGAAGAAGATGCTAACTATTCAAATAATCAATCAGTAGAGAAGAATTTGTTTATAAACATCTTAAAACTGAGACAGAATTCTATAGTTCCGATATTTACCATTTTCTTTTGTTGTTGTTCATATTTAGATAGTTACATCTGACTGTATAATTTAATTCGTTTTGATTTTAACCCTTTACTCTATAGATACACGTTTTCCCGCACCAATCAAATAAGGCCTTTTAAAACAGTGACGAGCAATCTGAACACTTACTGCACTATTTTCCACTCAGTCAGTTAATATAAACATTATTCATCCATTGCTGATACGTGGTAAATTAATGCTTTCAATATTAGAGGTGTCCAAAGGCGTCTGTATGAAGTAAAGGGTTAAGTAAAGTTTTTAATTAAACTGTGTTAAAAAATGAATAATGGGGTTAGCAACATTTTCCATACCTTACAGGCTATAATTTAATCAGTATTAATCTTTATTCATATTGTAGTATAATTGATAATATATTTGTAAACACGAATAACATTGACAAATATTTTTCTTTTTTTATTTATTCTAAATCTATGTATATCTATTGCCACCAAATACACATATATCACAATACATTGCAAACATTATACCATTCAGTTAAGTGACACAATAAGTGTGAATAATCAATGTTGACTTTTTCATGTAAATTATCTCTATATCAAGGTCTGTGTATATCATATAAACATTGGCTCATGCATCTCATTTGGTCCGTGTATCTCATATAAACATTGATTCATGCATCTCATAAACTTTGGTTCATGCATCTCGTATAAACATTGGTTCTTGTTTCATATATCATATAAACATTGACTCATGCATCTCATTTGGTCCATGTATCTCATATAAACATTGGTTCATGCATCTCATATAAACTTTGGTTCATGCATCTTGTATAAACATTGGTTCATGCATTTCTTATAAAAATTGGTTCATGCATGTCATGAAAATATTAATTTGTGCATCTTGGATATCCATTGGTTCATGTATTTCATATAAACATTGGTTCATGCATCTCGTATAAACATTGGTTCATGTATCTCATATAAACATTGGTTCATATATCTCATAATTTATAAACATTGGTTCATGCATCTTGTATAGACATTGGTTCATGCATCTCGTATAAACATTGGTCCATGCATATTGTAAAAATATCAGTTCATGCATCTCATATAACCATTGGTTCATGTTTCTCATATAAACGTTGGTTCATGCATCTCATATAACCATTGGTTCATGTTTCTCATATAAACTTTGGTTCATTTTTCGCATATAAACATTGGTTCATGTATCTCATATAAACATTAGTTCATGGATCTCATATAAACATTGGTTCATGCATCTCATATGAACATTAGTTCATGTTTCTCATATAAACGTTGGTTCATGCATCTCATATAACCATTGGTTCATGTTTCTCATATAAACTTTGGTTCATTTTTCGCATATAAACATTGGTTCATGTATCTCATATAAACATTAGTTCATGGATCTCATATAAACATTAGTTCATGGATCTCATATAAACAACGGTTCATGTATCTCATATAAACATTGGTTCATGCATCTTGTATAAACATTGGTTCATGTATCTCATATAAACATTGGTTCATGCATCTTGTATAAACATTGGTTCATGTATCTCATATAAACATTGGTTCATGCATCTCGTATAGACATTGGCTCATGCATCTCATATAAACATTGGTTCATGCATCTTGTATGAACATAGAGCCATGCAGTCTCAGGATATGTCCATATGTCTCATATAGATACTGGCCAGTGCATCTTGTTAACAAGGGGTAATTAAAATATATGTGGACTTTTGTAATATCTTTTCAGCAGTATGCTCTGTGGCAAGCCTTAGTGTAACCAAACCCCTTGTAACACGAAGAGCTGACACCGCAACCCTTAGTGTAACAAGAATATTTTGTTTCTATAATAATATCCCGACATATTATGGCAAATTACTCAATTTATACTATTTATATGTTTAATACTGATACTTATAGTTTATGCAACTACCTTGAAATTGGTGAAGGGGTGGGTGGTGAAGGGATTATAGTGCTACCCATGTCTGTCCGGCGTAATGATTTTCTTCACCAAATCACATCTATGTAAAATTCATTTTGTTACACCAAGGGTTGCGGTTATCAATAACCCTTAGTGTAACAAAATTCATATCGGAATTATGGCCCTGGAATCATCAAAACTTGCATTATTTGACATTTTGTGCACTCCACAGCACTCTCAGTTTTTGTTTGATCTTCACTCAGTCAGTTCAAGTTTTGTGTTACTTGATGTTGTGTGCACTTTATTACACCCAGTTTTCATTTGATCTTATTAAACTTGCGCTGTTGTTGTACAAACATGATATCTTTGACAAGTTTCGAATTGACCAAATTATTTAATGTCTGAGTTGTGGCCCTTGAATCATCAAAAATTGCATCATTTGGCTCAACTCTAGCCACTGCAGTTTTCATTTGTTCTTCAGGAAACTTGCACAGTAGTCACAGTAGTCATATATCTGTTATGTATCTGCTGATCACTTTTAACTGTCCGAGGTACATTCCTTTTAAATATTGATTTCTTTGGTATTCTATCACAGGTTAGCACAATCAGTAGCAACCCAGGGGTTGTGGGTTTGAATCCCTGCCTGGACACAGTCTCCGTGATGAATGATATATGACATTACGTCTCATTATTATTCTTCTCTCACTGCTGATTAAAGTGGGAAAATTATCAGTTACTTGCGGAGGTTACTTACTCGAGTACAGGTTAACCTTCCAGAATCCCAGGAAACATTGGTTAGGTTAACTGATCACCTGTTCCTTCACCAATAAATGCGGCTGCCTTGCCTTAAGCAGCCACTCAAGGAAAAGAACAAAGATGATCCCTTAAGGCAGGTAGCTGCTTAATATGGGTTGATTAAAATTATAAAAATGGTAAATAGAAAAGCGGCTGTTTAAGACAAATGGTTGCTTAAGAGAGGTGTCCACTACCACTGGTTTTACTGTAATAACTGTAATGAATTTGGACACCTTTCTTTCTTGTTTCAACTGTGTTCAGCTGATGAATATATTTTCATTAACCATTTATTCCATATACATCACCAGTATATTATATTTTTTGCATTTCTGAACGATGAGCGAAATATGGATTTGTGTGCACCTCATCTCTTGTGTACATGCACAGTATTGTATTACACACTACTGTATTACACACTACTGTATTACACACTACTGTATTACACACTACTGTATTACTCATGTGTAATAGGTGTATCTATTGTTAACCTTCTAACACCTGGCCAGTGGGCACATCATACAAGTACATGTATGCATTTTGTGTCACTACTGGTTCTGTGTTTGTGTCTTAGCTAAGCTAAACTTTATATAAGGGAAAGGGTACCATAAAGGTAATGTGTGGTAAAGTGTTTACTGGTTACTGTAATTTTACTGCTTTCACTGCACATTGGCATGGGATTTAAATCCAGGTGTGAAATTCACAAAGGAAACTCTTAGCTGTTAAATTTAATGAGGTATTTATGAGGTACATTTTAGATGAAATTGAACAGCAAGTAATGGTTCAGTTGTTTTAGTACAAATAGGGCAATAGTTTATTATTTTATTATGTGGAAAAGAAGAAACTTTACTCTCCTTGTCCAGGATATTTCTCAGAATAGGATAAACCCATATATACTGCAAAAAATGAAACCATAATTTGGAATGATTCCTAATGTATTGACAGAGTGGTAGTGCAGTGGATAGAGTGTTGGCTGCTCACATCAGGTTATGAGTTCGATTCCCAGCTCAGTTTTTATGCCTCTCAAAAGCCAACACTTAGCAGTTCTGCTTAGTACTGTTCCATCTGAGACTTTCTTTGCCATCAAGCTAAAATAAATTATAATAATCTAAAACACAATGATCATTTTCTAGTTCATTTTAATGAGCATCACCTGTAAGTCTGATTTTTTTTAAGATTTTTTTTTTTTGAATGGGATATTAATGCCATTTTCAACACATTTTAGGCATATATGGCATAACCAGTTTTATTGGTGGAGGAAGACCTCAGAATGAATCTGAGTAGAACCACCGTCCTTCTGCAAGTAACTGGCTAACTCCTGCCAATAAAGCTTTTTGATGAACTTTTTGTTCAGAAACATGACGTGTTCTTTTCTGCTTCTGTAATACAGTTTTTGAGTTCAGAATGTGTAGTGTTGTTGTTGTCAAATTGATCGCTTCCCATTTTAAATGCGCTAAAATTAATGCTGCAACAACTATCCTAAATCTGATAATCCCAAACTGAATGGGTTGAAATGAATGCGCTAAAATCATTTAAAAAGTTTTGTAAATTTGGGACAATGAAAGCATGAGTTCCCTATGTAAGTGTTGTACTTGCAAGGTATAAAATGACAGATAAACCCGTTATTATGGTAAGTTCCATCTTAAAATAGATTAACATTGTTTCACAATAACGTATTATATTTATAAAATACCAGATTCTACGAAATAACAATAACAAGTTTTCGAGTTTCCGGTAATAGAGTGCATTCAGAAACTGTCCAGAATTGATTTGAATGATTGAATGGTGTTTTACTGCACGTCGACACATGAATAGGTCATTAGAACCATAGACAAAATACACTGAAAATGTTAAACATAGAAGCAAAATTTAAGCCTTAAAGCACATCTAAACATACATACTATATACATGCACATAAATATATATACGCATATGGACATATACTTACCCACATGTACATCAATAAACATTTATAAATAGAAAATAACTGAATTTGTATGCTACCCACAGTGAATTGCACAACATATTTATTTTGATTTGCATGCATGACATTTACATTACATTTATATGACATTCCATTCCAGGAAAATACTTAAAACTTAAGTTGGTTAAAATTTGATGTTTTGGCATTTATAATGGCAATGTAAACACAGTTAAGTGAATGAAAATGGTGAGAGTGTTGCCATGTTTAGAGTCCCATATATGCTGCTACTTAACAACCAAAATATGAATTGCATAGATCTTTAGCTTTACATTAAATTGTCTTGTTTTGCGTTCAAAAAATCAACAAAACCAACAAACCCCAAATTCTCAAAACGGTTAACATGGCCCGATTAGCTCAGTCGGTTGTGTGTCTGACTATCAATCCAGGGGAGCTAGATTCATACAAGCTAATTAGCTTTTTTCTAAATCCCAATTCTTAGAATTGTTTGTCATTTATGAATTGCAAATGTTATGTAATATACTATGTACAGTTCTTGAATAAAATATTGTTTAAACCAATCCAGGGGTTGTGAGTTCAAATCCCCCACCCAGCAACAGTCTCCGTGATGATTGATATACGACATTGTGTCTCATTATCGTTCGTCTCTCACCACTGATTCAAGTGGGAAAGTTATCAGTTACTTGCGGAGACATGATGTGCTCGAGTAGTGGTTAATCCCAGGAAACAGTTAGCCCTCGATGGCATAAAAATGACGCTAAATATTCAATCAATCAATCAATCAAAACAAATAACATAATATTAATATTTTTATCGATTTGCTGTAAAAATATTTTTATGGAAAAACTTCTTTTTCTCTGACAGTGTATAATTATATTAATGAAAGTCATTATTTTATCTTCTTTTTAAAATTCACTAAAATTACTAGAATTAGCCTGGTTAACTCTGCCTAACATTCCTGGGGGCCAGACCAGATTAGCTCAGTCCGTTACGCGCTGACTATCAATCCAGGGGTCATGAGTTCGAATCCATGCCCAGCAATAGGACATTGTGTCTCATTATCATTTGTCTCTCACCGCTTATTCAAGTGGGAAAGTTATCAGTTACTTGCAGAGATGGGGTATGCTCAAGTTCTGGTTAACATTTCAGGATCCCAGGAATCAGTGGTTAGGTTAACTGATCATCTGTTAGTCCTCGATGGCATAAAAATGAAACTATTCAATCAATCAATTATTCCTTGGGTCAGGAGTTTGAATCCCTGGCTATCCACAGTCTCTGCGATGATTGATTTTGTCTCTCACAGCTGAATATTCAAGAGGCAAAGTATCAGTTACTTGCAGAGGGGGGTGTGCTCGAGTACTGGTTAAACTTCCAGGTTCCCAGGAAAAAGTGGTTTAGGTTAACTGATTGCTGTTTAGCCCTCGATGGCACAAACATTATGCTAAATGTTCAAACAAGTACAAAAAAATTAAAATTGCATATATTTTATTTATTTTAGATAAATATGGGTTTTCTTCAGTGAGAAGAATCTATGAAGCCAGATGTGACAGTTGACACACTTCACCACTTCCTGTTGACTTCCAGTTACCCAGCTGTAGCTTTGATTTTGAGGTAAATTGGGGTCATAGTAGGCCATCCAAAAAGCAAAATGACTTATTTTAACTTTTGATGGCAATTTTTAGTAGAATTATTTCAATACCATAACAATAGCATCATGTTATGATGGATGCCGCTCATGAAGTTGCGTTTTAAAGGCACAGTTGAGGTCAAAGGTCAATCAGGTGCAAAAACTAACAAAACGGTAGTGTTTATAAATTATTGTTGCTAATATTACAATTATATTGCTTTTTCTTTAATGACAGGTTGTAAACAGTCTAATGAAACATTTTAAAAGACAATGTAGCATTTCGGTCTTTCTGTTCATATTTATATGAGATGAAAGTTCAATAAGTGAATTTAATAGTATTAATTGCGGAAAATTTTAGTATTTGTTGTTTAGTGTGCAAATATACGATTTATTAACAACCTTAAATGTTATACCTATCTTTGCAGATACAATACCATAATTAACTCTCATTGAAATAAGTGTGTATGCTTGAACGTCTGTATGTTCTGCACAAGACGCTAATACAATGATGAACATTTTTATCATCAATTCGTTTTCAATTGAAATGAGAATCCAGTAGAAATAATAATTATGAATATAATTATATACTTTGGATTAAAGTAAATGTAAATGATAGAGAGTTCATGTTATGATGTAATCAAATTACCTTAATTGTACACCATACTAGTAAAAGTTGTCTCCCCTTATAGAGATATGGCATATGGAGCATCTGAGATGCGTAGAATATTACTTGATACCTCCAGTATAGAAGTATTTGACAAAATTAACAGCTTTTATAAATGACAGTCAGAAGATTTAAAACAGTTGCATTGTGTAAAAAATGATATTTTTAAAGAATACATATTGCGGGTGTTATGACCTTATAATTGCATAGGAAGGAAAATACAATCTAAAATGTCTATTAAGTTAAAAAAACAAATTGTGAAGGATGGGGATATTATCATAGGTGAAGTTGGCTACAGGTAGCTGGGACTACTTTTTTCAATTAAGAAAAATTATAATTATGAATGATTTGACTGTGTTTATTTTCCAATGATTTGTTTACCAGGTGAGTGTACGACATTTACTGGTATTTAATTATCAATGCAGATTGTTTACTAGTAAATAAAGATTTTTAATTGGCTTGATATGGATACATTTGTTTGTTAATAATTGGATAAATTATTAATTTTGTTAATAAATTAATTTTGCGCAAAGGGTAAGAGAATTAACTTAAGAGCATGATTTGTTCAAGTTGTAAGAACTTATTTCACAATCAAAGTAAAAAAATAAGTTTTAACTAAACTAAACTAAAAATAATTAACAGATAGATGATTAATTTCTGAAAACAATAATAAATATAGGTACTTTGAACAATTTAGTTCTTTGTTTTTTTTGAAAAGCTAAGTACATGTATTATGCTTTGAAAAATAAAATAAACTTTTCAACCAACTTTTAACAAAGTTGCTAGGGAGTAGTATGATATCCATTATTATCATTGCGTATGGTCCATTAACTTATGGCAGATTCATCCTCTAGGTCACCCTTAAATAATTTCTTGTTTACCACTTCAGACTCAAACCATTTGGGGGTGGGGGGGGGGGGAGTAGGTAGGTAAAAGTATATTAAACTTGTTTGAAAATAAACCCACTGTGCTATACCGCTACTTAAATGACACGCAGCAACACAGACACCTATGGTGTTAATTACATTATGTAACATGCCAGCGGTGACTTACAGGTCTATTGACCACGGTAGAACCCTGCTGATATGTATGCTTTCATTTTGATTATAATAAGTGTCAGATGGATGAATCTTAATTGAACCCGCAGTATGTGATTGAAAAGAAAATATATAAGAAACTGCCAGCCAAGTAACAACAAATCAAACAAATACATTTAAGCTATTGGTTATTCAAGGTTTCAGAACGATACTTTAGTATGTAAACCCATCCTATTAATATCATTAAATTAACGAAACAAAAACCAAACGTTATAAAATATAACCAGTACTGAGTGAATGGTAGAAAGTATGACATACACTAACTAAGGTATGTGTATCTAGGACTGTCAGTTTACCACAGCTGGCATTCTGGATATTGACTTTTGATGTAAAATAAATAAATTTAAAACAAAAATAAATAAACATGCATGCATGGGCATTATACTTACGATTTAGTGGTTTTAGTTTATGTAACAAATGCATTTATTATAAATTACGAACATATTTGCAGTTTTAAATGTTAAAATATCAAGCCCTGCATGGGAGGTATGCTTATTTAAGTGATAATAAACACAGTTTTGACAGTTTGCAGTTTTTGTCCGTTAATTGTCTGTCATTAGTCCCATGGGTTAAATAAACTAGTCAGTTACATTCCCAGTCTGCAGGAGATGAATGTCAGCATATGTTTTGCTGCAATATTTTATTGCACATTAAAAAAACATATATTACGTATTTTAATTTAAAGAACTGTGGTAAATGAATTCGTGAGTGATAGCAATTTCATATAAATAAATAGATAAAACTAAAAATCAGAACTGTTAATTTCACAAGATAAAAACAATCCTACAATCTTGAAACTATAAAAATGTAGTGTTTTATTTGTATTATTTTTTTTTTTTTTAAATATTATTATCATTGTATCTATTATTATAATATATATATATATTGACTTCTTGATTTGTCACAGGTTTTATATTGGATACATGCATGCACGCTTTTATATTGGATATGTGCATGGATGCATTTTGATTATAATTTGTGCCAGATTAAGGAATCTTAATTAAACTCATGACATGTGATTGAATAAGAAATATATAGTCAAAATCAATACTAAAAAAATGCAGATTTTTTTTATAATATTATTATTATCATCATTATTATTACTTTTTATTATTAATATTATTATCATAGCATTTCATTATTATTATTATTACTACTATTGTTATTTAATAATATTATCATTATTATTACTTTTTATTATTATTATTATAATCATCATTATTTTATAATTATCTTGATATTTTTTCTTCTTTATAATTATTACTATTATCATTATTATTATTATTATTGTTGTTGTTATTTCATACTTGTTGGCCCTTGTCACAGCTTTTATATTGGATAAATTGTTACTTGCTTAAGTGCACGTGAATAGGCGTATCGATTTTGTAGGAAAACAATATATTTACGATTTTATAGGCAGTAAATACATGCTCTTTTTAATTTATTTAAACCATCTGCATGATCAAAAGCTGTTCCTTTTCTAATGTTCATTAGTCAATATAAAATCACGACCTCAAATCACAAAATGACAAATGGTCACCTAGAAATTTATGTTCACTAGTTTTTATTTCCTGTGTCTATCGTGTTATTTCAGCCTGTTTTGTTATTTTGGCATACATACATTTATTTTACATTAATTTAATTTAGCTTGATTGTGAGGTAAGCTCGGAGCTTATGCATACCATTCTCCAGTGCATTCCCTTATTAGATCTGGTACTGAATTGTGTTCCGAGAGGTCATAAGGTAGAGTCCAGGTCAAACTCGCGACCTCTGCCGTCTGAAGCCAGCACTCTATCCACTGCACTACTGACTTATTTTATATTTTAGAATGATATTAATTCAGTACTATTATTTGCACAATATTAATGAGATGTGCATGAGTATACTGTTTTTACTTTAATTGCAATATAACAGTTTTACGTACATTTGTTCACAACTAAGCACAGACTCAGTATAACTATGTTTGGGGAAAATATAAACTAAACTCCAAACTCAATTGAAAACGGGTAATTTTTAGTTTGCCAAAATACTCAAACAAATAGAGTCATAATCATACAATTTTCCGCATATCTATGTTTTGTTTGATTCACAAATGCATTGTTTTTTTGTGTGTTTAAAGCTGTATATTCTTAAATCCAATTAAAATATATGTTCTGTATGTTCTATAATTAATTAATAAAAAAAAAGCAAGGCAAATAATGATTTCATATTACATCTTATTTACATTATATTTATAAAATTATTTATATTTTTGTTGCACAAACCAAATCATGTTTAGCTAAATTGGCCTTGAAACCGTAGATAACCATTGATGTGTCGTCTATTGTATAATAGGTTTTTAAACTTTATTATATTGATGAGCTAAATATTGATATTTATGATATAATTGACAAATTAGTTTAAGCATGTGTTACACCAAAAAACATTTATATATACTACATGGTTTATATTTCTGTGAAAAGAAAATTTCCTTTTTTCATTTGATTTTGGTTATTGACTTCAAGCTCAAATAATGAAGAAAGTGTGTATCCGAATGAACGAGTGCACTCAGTAGCACACAAATAGTTTAGTTATCAGTTATCTTACTGTGTCTAGCGTATAGTACATATACTGCGCATCTGAGTGCACTCAGCATATCTGAGTGCACTCTTAGTGCACTTGATCTATTTCATGCGTTCAGGAGTATGTTTATAATTCAAAATCCAGCGTTCATTAACAGTCCAAGACCGCTCCATCAGCTCTCAATCTGCGCTTCGTTCGCGCTCCATTTAAATAGAAATCTTGTCTGTCTCATCACCTCCCTAAACACTAATGGAGACCATTACGTCAGGCAGTTAATGACAGTATCACACAGTATTACATAGTATCATACAGTTTCACACAGTATCACACAATATCATACAGTATCACGCATTATCACACACTATCATACAGTATCATACAATATCATACAGTATCACACAATATCATACAGTATCACACAATATCATACAGTATCACACATTATCACACAGTATCATACAGTATCACAAATTATCATATAGTATCATACAGTATCACACAGTATAATACAGTATCATACAATATCATACAGTATTACACAGTATCATACAGTATCACACAGTATCATACAATATCAAACAGTATTACACAGTATCATACAGTATCATAAAATATCATACAGTATCATACAATATCATACAGTATCACACAGTATCATACAGCATCACACAATATTATACAGTATCACACAGTATCATACAGTATCATACAATATCATACAGTATTACACAGTATCATACAGTATCATACAATATCATACAGTATTACACAATATTATACAGTATCACACAGTATCATACAATATCATACAGTATTACACAGTTTCATACAGTATCATACAATATCATACACTATCATACAATATCATACAGTATCACACAGTATCATACAGCATCACACAATAATATACAGTATCACAAAGTATCCCACAGTATCATACAGTATCATACAATATCATACAGTATCATATAGTATCATACAGTTTCACACAGTATCACACAATATCATACAGTACCACACATTATCACACAATATCATACAGTATCATACAGTATCATACAGTATCAGACAATATCATACAGTATCATACAGTATCATACAATATCATACAGTATTACACAATATCATAGAGTATCACACAGTATCATACAATATCATACAGTATTACACAGTATCATACAGTATCATACAATATCATACAGTATCATACAATATCATACAGTATCACACAGTATCATACAGCATCACACAATATTATACAGTATCACACAGTATCACACCGTATCATACAGTATCATACAGTAACTCACAGCATCACACAATATTATACAGTATCACACAGTATCACACAATATCATACAGTAACTCACAGCATCACACAATATTATACAGTATCACACAGTATCACACAATATCATACAGTATCACACATTATCACACAATATCATACAGTATCATACAGTATTACACAGTATCATACAATATCATACAGTATCACACAGTATCATACAATATCATACAGTATCATATAGTTTCACACAGTATCACACAGTATCATACAGTATCACACATAATCACACAATATCATACAGTATCATACAATATCATACAGTATCACACAGTACCATACAATTTCACACAATATCATACAGTATAACACAGTATCATACAATATCACACAGTAGCACACAATGTCATACAGTATCATACAGTAACTCACAGCATCACACAATATTATACAGTATCACACAGTATCACACAGTATCATACAGTATCATACAATATCATACAATATCATATAGTATCATACAGTTTCACACAGTATCACACAATATCATACAGTATCACACATTTTCACACAATATCATACAGTATCATACAGTATTACACAGTATCATACAATATCATACAGTATCACACAGTATCATACAATATCATACAGTATCATATAGTAACATACAGTTTCACACAATATCATACAGTATCACACATTATCACACAATATCATACAGTATCATACAATATCATACAGTATCACACAGTACCATACAATTTCACACAATATCATACAGTATAACACAGTATCATACAATATCACACAGTATCACACAATGTCATACAGTATCATACAGTAACTCACAGTATCACACAGTATCATACAGTAGCACACATTATCATACAGTGTCACACAATATTATACAGTACCACACAGTAGCACACATTATCATACAGCATCACACAATATTATACAGTATCACACAGTATCATACAGCATCATACAATATCATACAGTATTACACAGTATCATACAGCATCACACAATAGTATACAGTATCACACAGTATCATACAATATCATACAGTATCATACAATATCATACAGTATTACACAGTATCATACAGCATCACACAATATTATACAGTATCACACAGTATCATACAATATCATACAGTATCATACAATATCATACAGTATTACACAGTATCATACAGCATCACACAATATTATACAGTATCACACAGTATCATACAATATCATACAGTATTACACAGTATCATACAGCATCACACAGTACCATACAGTAGCACACAATATCATACAGCATCACACAATATCATACAGTATCACACAATATCATACAGTATCACACAGTATCATACAGTATCACACAGTATCATACAATATCATACAGTATCACACAATATCATGCAGTATCACACAGTATCATACAGTAGCACACAATATCATACAGTATCATACAGTAACTCACAGTATCACACAATATTATACAGTATCACACAATATCATACAGTATTACACAGTATCATACAGTATCACACAGTATTATACAATATCACACAGTATCATACAATATCATACAGTATCACACAATATTAAACAGTATCACACAATATCAAAAAATATCATACCATATCACACAATTTTATATGGTATCACAAAATATTACACAATATCATACAATATTACACAATATCATACGGCATCACACAAAAAATAATGAAACAGATTGGAGGTGTCAGTAGCTTTATTCTTAAATTATCTTAACCAATTTTCACCAAACTTACTAGAAAGTATTGGAATGAAGTTTTGTTGCTGATATCGTCATAATGTTCCGGTTGATATAAACCTAACCCTCACCTTTGTTGGAGTTATGTCCCTTCATTTATTCTTTATGATTAATATTATCACTTCCTTGGCAGCTCTACTCCACTTCAATTTCTCGCCCAAACATGCCAGGGAGTATCGGTATGAAGTCCAGTAATCATGACAATGGTCTGTTGACTTTTGGCCCTTTATTTATTTGAATTGGTATATCTACCA
Organism: Panopea generosa; assembly: GCA_029582155.1. Taxonomy (NCBI): domain Eukaryota; kingdom Metazoa; phylum Mollusca; class Bivalvia; order Adapedonta; family Hiatellidae; genus Panopea; species Panopea generosa. The sequence goes on along the minus strand of CM055908.1, from coordinate 1,111,590 downwards.
CACTCTCTTATCAGCTCTACTCTCCCTACCCTTAAAGGGATTATATTGGCATATTAACGTCAATTCCCTGTCCTAAACACACATACGCCCAACATGAAGACACACTTATAACTTAGAGATATACGCGGTTAAAGTGTCTAATTGCATTACCTCTTTATTACAAACATCGGGTTTCTGAAGCCACGTTTTTGTTTTTGTTTACATTCGTTGTTTTCAGCGAACCGCTTTTGGGTTTCCGATCACTCATCAGATAACATCGTGAAGACTCGTTCCCAATCTCATTTTCAAGGCTTTATTCGGGAAGTTTACAGAGTTCAATGTAAACATTGCGCAATACTTTATTGCAGGACGTATTAAAGTTTTGGCCAATATTCAATAACTGTTAATTTGATAACTTTCAAATAAATAAAGGTTATACATCAATACATAAGCATTATTTTGTGCAAACTGCATACAGGAAAAGTCTGGATTAACAGCGTGTTTGTGTTACTTGCACATATAATCCCTTTAAGGAATCTAAAAGCACAAACATAAAACTTATAGGCCCTATGCAGCTTATACTGGGGACCTTTTGCTCTTGTGTATAGAATATTAATAGTGTATATGGTACCCGGGTGAGCCAGTACTCTAAAAGGCAAAGTTAGGTTTAGACCCAGCAGTTCAAAACCAATTAGTAGTGCATCGGGTACAACCATTAACATTTTTACATACTCAAAACAACAATTTTAAGCAACAAATAATGAATAAAATGCAAAAGGGTCGGGCTACAAGTTTTAACAACATTGGTTACAGCCCTCCCCAATCCGTTAAAATGCACATACAAATTAAAGTGATGATATTTCTTATATACAAACACAACTCACTTTTACATGCATGCTCAATTACACTAGCACACACACACGCATGCACGCACACACGCACGCACGCACGCACACACACACATGCAAAGAAAAAACAGTAAATATTTTGCTTGAATATAAGTGATTATAATAATGTTCTAAAGAAAAACAAAGTATATAAACATATTCATAAACTATAGAGAAGAAAAAAAGAATTTAAAAGAAAATGACAATATAAAAAAAAGGAAGAAGAGTTATTATTGTCTGCACTCCTAAAAAGGATACCCTCCACCCCATAAAAACATAATTTATGACCACTTTCTTTTCATTTAGATTTTTATTCCAAATAACAACTTGTAAGTATTTAATGGGTGGTATTTTCTTGTTTTGTTAACCGGATGTAGCCTTTGAGTATTATAAATTAGCTTACATTGGAATAAGTAATGTTCAGCATTTTCTAACATGCTACCACAACTGCAAGAAGTATTGTCACATAGGTGTATATTATATAGGTCTGTAGTTAAATTGCTACAATTGTTATACATACGTGCGTGAAGTACAGACATATTTCCGTCTCCAATTAAAAATAAATTTTCATTTATCTTGAAAGTGTTAAAATATGATTTCTATTTCTCAAGTTGTATGGATTTGATTCACCTATTGTAAGTTGAAATAGATGATTTAAATAAGAAGGTAGATTTCCACGAATATAATTGTACATAAGAATTAGTTTCTGCATTTTCCAGTGGTGACATTTGACTTGCACTAAGTTCTATACATCCCATGCTCTACCGTTATCAGGCTGTTTGATAACTTATTGGTAGTTTCCATATCTGACAATAAGGGGTTCTGTGACATGTGGGTTCATGAAACCCATAGAAACAGAATTTTATCTTAAATTGGAACTCACAGCCAGGCCAAGTTAGCTCAGTCGGTTACAGGTTTGACTATCAATCCAGGGATCATGAATACCGGTTTAACCTTTCAGAATGCCAAGAAATAGTGGTTAGGTTAACAGATCATCTGTTATCCCTTGATGGCATAAAATGATGCTAATTATTCATACAAACAAACAATTCTATAAACTATCTTTATGTATGAAGTACAAGACGTCTTCGTATGACATTTGCTCGTTTACGGTTGTCATCACACACAAGTTCAAGGATTGAAACTGGCAGATACACAAGAATACCAGTTGAGAGACATTACTGTTTTTGTCAAATATGTCTTGTGATTTAGAAGACGTATTTCATCTCATCTTAATTTGTTCTGCATATAATATCACAAGAGCCAAATTTATACGCAGTTTTTATATCCGTCACCAAAGTATGTTTAAATTTCTGGCACTACTGTAGACAACAAATAAATTTGAACTTGTTAAATTAAGTAGTTTCATTGTGGAAGCTTTTGCTATTAGACCTGGCATTATTAATAATATAAACATGTAATAAAATACTAATAGATTTTATTTTTTCTGGCGACTAGTAAATATTACAACACTCATTATTGTTTGATAAACTCATACTTTGAAGTTCATCCTCAGTATATTTAATAAATTTAATAACATACAAAAATATATAATCACAAATAATATAATATATATTAACTGATAACTGACATATGATTGTTACAGTCTGTACATTTATCTCTTGGTTATTCACAAATAATTATCTCCATATATATATATGTGTGTGTGTGTGTGTGTGTGTGTGTGTGTGTGTATGTGTGTGTGTGTGCATGCGTGTTTGTGTGCATGCGAGCGTGAGTGTGTTTGTGTAACTGTTTAGTAACAGAAATGGAGATGTTTATTATATAATACATGCATGCGTGTGTGCGTGCATGTGTGCGTATGTGTGTGTGTGACTGTTTAGTAACAAGAGACTGTATTAAATAGTTAAATAGTTTAAGTTAATAAAATGTTCTTCTTCTTCAACCAGATTTTTTTTGTAGTTACTTCTTTTCAATATACATATAATAATGTTAATGAACAGAAATAGACGAAGTTTACAGCTATATCCAAATAAACATAGTAGCTTTCAATGAGTTCCAACAGGCTTGTTTAATGTTTAACCGTGTTCCCATCACACTTATCCCCAACTTCCTAAAATCTTCGTCCGTCATGATTTCTATCTGTTCTAGACGTACCTACAATATATAAAACACCATCAATAAAATTGGCAAACACATAAAGTACCACAAACGACTTTAAATAACAAATAACTCAAATGTGGCCATATATTTCTGTGATATCTACAAATTAAATTATTCAAATGTAATGAAAACTACAGAAATATATTGGTGTGTATGTCTTCCAACGGATGGGTGGAGGTGAATAAGTCCAGCAGCTTTGAAGAGGTTTTTTTTTTTAATTATAAGATTCTACATTTACATATCATGTTATAATATTCAATATAAGTTCAATAGAGCTAAATGCATCCACATATCTGAACTAGTTATGAAATAAAATAAGTTTTAGTGACACATGGTTTCAGTCAAAAGTTGCTATTTCTTGTAAAAAAGCAAGAATTCACAACCATACAGTCTAAGTGTCATGATAACTTGACCAATTGTGTCTAAAAAGATCTGAAACATTCACAACTACATGGTACAATGAAAAGGTGTCTGAAAATAGGAAGAAAAACATACATTTTGATAACAAAAAATGATATTGTGGAACAAATCTTATTTAACATAACATATTTTAGATAAAATTTCAATATCAGAATGATATGGTAGCCACAAAAGCAAACAATTCAAGCTATTTTCATGCTAAAGTACACTATTACCCTGTCTATAAATCAATTCTTATATAAAAAGGACAACACAGTCTCAATAGATAATGCATACATGACATTCAATGTAAAATTTATAGGATTTTCTATAAAAATGGAGAACAAGCAAAAACTACGCCAAAATTCAATGCGACGACAGCCGAAAACAACCAAAGTTAACCATAAACTGGCCGCTTGGTAAGACTGCAACTACTTCCTTTTCATAATTAAACAATAAAAATTAGTACAAAGTCCACTGTAAATATGCAATTTATTTCGTTTTGCAGACAATTCTATTTTTGTATGCAGAAATAATTGGGTGGAGTAATACATTGAATTAAATGTAACTATCACCTTAAAATTCACAATCTGAGCAATAAGCATGTCCATGGGAATTCAGTGTGATCTTGCAGATACTTCAACCTGAATTAAGGGTTGGTAGAGCTTTTACAGATATATGGCAAAACCATTATGATGGAGAGAGTGTCACAAATGTGATATGTTATGAGGACAGGTGTTCATGAAATATGAGACTGAACTGCTCATAAATCTAAACTTAGGGTAAGGGAATACCAAAATGACCATCTACAGAGTAAACCTGCATTCTGTCATGCATTAGACATGATGTATCTCTTTTTGTTTCCACATTTAACAGAATACTGAATCATACAAGGGTAATATGAATATCAAGAAATTGATATATACAAAGTTTGGTCAATGTGTGTAATCTCTATCATAAATGCATAAAAAAAACTGCAAATCTGCACCATCAGTTTAACTGAAATATTTAAAAACTGAGATTGTGTTCAACTATTCCTAGCATGTCCAAATTATAGTTTAATACCTTCTATTAAAAGAAATCAGCATCCCTTCAATTATGCAACATGCAGATCTGTCAATTTCTGTTAACGTTTTACACCACTATCACATTTCCCATAGGGCTTCATTGTTACATTTATGTCCAAAACAGAGTGAAAAATCAAATTCTACAACATGTGCCTGGGCTCAAATTCTTCACTGGTTCAAGATATGCAATTATAAAGGAAAAAAAGCATGCCTTGACCAGGTCTTTTTCTTTAAATTTAATGCTTTTGTGAGACCTATCAATTTCCAGAGTAATAATATGTCAACTATTCACCCACGATGCGGTTCGAACCAACAATTCTGAAATGACACAATATTGTCCAGAAAGCTGGTATCAGCATCAAATTTTCAGTGGTGATTTCTAAAATACTGACCATTTACCTCATGCTTGCAAAAAAAAACATTGCAGTACAAAGCGCTGTAAAAGAAGAAAAAAGAGAACTAAAGTTTAAGTTCTACCTCCTTCATCTATAGGTCCGGAGTACTCAAGGGAGATAATAGTGGTGCCAGTCCTGAAGGATTCAACAATTCTACAACCTGTATGTCATAGATTTACAGACAGAGACAGTATGGTGGATGATCAATATACAAATCATGTGATTGTTATATGATCTACTTTGATAGTCAGAAGACTTCCTTACCTTGTTTTCTTCAAACATGTCGACATACTCTGCCAACCCAATCTTTCTCAGTACTCTAGATATAGTATTATCTGAAAGGCAATAATTGAAAATATGTTGATTGATATACATAGAAATAATATCTGCAAAACACTGAACATGGGTTGTTGTATGTAGCTGGTCAAGAAGATATGCAGCCATACCGGGGACACAAGCTGGTGCATTTGAATTATGCAAATTATATAACCATTGAATGAGGCACTGTAGCATCAAAATATTGTGTGTATAGGTCGACTTAAGATTGTGTAAATGAATGTTTATGTTACAGTGAAAGACATTTCTGTAAATCCAAATGCTTCAGTACCATATGTACATGCCATAAAACCCGCTAACAATTCATTTTACTTGTATATACTTCCTTATAGCACTTGCTACTCCCCTGATTAATGTATACCTACCTCTATTTCACTTGAGGTTTACTATTTTTTATGTAGAGCGCATGGTCCAGTGGTAGAATATTGGACCCATGATCCGGGCTTTGGGGTTCGCTCCTTAACTAGGCTATATATGGTGTCCTTGAGCAAGAACCTTTATCTATATACGTTTATACTATCAATCTTTCTATCCTGCTACACCTCTCTTTAGAGTATTACGTGCGGCCTCGGATCCAAAGGAGGTTTTACGGGATTGAATCACTGATTAACATAGAAGTTCATTGAGATCTTTAACATGTACTGGGTATGACTCTCCCTGTACACGGGACCAACTGCTTTAATTCCCCTCCAAAGCTTTCACAGTACTGGTTATACCAAACAAGACTTCAAGCCAGATTTGTCTTAGTTGTAGAACTTTGTTTCGCTGTTTCACAATCGAGGAAAATTAAATAATTTAAAATATATATTTTCTCCTCAGAAGAAACACCTAATTCTCTCTCCTCCTCTGTCTGTCTGTCTGTCTGTCTGTCTGTTTGACACACACACACACACACACACACACACACACACACACACACGACGGTTCTTTCATTGTTTTATTAGGATTTGATTGTGATCGAATAACCAATACTCGGAACGAGATAAAAGAGTGCTATAAATAGGCTACCACATTTTTCATGCAAAGGAAACTTAAAAGTTAATATGCAAAGCTATCATTACATGTTTATATACTTGTTTCCAAAATTATGTAAAAAAGCAAGAATGATTAGTTCAAATATTGAATGTCAAGTGTCTAAGTAAATTTGAATTGAAGTACAGTTTTGTCATTGGGAATTTGGTAAAATTATGTATACTTTTTTGTGCATTGAAAAGGCCACATTTTCATCAAATTATATAGCAGAAGAATAAAAATGGTACCATATTGTTCAGAAATATTTATTCTATGAATTTTCATCAGTGGAATAATAAAAAAGAGAAATTAAATGAATGCCACTAAAATTAGATTTTTCTGCATTGTGAAGGAGAAATAATATTCTTGACGAATATATATTACATTTTTCTACATTGTAAAGGAGAATTAACATTTAGACATTAATTGGTTTTTGTGTTTTTCGCTCAGAGTTCTGTTAATATCATAATTATGTGACTTAAAAGATCTATAACAGTATACTGCAGTCTCAACAAACGATTACTGTATCGGGTCAAAACGTCCCCAAGTCAAACCCCCCCAGTTTGGTTAAAACATCCCCCATTTGGATTAGAATTCGGCCAAACCCCCCAAGTTTGGTATAAATATCCCCCATTTGGATTAGAATTTGGTCAAACCCCATGTTTGGTCAAAACGTCCCCCATTTGGATTAGAATTTGGTCACCCTTCCCCCCCACCCAATAAAACGTCCCCTAATAATGTTTTATAATATTTTTATATATATTATTTTATCTATTATATTAAACTTGATCAACACCTATATTAATTTAATCAACATCTTTTAACTATATATACATAGCTGTGCAGTAATTTAGCTTGCAGACATTCCCCCTGCATGGTAGCTGTATCACAGGTTCAGTGTTGCCATTTGCCAAACGAGTCACAGGCAATTGCATGCTGACGCGGTCACACTTCTTTCCTACACTAAATACACAGATAGTCCATTATAATTCTATTATCTTAATCTTATAAAAACAATGTTAGTTAAAATGATAATTATCCAACACAATATTCACAGAGACAGACAATAACTATTTAGGTACTAAGAAAGGAAGTGGCTGAATATAATTTTCTGTAGACTTTATAGCTTGAAAAATATTGTTTGCAGCATAATTTATACATTAGATTGATTGAATGATTGAATATTTAGCTTCATTTTTATGCCATCGAGGGCTAACAGAGGATCAGTTAACCTAACCACTGTTTCCTGGGATTAACCAGTACTCGAGCACACCTCATCTCCCCAAGTAACTGATAACTTTCCCACTTGAATCAGCGGTGAGAGACAGATGATAATGAGACACAATGTCGTATATCAATCATCACGGAGACTGCTGCCGGGCGGGGATTCGAACTCACATCCCCTGGATTTATACATTAGAGAGAAAAGATTAAAGGCTTATATTACATTTATTCCAAATGTTTGAACATTTCAGGTTGTAAAATAACTTTAACTGATGCAAGATTTAAGATTAAAAAGACAAGTGTAGATAACTTTGTCATGCATAGATGAATTTAATGATACTTGCTACAAATGATCAATATAAAATGATGATGTGTCGCGAGTAAGACCCACACCCGTACCTCAAAGGTCACAATTTGAGTTTGTTTGACAACACTGAGTCTGTGTGAGATTTCTTGTCCGACCTGCAACTTTGTCATGTATAGAAGGATTTTATAAATACTTGATACAAATGATCAACATATCATGATGACGTGTCACGAGTAAGACCCATACCCATACCTCAAAGGTCAAGGTCATACTCTGAGTTCCTAAATCATCTAGCCAGAGAAAAGAGTAAAACTATTTACTCTCTAAAAATGACCATAACTTGTTTTGTTTTTTAAATCAGTTGTACCAAATAAAAGTTATCAAAGACATATAACAAGTAACCTCAGTTACCAAAGGCATATAGTGGGTTACAAATGGACTCACTTGTGCAGCGGTGCACATTTTGGGCCATATATGGACAAGTGTATCAGTCAAATTTAAAGTTGTTAAAACATCAAACACATGTAAACTATTGTCTGCAGCTAGTATTATTACCCTGTTTGGACACCTTCATTGATTACAATATTAACACATTCTTTAATATTGTGCCATTCAACTATTTTTAACACCAATGGTGTATTTTAAATTATCTGTTAACAACCTTTTTCTTTCATCCATTAGCCCTTTGTTTCTCAATAATGCATTTATTTTGTAATTATAAGATTTAGAATTATTATTTTATTTTATTTCAAAATATATACATGTACAACAACATAGAAATATAACAGTATTTTACAATATCTTAATTTACAAAAACATTATATTTTACAAAGTCAATATTCACAGCAAAGTAGTTTTTTTAAAAGGGTGGGGGGGGGGGGGGGGTGACCAGAAATGGGGGCAGTTTTGACCAAAATGGGGGGGGGGGGGTGTTTTGACTAGATGGTGTTTTGACTAAAGGACGTTTTGACTGTTAGCCAAAGTTTACTCTTCGAGAAAAAATGACAGTGATTGTTTGTATTTATATTTATTAAAGAGTTGTTTAAAACATCAAATGTTGTTCTGTAACTTCTGTGTATCAATATTAATTGTGTTTTTTATTGTAGAAATTGTAAATACAGAAAAGAGGTAATACTTTCTTAGATTTACACAGGAAGTCTATCAGGAATAAAGTCTTTGTAGTACAAGAAAGTACAAACTCCTCCAAGGAGTGAGATGTCAGTTCAAGTCTGACCTTGGACAAATTAATAGGCTTCCATTACTTTTTTATATTAAAGCTTTCAATTGTGCAATGATGTGGACTTTGGTTAAAATATTTGGTATGAAATATGGCTTATTTACACAAATAAGACAAACATTAAGCAATTTTAACTTATAAACTTTTTAAACCCTGTTTAGTTTCCATTCAGTAAGGTAGAATGAAATAAAAATAAAGAATATTTAAATACTTGCATACAATCATTCACTATATAATATAGTGTGTTATTGTCAGTCACTTCAATTATTAATTATTGTATTCTATTTTTTTATAATGTAAAACTTAAACCCGAATAATACTGGTGTGTATGGCATGCTATAAGTACAACTTCAAGCCTTTAGTTACTTAAGATTTGGAGATACTAATAAGTGAACTTTTGATATATGACACTGTCAAAGGTTCGCGTACAGCAGGCTAAAAATAGAATAAGTAACATATTTTATGGTCATTTAGCGAAGAGAGTGGACATCTGATGAGGAAGTATAACTAATAATTAATGATGGGTGGATAAATTAAGGAGGAATTTCATGACCATTGAGCGTAAGTAATTTGGGTTTAGTGCTGAAGCTACACGCTTTAAAAGGCAGATAATTTTTTATTTCAAGGGGGAAGAGTTTACTTTGAAGAGTGCGGATGTGAAGTTATGTAGTAATTTTAGGGAGCAGTTTACTTAGGGCTGGCGAGATGTTAAATCAAGTTGAATTTAGGGAGATTACTTTCGAAGGCAGTGGGGGTTAGTTGCATGGTTTGACTGAGATAATGGTTGATGTTTAAGTAGGAACTGAAACTTAAAATGGGAGCATACTTTGAACTGTATTTTGAACTATATTTTAGAAACTGCATTTGTGTTAAATAGAATTCATTAAAGTTTAAATAACAGTTGTAACAATGTAAAAAATAAATATATAGAAAATGGTGCGTTATGTGTTAATGATGTGCGATGTTGAAGCAATAGAAACTGCATTTCATTTCTCTATGAAAATCAATTGAATATGGATAGTGCTAAAAGTACCAGTTTGCATTTCATTGGCACCATGATGCTGCTTTGCTTTTAGTTTGTAGAACATTACATTTCATGGGATGCTTACTGTAGCCTAGGTAGCCATAAAGATGTGCACAACTGTGCATATTCAACAGGACTGTGAACAAAGTCACTATTCAAACAATGACATTAAATTGGTAGCTAGATACTTCTGTTTTTTTTAATATAAAACAAGAAATGTCACTGTTAAGTGTCACATGCCCCCCAACGTGTCATGATGTTATGTTGATCATTTGTAGCAAGTATCATTAAAATTCATCTATGCATGACAAAGTTACAGGCCAGAAAGGAAATCTCACATTAACTCAGTGTTGTCAAACTCAAATTGTGACCTTGACCTTTGAGGTACAGGTGTGGGTGCACTCACGACAGGTCTTCATGTTCTGTTGATCATTTGTTGCAAGTACAATTTGTTACAAAGTTACAGGCCGGAAACAAAATACCAGGACGGAAGGACGGACGGACACTGCGATTACTATATGCCACCCAAAAATTTTTTGTGGGGGCATAAAAATATCATCCATAATTATTCTTTCATCTTAAATAATTTGAAAATATATTGTAAATTAGACAAGAATGGAAAGTACAATTTTTTAGTTTTCATCAAAAGATGAATATGTATGTATGGTGTTTAGCGTTGCTTTCAACAATTTTTCAGTCATATCGCGATGGTGTCTACTTGAGACAGTATTCTGAGCGCTGTATCATGCCGCAGACACATGGTATGATACCCCACCCAGTCACATTATACTGACACCAGGCCTACCAGTCCTAGAACTCTCCTCTAACTGCTGAGCGTCAAGCGTGGAAGCTTTTAGGACCATTTTTAAAGTATTTGGTATGACCCGGCCGGGGATTGAACCCACAACCTTCCGCATGCAAGGCTGATGCTCTACCACTAGACCATGCCGCGGTCTCGAAAGATGAAAAACATTCTCTAGTCTAGTTCAGACTTCAGACATTAATCTAGCCTGTTTTTCAGTACTGGATCAAACTCAAAACTATGCTATCTTCCTGAAATAAACACAAACTTACTTACTAATATAAGCATTTTTCACTATCCTCATTTCATAAATTCAGAACTGATTTATAATATGTAGTATGAAGCCTCCAACAGATATCCTTAGTTGGGATTGAACCAACATCTTCCATCTTAAAGACAAATGTACTTCATTGTACTAAAAGGATGCATTTTGAAGCTACATTTAACTTACACTGTACATTAGTTATGATAGTTCAAATTCCTGTTTTATTTTTAAGCCTTACAGTAATTCAAGCTTTAAAAATGTTTGCTTTTAAATATCAATTTTGTAAAAATTAAACTGTCACCATTAAGCAAACTGATTCCTTACAGATTCTGGGATAGGAAGGAAACGAGTTTGATTTAAACCAGTTGCATGAAAATGTGTCTGTATGTACTTCACAGGAACAACCCCAGAATTTTGCACTATTACATTCATTCTTGATGGGCAGATCTTACCTATTTTCACTGAGCCTTTTCTATTACATGCACGTTTATTACTTGAAACAGCCTTCTTAACGTTATTTCTATTTGCACTAAGTTTTGACAATTACATATAAAATTCTTGTATACTTCACCACAGACCTTTTTCGTAGCTAAGCACTTAAAAAATACATTATTTGTACATTCCTCATTGGATATCCAACACATAAATTCCTGTTCAGTTTTAAAATTAAATGATTGTATTGAATCTTTATCTACTGGTGGGTTTATGTAAACGTGATCAGTAAAGCTACTGCAGACTGCTACTACCAACGTTATCAAATGCTACTGATGGATCTGAAGTTATTACACTCTCGTTGAAAGAAGTACTTTTGAAGTCATCTACAACAGAAGTATTACCACAATTAAGTAATTCATTTGCTACATTCTGGTATTTTAAAGGAAATGTGGATCCAGTGACATCATCAATTGCAATATTATAATGACCTCCTACACTGGTTGTATACAAAATATGAATAGGAGCTGCTGATATGTAACTATTTTGTTCATCAACAGTGATAGTATAAACAACATTATTATCATTACCAACTTGTGTAACAAAAATATTACGCCTGAAATGCCTACTTAAAGCGACTATACACTCAAATCCAGCATATACACCATCTAAAGATAACCAGTTTAAACCATCACTCATTGATACTTGGATAAAAAAATCATTGAAATCATCTTCATGTTCCCTAATATAAGACACTGCAGTTTGCCGTGACTAAGAATAACTACTTTCATGACCAAATAATCCGAAACTAACAGCTCTAAAAATACAATTGTCATCACCATACACATGCCGCCTAATTAAACCAAAATTACGAACATATTCATCCTGATTAAATACATCAAAAGGTACAAGAGGTCTACTACATGTGTCTACACATTGCATGCTGGAACTGTTCATCTGAATCAAAAGTTGTTTTCTACCATTATAATTAACTACAAAATAGTATGTTCACACAGACACATGTTTGTATTTGTGAAAAAATATATCACCACAGTTAGTATAGAATTTCACAAATCAATATAAATTTTGATGTGCAGAAAATATTTAATTTCCAATAATTAATATAAAAGTATTTTTTAGTAAAATATACTTCAATAACTATTAATTACAATTTGAATATCTATTAAAGTAATACTAGTATATGTATTATCTTTATTTTGCTGTTATACCCGATCAAACACACCTGGAACTATCTAGCTGTGTAAACAGGAACCAGAAGTCTTGAAAGAGAAATACATTAAAATCAATGGTCAAAACATTTGTAGTGCATTCAGTTCTCTCCTTTAATCAAAATCAATAGGTATCAGGTTAGTTTGACTTACCTTGACACACATACACTCTTTATATAAAGGTACAAGGTGAGTTTAACTTACCTTGACACACATACACTCTTCATACACAGGTGTCAGGTGAGTTAAACTTACCTTGACACACATACACTCTTCATAAACAGGTGCCAGGTGAGTAAAACTTACTGTGACACACATACACAGGTGTCAGGTGAGTGACTTACCTTGACATCCATACACAGTTGTCAGGTGAGTGAAACTTACCTTGGCACACATATATTCTTCATACCGAGGTATCAGGTGAGTGAAACTTACCTTGACACACATATATTCTTCATACCCAGGTGTCAGGTGAGTGAAACTTACCTTGGCACACATATACTCTTCATACTCAGGTGTCAGGTGAGTGAAACTTACCCTGACACACATACACTCTTCATACACAGATGTCAGTTGAGTTTAACTTACCTTGGCACACAAACATCAACTTAATTTACTAAATATATATTTAAATTATACCTGGATAATATCTTCAAGTGCCTGATTAGGACCAACTTCAACTAGTTGCTGAGTTGGTGCTACCTGAAATCACAAGTAAATACTTAAGGTGCAAATAAGATACATCAACAGCTTGATAGAATATATATAATTACACAATGTTATTCACAAACAAATTCAGTGAATCCTGGGCAATTGAATAGAACTGATGTCACAGCTCTGTAAACATTGACAAAAAGTGTTACTCTTTCCTTTAAAGAAAAACATATTGTACAATGTGGGAAGATATATGTAATTGTGTTGTTTAAATGCAATTCTATACAACCTGTAAACTTCCTGGAAAAGGATCTACAGCAAACTGTGTTGACGCTACCTACAATCACAGCAAGCGAATATTTCATGACCATACTAATACAAATATAATATCAACTTATTTGTGTGCTAACATATTAAAGTTTTGTATGATATTGTAATGTATTTATTTTTTTTAAATCCAAAGCAATATTTAATTGTGTTTTTTAATGTTTGTTTGAATATTTAGCATCATTATTATGCCATTTATGGCTAACAGATGATCAGTTAAGCTAGCAACTGTTTCCTTGGTTCCTGGAAGGTTAACCAGTACTCAAGCACACCCCAGCTCTGCAAGCAACTGACAACTCTCCTACTTCAGCATCAGTAACAAATGACATTATATAGCAATCATCACTGAGATGGTGACTGTGTGGTGATTTGAACTATGACCCTGAAATGATAGTCAGACATGCTACTGACTGAGCTAACAGGGCACAGCTATTGATGGAATCTAAATGATGATTTTAAAATATACCATTTAATGTATTTAAGTGTATTCATTTTGGTACATAACTCATCCAATAACAGTCTGACCAATTAAGAAAAACATCATCAACAACAATTTCAGGAAGATTTGTATCCATAAGTCATCTTTCTCACACAGAGTGATCAAGCTGAGATGGAAGGAGATGACAATGTCTGTGTAGTGTGTGACAGATGACAAGAAACCGTGTAATATTTGACAATCAAGAGTTATAATTTAGGCAATTATTATACAATTTACACATATAAAGAACTTAAAGCTGAGAGCTTTTTGTTATATAACAAAATAGAAGCTCATTTAACATCCAAATAAAACATAATGATCTACAAAAGTGTAGAAAAATGAATTGACAATAAATATTAGACAATAAAAAACAACTCACATTCAGCCAAAAGCTCAAACAAGCTAAAAAGTAAAGCTGCAGGAAGGAGGAGGGGAAATCTGGAAAACTTTTCAGATGCAACTACCTTTCAAATTATGCTTGAACTTGAGTCGTAAGCAATAGATGTACATGTACATTTTTTTTTAAATATTCCATGAATGGTTGTGACTCAGTTTTAAAGGAATTATATTGAAGAACAAAAAAAAAACCCAGTTAATACAGTCAACTCTCATTATCTCAAACTGTCATATTAAACTACAGAAAATCTCAAAGTATCAAAGTATATTCTTCTTCTTTTTCCAATAGAAATCACACTATTTATCTCAAATAACTGTTTATTTCAAATAACTGATTATCCCAAATAACTGTTTATCTCAAATAACTGATATAACTGATATCTCAAATAACAGTTTATCTGAAATAATTGATTATTCCAAATAACTGGTTATCTCAAATAAATGTTTATCTCAAATAACTGATTATCTCAAATAACTGGTTATCTCAAATAACTGATTATCCCAAATTACTGTTTATCTCAAAGCAACTTCCTGGCACCAATTTCATTAACTGATTTCCCCTCAACTTAATTTTTTTATATTCTAGAACTTCAGTTACATTGTTAGTTTGCCTGTTATCCTTTACCAATGAGTAAAGGTTTGTCCCAACATTAGTGAAACCTGCCCCAGGTCCCCTGGGAGGGTTTGTCTCAAATTCAGTTCTCTGTGGTCATTTAATATTATAATTATAATGAGTTCAAGTAATTATTTAAAGAAGTTGAAATTTTTCTGTTGAGGAAAATTTCAGCGTGAAATGTTTAGTGAAACCAGCCCCTGGTCCCCTGGAAATGTTTGTATCAACTTCAGTTCTGTGTGGTCATTTAATATTATATAATGAGTTCAAGTAATTATTTAAAGAAATTGAAAAAAAAATTTTGTTGAGGAAAATCTCAGCGTGAGATGTTTAATGAAACCGGCCCCTGGTCCCCTGGATTTTGGGATAAAGAGAGTCATCTGTACCTATCTATGTTTGCTCACTGCTCCCTTCAAGGGTAGGTTAAGCAGGATTTAATTACATTGTCATCAAAAGGTATGTTGATTCATAAAGAAAACAGTTCAAACATGTAAATAGGTCACTAAGTTAGGTAGTAGGCAATAAATACACAGCTCAGGATAGCCTTAACAGGCAACAAGAGTTTCTTTATCAGCTTACCAAAATATATTGGAGATCTTCTATCTTAAATAATCACCGGCAAGTCACACCCAGGAATAGAAAACACAAGATTTATCCTCCATTTTTCACTTTAATTGGATTTCCTGTATTTTTTATAGCAGGAAATAATAAATCTCCATACAAAAAAGGACGCAAACAAGTGCTCTACTTTTACGTCTTAATTCCAAGGAAGTAATGGATGGAAGTGCTCAATAAAACTAGTACTTCTGGTATCAGTTCAAGGGTTCCTCGCAACAACCTGTTCTGCCAAAACTGTATTCATTTGCCATTATGTGAAAAGAAACTGTTGGCAAATCAACAAGATTCCTTTGTATTTTGTACAACTTTGTTTACTCATTTATATCTCTATGATTTAATGGTTATGCACTTTCATTGGCTGCTATTCGCTTAATGAAATAATGGCCAGATTTGTAACATCGCTTCTTCACTCAATACACTCCTACTTGTCTGGCGACAAAAGATGAAAACCATCAGAATCCGAGATGCTCTTTACATCAAGGACGTTTCTTAAGATTTTGTAATGTGTTTTAAGTGTTAAACTTTTCTATCAAACATGACTATGAAATTATAATACAATTTCCAGATATGGCTCAACATAAATTTGAATGCATGAGTCCCATGAGCGAAGTGTCAATTGGCATACTGCAGAGAGAGTAGCAGAAATGAACATGGTGACTTGATAAGTGACAGGTTGTAAGAAATTCTTAAAAAAAGTATATACACAGTAATTGCTAATTGTGTTCAATTTCCAAACATGCAAGTTAAAACAATTATTTCTGTCAAATTGAGCAGTACTTTTTAAACAATATACTATTTCTACGTTTATAATAAATTAACAATTTAACTGACCTCGCTTGATCACGCTTGACCCGTATGTCCGATTGGAGGCTATTTTTATAAAAACTTCAGTGCATGCTGTTTCCTGCAAAATCAAGCGATATTAATATTGCTATACCTGTCATATAGAAATTGTAATAACTTTGTCATTTGTGGCTTTACAGGTCTGAAACTTGCACAAATAAATGTTCAAGTGTTGTCTTATCTGAAAGTACAATAAACACTTATCAATAAATAAAAATAAAAAAATTAAGAAAAATGTATGACACTACTCCCATGGATTTATGGTTAAAAGTTAAATTTTAACATATCGGTAATAAGGCAACATGAATAATAGTCAACCGGCACTGTTTGATGACAAAATCAACTGCAACACTTGTTACATTATGTCATCACATCATTTCCTAGAGAGAAAGGGCAAAATCAGGCCTTAAAAAAAATATACATGCATGCATATTGTCAAACTTCAGTGCATGCTGTTTCCTGCAAAATAAAGCGATATTAATATTGCTATACCTGTCATCTAGAAATTGTAATAACTTTGTCATTTGTGGCCATACAGGTCTGAAACTTGCACAAAAACATGTTCAAGTGCTGTCTTATCTGAAAGTACAATAAAAACCTTATCAATAAATAAAAAAAAAAAAATAAGAAAAATGTATGACACTACCACCATGGATTTTTGGTTAAAAGTTAAATTTTAACATATCGGTAATAAAGCAACATGAATAAAAGCTAACCACATCAAATCAACTGCAACACTTGTTATGTTATGTCATCACATCACTTCCTAGAGAGAAAGGGCAAAATCAGGCCTAAAAAAAAATATACATGCATGCATAATGTCAAACTTCTGTGCATAGCTCTTCTCTGAAAAAAAGTATGCCAAACTCAGTCATGTACAATTGGTTACCAGTTCCTGGAGATTGCTGACATCACTATAACTATAGAAACAAACATAATTGTGAAATAAGATTTGTGAGTGAAATCACAGACAATTCACATGCTCTGTTATTATTATCATTATATAACAATCAGAAATTTGAGAAATATTTATCTACTGGAGAAAATCAACATAGATCAATAATGAAACATTATACCCAATCTGACAAGGAAAAAAACTACTTTAAACGTGGTTTTTGTGAAAAGCGAGGTAAAAGATATAGTGCTAAATGGTCCAATAATCATATCGAACAATGAATCATCAAGACTAGACAAGGAGACATTTGATGGTGTAATTTCTTTAGACGACAGTGGCATGCAGAAGTTTGGAACTATTCAAAGTCAGGTACCAGCTTCTATTATACTGCGGCCACGACAGTCTGAACCAACACTGATAGAAAAAGCAGCAAGGAATGCCACTCTATCAAGTCATGACAGTCAAGCAGAGTTGAACACTTACCGGCTTGTACACCTTGGTAAAACCGAGGACATGTTCCATGACGCATACGTCAGTCACCACACATATAGACCAACCTGCAATGCAAAACTGAAATTTGACCTAAACTATGAGGTCAAATGGGGTTTTGCTTGGAGGGAGTGCTCAAAGTGTGAATCTTGTGGATTTGCTTCCAAAGGTTATAACCTGTATGAGGAAATACGGTCAGAAAAGAGAGGACCAAATGCTGCAAATATAAATTTGTCACTTCCTGCTGCGTGCATGGACACACCTATTGGAAATACAGCAATCTGTTTCCTTATGACAAGTTTGCATACGGTCCCGCTCGCTGAAAGCGGCATGCAGCGACGCAGTAATTATGTTGTGATGCAGTAGAGATGGTAGCTGAGAAGGGTTTTGCCCAAGTCAGGAAACAGTTATGTGTAGCAAATGAAGCATGTGGTCTGTTGCCACACAATGGCATTCCTGCTACAGTTGACAGTCAGTATAACAATGCACTGCGGTCTGTGGGTGAAAGGACACCACAGCAGCCAGCCACTCAGGTGACCACAACTATGGTTGAACAATGCAGTAAGCATCAGAAAATCATAGGCATGACATTTGGCAACAAACTGACTCGAGGAAAGAAAAACAATATTGATGAGTCTGCTGTTATAGGTGATGAAAAAAGAGAGACACACAGACTCATGTCTAATATCCTACAGAGTGAGCAACCGATACTTGTTGACAAATTGACAACAGACGGTGACAGTCTGGCACACAAAGGTGTGTCAATAGCTAACGACGAATACTGTAAAGAAGCTTCAACTGAACGACTAGCTGACATAACTCACTTGTCAAAGAGGCTTCTTAATCGACTGAAGTCGACCACTTTCAGTGAAGACATGTTCATGGGAATCACCAAAAGGTGTCGTACCTACCTTCAGGGCCGCTTTGCGCGTGATATTTGCCACAGGGTCAACTTAGAGTTTTCAAACTTACACTTGGTCTGTGATGGCAACTTGAGCAAAATGAAAAAGTACTTACCTGGTCAATATTAACATCAATATTACAGTGTTATTATGACTGCTGTGGAACAACCTGTGCACAAAATTCATTTGTGTATTCAGGCAAGCCTCCATTTAACTGGAAGATGGACTTTGTTCCAGGCAATGCCAAATATTTTGCAATGACCACTAATGATAGACTTTTGGTCAAAAATACAGCTCTACACCTCAGAGATTAGAGTTTGACAAAGACACGCTTTAACAGCAATACAAATAAAATAGAAAGCATAAATAGAGCATGTAACGTTTCAAACCCAAAAGACACTACTTACCCGAGAAATGCCAAGGCACGTAAGTTGAGTGCAGGTTTATGCATCAACGAGGGTCGAGCCAACTCCAACATGGAGAAAATGACAGCACTTGGTGTTCAAATTCCATCAAGTACCAAGGCAGTCAGGGCTCTGAAAAGTAAACAGGACAGAAATGACTTCCACAAGAGACAACAATCAACGTAACAGTACAAACATGCAAGATTTATGAGACGAGTAGCAAATTTCAATAAATACGATGAAATTCATCAAATTGAAACCTACAAAAAGGGATGTTAGACACCTAAAACCACCAAATTAAAACACTTGCACAATGTTTCAGAAACACTTATCATCATTATAATCCCTATATTAAGGTTTAAGTACATGCTGCAGTCCAGATATGCAGATAATACTATCTTACAGAAATCTCCCCATTTACCTGAAAAATTAGGTGGGTGGGGTATGAAATAATACTCAACAAGTACCTGGAAATAAGCAATCTCTGTAAATGGCATGGCCAGATCATGTCTGTGTTGTTTTACACATCTTCCTTTGGGAATTGATGATTTGAGGTTCCAGTGAAAGGTGGTCAAAACGAATACATAAAGAATGTGACATAAATGAGAGGCATCTATTACACCAGGCAAACAAGGTAAATATTGCTGTGTAGTACACATAAACATAAGTCTGTGAGCATGGACTCCCCCAGTATAACCATCTGGATATTTAACATACTGTCTGCCTTACATAGGACAAGCTATGTCTTTCTGCTTGGTTGCAAATTCCGTCGAATCCCAAAAACATGCATCCTTAATTGTTACTGACATTTGGAGCTATTTTAGTAAACAATATCATTAAATATTTATCAAAAAATTGAAAGTCAGCATCGTCAGCCATTTTGGGAGGTCTCAAATACAGACATAATCACAACAAATCGAAAAAAGTTCCAATCATGGTCATTTACCTGCTTTTCTGGAAGAAATCAGCATCACTGCATTCGCCACATGTCAGTCTGTCCGATTGTGTTAACGTCTCACACCACAATTAAATTTCCCATAGGGCTCCATTGTAACATTATTATCAACCACAATGTGAAAAATCCAAATCTGCAGCATGTGTCTGGGCTCAAATTCTTGACTGGTTCAATATCTGCAAATATGAACAAAAAAATACATATGTTGACCAGGTTTGTTTTTTTTAAATTCAAAGTTTTTGAAGGACCTGTCAATTTCCAGAGAAATAATACGCCAACAATTCATCACCAATACCATTCGACCCATCAAATCTAAAATGTCACAGAATTGTCTAGAAACCTGGTATCAGCATCAAATTTTCAGGGGTGATTTCTAAAATATTGACCATTTAACACATCATAAGAATAAATAAATCAAGGCAATGTAAAGTCCTGAAAATAGAAGAAAAAGACAACTATAGTTTTAATACTACCTCCTTCATCCGGAGTATTCAAGGGAGATAATAATGGCATGTGTCCTGAAATATCACTCTCATACAAGTGGGCATAAATATCACTCTCATACAAGTGGGTTTCTCAAATAATAATGATTTTCAATAGTTCAACAAGAAAACATTATTTTTAAATCAAGATGTTTGTATATGCATGTATATCAAGATTATGTATATTTTATGTATATGTTTGTGTGTGTGTGTGGGTGGGTATGGCCAGGAATTGCCAAAAACATAGACACTATATATTACCATCTCTGGCACAGACAAGTAGTGATAGAGCAGACGACATCAGACAAGTCGAGGTCAGACTTCATCCTGGTCATAACTTCATGTAGTAACAGGGGTACTGTCTGGGGAGAGAATTCAGCTTTGGTGTCATCTAAAATATAACATGAAACGTTGAGCTATTTACAAAACAACACTGCAACTTGCAATGTTTAAGCATCCTGATACATAAAGGAAGTAGTCTAATATCTCACCTTGTGTCAGGTTACATATCTATTTATGAAACAGAAAAAAATGTTTGTTTTTCATCTAAATCATCAATGACTTGCCTGTTTCACTTCATAAAAGCCAAAAGTATAAAATTAACACTTAAATAAAACTTTATTTCACCTATAAAAGAATCAACTCTGACTATTAAGGCACGATGAACCTCAACCATTATATTACATACATGTTTCACCATTTCCATGTTGATCAGTTGTACATAAATATTTTTTCATGTGCATTGTGCATTGCTATTCATATGGAAGGACCCTAGTTGACATGGTAATTTGTAGTTGGTGGCCTTAATCCCCATATAGCCATATGTAGTGTCTTGTAAGTTAGTTGTTTATACTCATTTTTTGATTGATTGTAAAGTAAGCTGTGTATCATTCTCGAGTGTATTTCTGAACCAGTACCAGGTGTTATATTTAAAAACCCAGGGATTGGACCCAAAACCTCAGGTGTGAGCAGGAACAACCTCTCAATCCATTACATTATTACCAAGCATGTACATGTACATGGTAGTTTATACTAATCTATTTTAGTTTAATTGCAAAGAAAGCTCAGAGCTTGTATGAACCACTCCTCTTCCTGGGTAGAACCAGTACTGAGTGGTGATGCATGTGGTTGACTAGGGATTGAACCTGCAGCCTCTGGCAAGAGCAGCAAACACTATCCACTGAACTACCCCCTGATTCAGCACATACTTAGAATTTGTTCTACTCAACAAGACTTCATTTTTTCAAGAACTTATTTCATAATATCAATGTAAAAATAATAAGTTTGAACTTTAACATAGTTTGGTTTCACTTACCTCATACCTGATTCAACAAAGTAAAATAAAGGAAATAATAAATAATTGACCATACATGTTGTTGCCTTTACATCAGTTGCTATGACAACGTTTTTTACATTTAAGTATATAAAATGTGTAACCAATATAACTCACCTTTTCAAACAGACTGAATACCCACAATTCCTCACATGCTAGACTTAAGACAGTGGAATATTGGCATCTTCAAAAGTAATAAATATTTGTCAGGCAATTGTGAAATAAAATTTTTTTGTCAACTGTAATGTATATTGCTACATACCAAATAAATCAAATTGTATTATCAAAATAATTTACAGCACAGGTGTGTAACTAACCAAGGACATATTTTTGATACTAACAAAGTGTAATATCACTTCTGATTTATAACTCTGCATTTTCCGGATAATTCACCTATCTTAAGTAAAATACTGAACTACTTTTCAACTTGTTCGAATAATTTATAAATGATTATGATTTGTCATGGTAAAATGTTGTTGTTGTTTTTTCAGCTACTAATTAGTAGCTCATTTATTCTTGCACACCAGATATCTGTATTTTTACCAGAGTTAGATTTTTCTATCTCAATTAGGGCTGAGATAAAATTCTCAGTGCTGTGACGTTGGAACCATCTAGATGACGTAACGTATAAAATATATATGATGTAAATCATGTAATTAAACATTTTAAAAGCAATCGTTGTAAAATCTATAATGATAAATTAGGTAAAAATAAATATTCAATGTGTTCGGTATGCAAGAAAAAAAATCATTCATTGCTTTTTCGGTTCGGATAGAAAATTCCGTCCCTTGGACTAACTGTTTCAAGAGAACTCTGCAGAGCCTCGTTCCCACCAAAACAGATAACCCTCGGGACAGAATTTTCTATCCGAACCTCAAACCCATGTAAGATTCTTATATTCACTCCGTCAATGAGTGTGTTGTAGGTCGAGGAGGGACATCCCACTGCATACTTTACAATATCAATATATTTATCAATGATGACTGGCACACAACTCTCATTCTCAGTCAGTTACCACTATATACAACTATTACTTAAACGCTTAAAAAAAAACACTAAAATTTTAATGATTATGTGAACATTCTTTAATCAATATCAATAAAATGAACTGCAGATTATACATGTTAATATATATAGCATCGAGGTTTTTTTGGCAGCAGAAAACCGTAAATGCATTTTATATTCACACGAGTAGAACCTTCACTATTCTGCTAGTAACTTCTCACATTGAAATCAGCTGGTATGCTCAAACCCATGACCTTAATAATGAGAATTAAATGAAGTTGTCATGATATGTTGATCATTTGTAGCAAGTATCAACAAAAAACATCTATGCATGACAAAGTTACAGGCCGGAAACTAAATCTCACACAAACCCAAAGTGTTGTCAAACAAACTCAAATTGTGGCTTGACCTTTGAGGTACAGGTGTGGGTCTTACTCGTGACACATTGTCATGTGATGTTGATCATTTGTAGCAACTATCAACAAAATCCATCTATGCATGACAGTCACAGACTGGAAACCAAATACCAGATGGAAGGACGGATGGATGGAAAGACGGACATTGCTATTACTATATGCCACCCAAAATTTTTTTTGGGGGGGGCATGAAAATATGTCATGGGCTTATTACACCCCTACAACCTGACTGTCATGTGATAAACAGGTTTATCAAACTACTGGGAAAGGGTAAGGATCTTTTTCTTCACCAACTTACTTGTTGCTATGTGTATCCTCTTCTGTCACTCCCCATTTTAGATCCACCTCGTGCACATTGATGAAGTGTTTCTTACCAAGAGCACGCAACTCTGGGAACATAAATCGTGTGAGCAAGTCACGTTCACCATGCAAGTCACAGAATGTGGAAGAGATGAACACACGTGCAGATCTCCAACTGAAATGCATGGACATGCACATCATTTTGTATCTTTGAAATTAAACAGACAGTTTTGATGTAATATAATAGCCTGGCTGTTGTAGTAACAAGGAATATTGTACAATTATATTATTATACATGCGTTGCAATAGTGTAGTGGATAGAGCGTTGACCGATCATACGAAAGTTGCGGGTTCAATCCACAAAAAGCAAGATGCCTCTCAAAATACAACACTCAATACTGGTGATACCTGGGAAGCAGACTCGGGAGCGGGTCATATAAGTTCTGGGCTTTCTTTGTAATCAAGCTAATAAAATAGTATAACTAAAAACAGCTGCCATGATGAATGTGAGATTTGTATAATAAAATGGTGTTTGTGATGTCAGCTGTAGAGGTCTGGCTACACTCAAGTTGGATATGGTCAGTTTGTCATCCAAAAACTTCATGTAAGAAAGTTTGCCAGTTACTTGTGGAAGGACGGTGGTTTTGGAAGGTTAACAAGATTCAGGCACAACTTTCTCTTCAAATAACTGATAACTATCCCACTTGAATCAGACAGAAAGCAGTGAAAATTCACAAAAATGTTTTTCATTCATAAATTAATTGTTTATTTCTTTATAAATGAAACATCTTTAGTTACTTGCTATCCGTTGTTAAATAACTGAAAATTACATGTACTGTTGAAAACATACAACATAACATACATGTATATACAAAATAAGTAAATAAAAAATGTTACCTCAAGATCTGGTCACTGAATCCAGATATATAGGTGTTGTTTTTGTGCTCAGGTTTTATGTCCTGTCACAAACCTGGAAATAAGTACAAACACATATATTGTAGCTAACATCTTAACTCAAGAAAACATGAAAATACTGAAAATAGTTTGTACAGTTATCATGATGCCCGGCTCACTTTCATTCTCCCTATACATTTTTTAAACATACAGAAAACCTGTGTAAGAGGTCACCTCTATTAAGCAGCCACTTGTCTTAAGTAGCCACATATGTTCTATGCTTTCAGAGCAAAATATCCTGTATTATACAAAAAACCGGCCTTAAAAGGCCACTTTTACTCCTTCCTTTGAATGTTCCTTAAAGACAGGTTTGACTGTATTTTCGTAGAAGTATCTTTCATGGGTTTGAGGTTCAGATAGAAAATTCCATCCTGATGGACAACAGTTTTGGGAATAAGGCTCAAGAGACTGAATTTTCTGTCTGAACCAAAAACGCAATGTATGATTATTTTTCTTGCATATCAAACACACGGAATACTGATTTTAATTTAAATTATTATTATATTTTTACCACAATGACTTTTAAGACATCAAATAAGTTACATTAAGTAATATGCTTAAATACCCAACATCATAAACGTCACAGCAGGTTAGGATGAGCACGTGACGGGGTTGTTGGATGAAAAATCCATACTCTGTAAAAATCTGTATGCAAGAATTTATATTCCCTTCTCATGCTGACATAACAAACCATTTGTAAGTTTTCCCATTACCAGTATCGATAAGTGAATCATTTCCTACAACATAAAAAACAAGAGACACATTTACACCTTTAATTAGTCTACTTGTCACTTAGATAAAAGAAATTCATTTGGACAGCTAGCTGTATGAAATAGATAAGGAGACTACAGTATAGAATATACATTGAAGTCAGCTTCAAGTAGCCATAATTCTGCTATCCTCTGCACTACTGCCTTGCTTTTGAGCCCAGCTTCCGAAAATTACAATCTTTCTCTCCATCCTTTCTCCCCAGATAACAGCCTTTCTCTTCATCCTTTCTCTCCATCTTCTCCTTCCCTGGATTACAACCTTCTCTCCATCCTTTCTCCCTTGATTACAACCTTTCTCTCCATCCTTTCCTCCAGATAACAGCCTTTATCTTCATCCTCCCTCCCTGGATTACAACCTTCTCTCCATCTTCTCCTTCCCTGGATTACAACCTTCTCTCCAGCCTTTCTCCCTGGATCACAGCCTTTCTCTCCATCCTTTCTCACCAGATAACAGCCTTTCTCTTCATCCTTTCTCCCTGGATTACAGCCTTTCTCTCCATCTTTTCCATCCCTGGATTACAATCTTCTCTCCATCCTTTCTCCCTGGATTACAGCCTTTCTCTCCATCCTTTCTCGCCAGATAACAGCCTTTCTCTTCATCCTTTCTCCCTGGATTACAGCCTTTCTCTCCATCTTCTCCATCCCTGGATTACAACCTTCTCTCCATCCTTTCTCCCTGGATTACAGACTTTCTCTCCATCCTTTCTCGCCAGATAACAGCCTTTCTCTTCATCCTTTCTCCCTGGATAACCGCCTTTCTCTCCATCTTCTCCCTCCCTGGTTTACAGCCTTTTTCTCCATCCTTTCTTGCTTGATTACAACCTTTCTCTCGAACTTCTACCTGATAAACAGCCTTTCACTCCAACTTTTCTCCCTGGATTGTAGCCTTTCTCTCTATCATGTTCCCTGGATTACAGCCTTTCTCTCCATCCTTTCTCCCTGATATACAGCCTTTCATTCCATCCTTTCTCCCTGGAGTGCAGCTTTTCTCTCCATCCTTTCTCCCTGGATTAGTCTTTCTCTCAATCCTTTCTCCCTGATTTACAACTTTTCTCTCCATCCTTACTCCCTGGATTACAGCCATTCACTCCACCCTTTCTCCCTGGATTGCAGTCTTTTTCTCCATCCTTTCTCCCTGATATACAGCCTTTCACTCCATCCTTTCTCCCTGGATTGCAGCCTTTCTCTCCATCCTTTCTCCTTGGATTACAATCTTTGTCTCCATCCTTTTCCCCTGATTAACAGTCTCTCTCCATCCTTTTTCCCTGATTTACAACCTTTCACACCACCTTTCTCCCTGGATTGCAGCCTTTATCTCCTCCTTTCTCTCTGGATTACAGCCTTTTTCCCTGAATAACAGCTTTTCACTCCACCCTTTCTCTCTAGATTGCAGACTTTATTTCCATCCTTTCTCCCCAGATTACAGCCTTTCTCTCCATCCTTTTTCCCAAGATTACAGCTTTTCTCTCCATCCTTTCACCCCAGATTACAGCTTTTCTCTCCACCCTTTCTCCCTTGATTACAGCCTTTCTCTCTATCCTTTCTCCTTTGAATACAGCTTTTCTCTCCATCCTTTCTCCCTGGATTACAGCCTTACTCTCCATCCTTTCCCATGAATAACATCCTTTCTTTTCATCCTTTCTCACTACATTACACTTTTTTCTCCAGCCTTTCTCCCTGATTTACAGCCTTCTCTCCATCCTTTTGCCCCAGACAACAGCCTTTCTCTCCATCCCTTCTCCCCAGATAAGCCTTTCTCTCCATATTTTCTCCCCAGACAACAGCCTTTCTCTTGAACCTTTCTCCCAAGATTACAGCTTTCTCTCCATCCTTTATCCCTGGATTACAGCCTTTCTCTCCATTCTTTCTCCATGATTTGCAGCCTTTCTCTCCATCCTTTCTCACTGGATTACAGCCTTTCTCTCCATCCTTTCTCCCTAGATTACAGCTTTTCTCTCCATCCTTTCTCCCTGATTTACAGCCTTCTCTCTCCATGGATTACATGATTATACCTATACTAATTCAAACCTCATGTAAAAAATACCAAAGAAATTTGAAATAAAAACTTCAAATAACCAATGTCACAAAACACAGATCACTTACCTACAAGTATTTCTAGCAAACGATACATTGACAGAGTTGATCTGAAGCTGGCCCACCATTAATTTCACATAGACCGTAATATTAGCACAGTAGAATGTCACACTTACAGTTGTGCTCCGAACTCCATGAGAATTTCCAAAATTCATATTCAATTCAAGCAGAACACTGCTTCCAATTTCACAATTTTGCTCAAAGCAAAAGTAGGTGTCCCTATTTCACATACAGGGGTCAAATCAGCCAAATTATACAAAATTCTTACCGTCTAAGAAATAGTCCCATCTGTGTGTTATAGCTACCAGTCCACTCAATTCTGCACCATTCTCTGGGAAAATATATTCCCTTCACAATTTCACATTGCAATAGTACCTGTCAAGTGCATTTTCACAAGGATCTGGTTGCAGGTTTGATCCTAACACTAACACAATGTGTGATGCCATTGAGCAAGACACTTTATCTGCATATTTGAGTATTGGTTCTACCCAGGAAAGCTTCGAGAGTGATTTCTGTATTAAAGTTGCAAAATCTTGTTTCTCAATCGATGTAAAATAAAAGTTTAAAACACGCGGGATTGGAATGTCATGGATTTGATCTCCCACAACAACCATACATGGGGTCCTTCAACAAGGTACTATATGCATATGCTTCACAGTAATGCTTCTACCTAGGAATACATCAAGCTTCATTTGTATAATTTGTAAGAAATTGTTCCAAAATCAATGTAAAAAAAATGCCACAACCGCTAAAATCGAACTTAGCCTTAGTTTTATCATTATTAACATTGTATCAAAATTTCAAAAGATTCAATTTAGGCATTCTTAAGTTATTGCACAGAAACCCCAAAAAGTTTGACAGATGAACAGAAACAACTCTACGATAAAGTCACAACAATCAAACTTAGCCTGTGTTTTGTCATTATAAACATTGTATGATATTTTCAAGAGATTTGATTAAGGCATTCTTAATGTACAATAATATACGGAAACCAAAGTGTGACGATTTTTCACAAATTAAAGGGGCATAACTCTACAACGCCAAAAGCGGCTACCCCGAAAATCAAACTAGTCTGAGTGTTGTCAGTATAAACATTGTATTAATATTTTAAAACATTTTTGCATGGAAACCAAAAGTGTAATGGACAGTAGGACAGAAAAACAGACAGATAGACCCAATTTAGTGTCTCCCGCTTTTCGCAAATTGGGGGACAATAAATAAAGTATCAAAATAGTTGAACACAATCAGTTTTCATTTTGCCTTTACAAACATACATGTACAAACTGAAAAAGTGACAAACCTGGATCCAGATGACATCTCTCAGATGTTCCAACAGAACAAGTATAGGCAGTCCAGCTTCAAACTCAAACAAACCAGGAATCTGTATGGAATGGTGACGATAAAATAGAGAAGCTGTGATAAGCCCTGTGATTTAACCCAACTAGATTATAATATTTTGCTGATCAACTCATGAGCAATATTATTAATTTTGTTCTTATTGATGATAAAATTTCTATGGTTACTGGTACATAAGAATAAAAAGATGTAAATACTTTCCAATTTCTACATTGACACTTAATTGTATGGTTTGAGATTCAATTTCAATTTTTAATGACTTTTCCGTTATCTTGAACACATTTAAATTTTTTTGACTGTTGGAACACATAACATTTCTTCAGTGGCAATAATTCATAATGAAATGGGTAAACTACAGTATGGCATATGAGTTATATTGTAAAACTATATTTTAAATTAATTTATTTTAGCTCAATTGCTCTGATCTTATATGAACTGTTCACAAGGCTATTTCCTTGTTAGAACTCATATTCAATGTTGTTTTTGAGAGACATCAAACTGAGCTGAGGACCAAACCCACAATCTCTGGTGTGAGCGGCCAACACTCTGTCTATTACACTACCACCCCACTGTTATTGTACTGTAGTTAAAAAGCTATTCTTATGAATTAGAGGAGAACTGTTTGTACATGTAACAGTTTAAACAACTTGTCTAATCTATCTAAGATAGCAATGGTTCATATTGGAGCTAACAAAATCTTGGCAGTAGTGTAGTGAATAGAGAGTTGGCTACTCACGCCAGAGGTTGCAGGTTCAATCTCCAGCTCAACCTGATGCCTCTCAAAAAACAACTCAGTGCTACCAAGGAGGCAGACTTAAAAGCAATTCATATAAGCATTGAGCTTTCTTCACAACCAATATTGTTGTTGTTGTAAGGTGTTTAGCGTCGCTTTCAACAATTTTTCAGTGATATCGTGACGGTGTCTACTTCAGACAGTATTCTGAGCACTGTCAAACTGGAGTATCAGGCCGCAGACACATGGTACGATACCCCACCCAGTCACATTATACTGACACCGTGCCGACTAGACCTAGAACTATCTTCTAAATACTGAGCCTCAAGCGAGGAAGCTTCTAGTACAAATTTTATAGTATTTGGTATGACCCGGTTGGGGATCCAACCCACGACCTTCCACATGCGAGGCAGATGCTCTACCACTAGACCACACTGCTGTCTCTTCTTTTTTTCTTCACAATCAAGTTTAAACTAAACTAACAAAGGCTGAATGTTTTTAAGTACGTACATCTATCAGCTCTTGGTGAGCACAGTGGACATGTTCTCGAAGATGGTCCCCTTGTCAAGTTCTATGGTGCAGTTCTTCTCAACAGAGCTGTCAAATATGAAGAGTACACACTCCTCACACGGGTACTTACACATCAATCCCAGCAACACAGTCACTTCCTGCATCTTTAAAAAGAATTGGTGGACAATTGTGTACATTCTATTGTTTAAACTAGATTGGAACAATTTTGTTAAAAATGTTGATGAAAATTTGACTGCTGGTAAATTTCATATCAGATTATAAATTAAATAGCCAGTAAATCATAGATTAGTTGAATAATTAGATAGCTGGTGAATCAGATATCAGTTGAATAATTAGATCACAGGTGAATCAAATATCAGTTGAATAATTAGATAGCTGGTTAATCAGATATTGTTGAATATTTAGATAGCTAGTCAATCAGATATCAATTGTATAATTAGAAAGCTAGTGAATCAATTATAAGATGATAAATTAGATAGCTAATGAAAATGATATCAGATGAATATTTAGATAGCTGGTGAATCAGATATCAGTTGAATGATTAGAGAGCTGGTTAATCAAAAATAAGACGATAAATTAGATACATGAAGCAATTGTTAATTAGATAGCTTATATTATTATTATTATCATCAACTTTATTTCCTCCAACTTAATGAAGATTGTACAAATACATATACCGGTATATTAAACTGTAAACAAAAATAATCAACATTGAAATATAAGTATAATACAACATTTCGATATACACTCAATTTTTCTGTGTGTTAGTAATCGAGTACTATATACATACATTAACATGTAAATAATACGCATCTTATCATCATTATCACATAAACATTTTATGCTTTATATATCGTTTACTCAGGTTATACCAGTGAATTGCTTCTGTTTCTTGACACTAATCTTTATGTCCATTTTATCATAGTTTACATATTAAATACATTTATTAGAGCACCGTTATCTCACTTAGTTATTCAAATCAACAATACGTGTTTTCTATGAGTCGTATAACTTTTTTATATATAATCTATTTAGAATCATAAATTTTGGAAATTGTTCTATTGCTAAAACATTTTGTAGTCGTCCATCTACCATGCATAGCATGTATAGCATATTTGTTTTAGAGTCAATCACCTGTATTGGTGTATCAATGTGGTCTATAACTATGTCTTCTAGCTTAACCATTTTCAGGACGACATGTTGATCAAGTTGAATGATGTTCTGTGAAGCTGACTTCACTACGTCATTAGTAGATGGAGGTAGCTGAGCACAGTGTAAATTCCCATCATTGTCTAATTTAGGTGAATATTCAGTTATGTTCTCACTGTGATTGTAGTTGGGTATTGTTGTATGGGAATTGTTATGTCATAAACACATGAGTTGATAGGGCTTTCCAGACCTAGAACTATCCTGTAAATCCTTGGTGCCTAGCAAGGAATCTTCTAGCTTCTACCATTTTTAAGTGCTTCTTGTAATGACCTGGACGGAGATAAGAGTCTACAACCTCCAGCGTACAAGGCAGATACTCTACTTTGGGACCAAGGTTGTGCTTCTTATATTTTCATTTTGTATTTTCATAATAATATCATGAACCAATTACAAAGAGTTTGTGCAAAGATCATTAATAAATAGAGAATCTTCTATGGTGCACTTTTATTATTTAATTTATTAAATGAGTTGGCAAAAATATGATTTTTCTCTCCTTATAGAGGTGACCTGGTAAATCATTTCCCTGAGTTATGTGGTAAAAAGAATCTTATTTCTGTACTAATTGATTATTGAGTTTATTAAAGATAACAAAAAGTATTCAAGTCTCCGTGATAACTGATATACAACATTATGTCTCATTATTATTTGTCTATCACCTCTGGTTCAAGTGGGATAGTTATCAGTTACTTGCAGAGATGGGGTGTGTTCGAGTACTGGTTAAACTTTTAGGATCCCAGGAAACAGTGGTAAGGTTAACTGATCATCTGTTAGCTGTTGATGGCATTTAATGATGCTAAATATTCAATCAATTCTGTCTACACTAACTTCCAAACACTGTCCTCTATCCAAGTCGCTTTGTAAAATAGTCCCTTCCATATCTTTGAAGATATGCTCCTGACAAGCAAAAATAATGGGGGAAAAATAAAGCTGAAAAAGGTAGATAATTATGTCATTATTCAAGATAAAGTTAGGAATCTTTCACTATGCACTTCCACACATTACACAATATTTAATTTACTGACCTTGAGATTAGTGGGTTCTGTGAATGGCTTGCTTGTATTGAACTTGGTGGGTATACTGTTGGACGTACTCCACCTGTCTGAAGCTACTGTCTCCCGTGTGTGGTATACAATCACCGTGTAACAGTCTCTTTAACACCTGGAGGGCCTCAGTGAACAATCCAATGTCGGCAAGTACACTTCAAGATTAATCCATCAATAGTTCTCTGTAGGTCATGGCATATGAACGTGGGGAAGACCTGTTTCAGCGGCAGGATCTGTACAAGAGTTAGAGACACATGGTGGATTAGCGTTCTACCATTAAAGACTATGTGTAAAAAGTTGTGACAGTAATGTAAAGGGTAGTGTGTTGGTTGCTCTCGCCAGAGGTTGCAGGTTTGATCCCAATCACAACCCAGTGTTTTTTTTCAGCCATTTTTATAGCCGATATTGGGTCATATTCCCAAAGGCAAATAGTATCTTTTTTTCCCAATTGAATGGTAAAAATTCCCAAATGAAAGCTTCAAAAATGTAAATTGAAACTTGCCATATTTCCTTGATAAAATAAAGAAAGTTTTCCCCATTCTAAATTTAGTATGACATTGATTATTTAATTAAATGGCCTGATAAGCAAGTGTACACTTTTTATAAATATATAAATATATTTAATGCAAAAAAATTTCCCAATGTTAATGAAAATGCCACTAAAATTCCCAATTCCAAGGGTATGGGTCATCTTCCCAAAATGGTGAAAAAAAACACTGCAACCCATTACCTCTCAAAAACAACAGTCAGTACTGATTCTAGCCAGGAAAATAAATTAGTATAAACTAAAGGCTGTATTGTTAATGAATCATTATTAAAACAGATCTGAGCAAAATTGTATTGTGTTGTTGCATGGGTGAGACAAGGTCAGCTATGTATTATAATCTAGAAAAAATAACTTAAACAGTTTACAGAGATGCATTCCAATCAATCCGTTGAGCATATGTTCTCACCAGTTCCAGTTGACTGATTTTATTTTAGTTCAATTCAGAGTGAGTCCAACAGGTTTTTTAATTGGTTTCCTGAATAAAACCAGTACTAGGTTTTGTTGATGACAGATCATTGGGCTGAAACTGGGGGATCAAACCTGCAACCTCTGGTGCGAGTGTCAAGATCCTGTATCCTCTACAACCACTCCAACCCCTCCTTCCAAGTTGGGTACTCAAGTTGGAGAAATATGGGGAAAGTGATCTGGCAACACCAGTATTATTATTCTATGTTTATTATATGTTTGAAACACCAAGAAATGATTTAAAACACACATGTGTTACTCTTACACTGGTTAAATACAGTCACAATTCTTAAATGAACATTTAAAATAAATCACAAATTGGATAAAAAACAAAACTGAACCTTACAAACAAATTGTGCTGCCAGGTGGCCAGTTCCTCAATCACCTGGCATAGATCTGCCACAAGCTGCCTACCATCTGCCCAGTATTTCTTTGACAATCTATCGACACCGGGTATTAAGTTTGTCACTTCACATCCCTCCCCAAATTCATACATGGCGTAATCTTTATCTGCCAGGGGGTGGGGTTCAGATGCTTTGAACAATGCCTGGTGTAAAAAAAAAGAAATGATAAAAAATGAAGAAGAATATTTAACTTAAACTGTTACAGTTTATTTTTACAAAACAAGGATTTCTACATTGTATACACAACTTATATTCACACATCATTTATCAGAACATATATATCATACAATACTTATTTATGATTTAATATATGTTTTGTTATGTTATCAAATGTATCAAAATACTGAGGATGAACTTAAATGAATGAGTTTATCAATAAAATGTGTATCATAATATTTTCTTGTCACGAGAAAAAAAAACATTGCTCTGTTTCTACTGCTTAGATAGAAATTAAAGGAAAATATTCACTACTTTAGATTCATAGAATTATCACAATTTAAGTCCATGAATTATTAAATATTTCTTTTGTTTATTGTCTTAATGCTTTTTGTACATGTATATATAAATTTGGAACAACTCTAATAAAGCAGATTTAATAGAAAACATAATTTACATAAATTCAGAGGGTCGTGGGTTCAATCCTCCCCCACGGCTATGTGTAGTGTCCTTGAGCAAAATACTTTTTCCGCATATGCTTAATACTGGTTCTACCCAGGAAGACTTCAAACATGATTTGTATAAGTTGTAATAACTTGTTTCACAATCAAAGTAAACTAATCAAGTTTATACTATCAACCTTGAAGAGATATCCAGATAGGAAGCAGCATTCTGTTTTCAACCCAAGGTCAGAGGTCAAAATGAACCTGAAAATCAGAAGTTTGTTTCATATTTTATTTTCAACAGGTCACAGACTTTCATAGTCAATATGACAATCAGTCACTGTAATATCATAATTCAGTTTTATTTTTATCATTCTTCTTGCCAACTCTATGTATTCGATTATCACAACTGGTTAACCAGCATGCAACATAACAATACATGAAATTATGCTTGATGAAACCACATACATGTCTTAACACAAAATCAGGGCAGAAAACCAGTATGTAGGACCCTGTTGTGATGATCAGGGCAGACAAACCAGTATGTAGGACCCTGGTGTAATGATCAGGGCAGACAAACCAGTATGTAAGAAAACCAGTATGTAGGACCCTGGTGTAATGATCAGGGCAGACAAACCAGTATGTAGGACCCTGGTGTGATGATCAGGGCAGACAAACCAGTATGTAGGACCCTGTTGTGATTATCAGGGCAGACAAAACAGTATGTACGACCCTGGTGTGATGATCAGTGCAGATATACCAGTATGTAGGACCCTGTTGTGATGATCAGGGCAGACAAACCAGTATGTAGGACCCTGGTGTGATGATCAGGGCAGACAAACCAGTATGTAGGACCCTGGTGTAATGATCAGGGCAGACAAACCAGTATGTAGGACCCTGGTGTGATGATCAGGGCAGACAAACCAGTATGTAGGACCCTGTTGTGATTATCAGGGCAGACAAAACAGTATGTAGGACCCTGGTGTGATGATCAGGGCAGATATACCAGTATGTAGGACCCTGTTGTGATGATCAGGGCAGACAAACCAGTATGTAGGACCCTGGTGTGATGATCAGGGCAGACAAACCAGTATGTAGGACCCTGTTGTGATGATAAGGGCAGACAAACCAGTATGTAGGACCCTGGTGTGATGATCAGGGCAGACAAACCAGTATGTAGGACCCTGTTGTGATGATCAGGTCAGACAAACCAGTATGTAGGACCCTGTTGTGATGATCAGGGCAGACAAACCAGCATGTAGGACCCTGGTGTGATGATCAGGGCAGACAAACCAGCATGTAGGACCCTGTTGTGATGATCAGGGCAGACAAACCAGTATGTAGGACCCTGGTGTGATGATCAGGGCAGACAAACCAGTATGTAGGACCCTGGTGTAATGATCAGGGCAGACAAACCAGTATGTAGGACCCTGGTGTGATGTTCAGAGCAGACAAACCAGTATGTAGGACCCTGTTGTGATGTTCAGGGCAGACAAACCAGTATGTAGGACCCTGTTGTGATGATCAGGGCAGACAAACCAGTATGTAGGACCCTGGTGTGATGTTCAGGGCAGACAAACCAGTATGTAGGACCCTGTTGTGATGATCAGGGCAGACAAACCAGTATGTAGGACCCTGGTGTAATGATCAGGGCAGACAAACCAGTATGTAGGAAAACCAGTATGTAGGACCCTGGTGTGATGTTCAGGGCTGACAAACCAGTATGTAGGACCCTGTTGTGATGATCAGGGCAGACAAACAAGTATGTAGGACCCTGGTGTGATGATCAGAGCAGACAAACCAGTATGTAGGAAAACCAGTATGTAGGACCCTGGTGTGATGTTCAGGGCTGACAAACCAGTATGTAGGACCCTGGTGTGATGATCAGAGCAGACAAACCAGTATGTAGGACCCTGGTGTGATGATCAGGGCAGACAAACCAGTATGTAGGACCCTGGTGTTGTGATGATCAGATTTTTTAGTGACAGCATCAGAAGAAAGTAGACGAAACAACCACCATCCTTACACATACATTGGTAACAGAAAATGGTGATAATAAAAATCCTTTTTTTTTTATTTAAAAATACATTTCCTGTATTTAATGCTCTTTTTTTTTTATCTCAATGACATTATTGATGTATTTGAAATATTTTAGTCCTTTAAAAACGTTTCATTCGTTGTAAAAGTAAGGAGGAAAATTAATTGTCGTTTACACTAAAAACTAGCCCATGTTCTTCTTCTTCTTCCATATACTGAGCTGGGTTCTTGAAAGAACGTACGTAGATTTCTGATGTTGTATTACATAGAATAGAATATAACAAAGAATATTGATAAATAACTGTAAACTTAAAATTGTTTTAAAATTTCAACTCTGCTATTGTATTATTATCATTGTAACAAACAGATTAGCGCGAAATGTTAAATTGATGATGTTGGAATTTTATCGCGAATACACATGACAAAAGTTCTCAAATTACATTTTATCGTGATTTGTGTGTTTATAGATCTATTTTCTGTCTAAAATAAAATGTGTTAAACAATTTGTCATAGCAAGTTCATTTTATGTTTTTATACTTACTGCCAGACTCTCGTTTATGAATAAATCGAAGATTCAATACTTCAGTTCCATTTGTCATGTGCTTTGGGGTCTTGATCACCTGCGACGCTTGCTTGTGTTTTTTTCATATTGTGTCACATGACTTACACGTGTTGCTTGCAATTTATCAACCATATCTTCATAATACCATATCGGGGCAAACCCCTCCTAGGGACCTAGGCATGCATCGTAATACCGACAAAGACTGTTAGTATTTAAAAATATATAAGGGCCTATTACAAAGCAGGCCCGTGGCTACTCTGAGGCCCAGGAAGCAGGTGTTTTTGTTCCCTGTTTTTATTATAACGCGGTGTTGCATTTTAAAACTAAATATATTGTAATACCATTCCCTAGTACAACATAACCGCAAGAAAGGAATATGAACCTATGGGGACGGTGTTGTACGTATACATATATAAGTAACGGTTCGGAATTGTCCGTGCATCCAATCAGTTTCGCGATATTTTATTATCGAAGATAACCGAAAACAAAAGGGTGTTATTGTAGGGCTGTTCAGATGAAACCGAACAAAATATTTGCAACTGTTGCAAACTATATCATACATGCTGTTAATACAATTTGTGAATCAGGGTATGTGTTAAAATTGAAATAAAAAGAAACAGTAATAAAAAAATCTGTGTTGCACGTGATTAAAAAAAAAGTCAGACAAAGGCATCTAAAAACTTTGAAGGACCACTATTTACACTACTATTTAATCACCACAACTACATTTGTGCTTTGAAAGTTTACCTTAAGTATTCTATTTATGTTCTGGGACATTGTTTATTAATTATTATGCGAAATTGCATATTACTTCTCTACTCTAC
Organism: Panopea generosa; assembly: GCA_029582155.1. NCBI lineage: Eukaryota > Metazoa > Mollusca > Bivalvia > Adapedonta > Hiatellidae > Panopea > Panopea generosa. Next base: position 1,073,634 of record CM055908.1, on the reverse strand, counting down.
TCTACTCTACTCTACTCTACTCTACTCTACTCTACTCTACTCTACTCTACTCTACTCTTCTCTACTCTACATACTTGAATGTATATTACAATGTCAGCAAACGTATCTGATAATTGGGTTGCGTTCAGCACCGTTAAACAGCAAACACGTTTGATACCTGGTTCCCTAAAAGTGTTGCGAGTTGTGTGCTAATTTGAGATTGAGCCAGTGTCCAGGAAAATAAGTTGGTTAACGCATATCCGAACTGAACGCAGCTTTGGAATTTGTTACACTATTTGTATTATTGGACGGATAGTCAAAACATGATTGTAGTAGTAAAGTTTATATAAAATTAATGCATCAATAATTAAAGCTTATATTTCATACTGACGCATGCAGGGATATAAACGACTTCCTGAAGGCCTCGCTTAGATATGTGGGCTGTTCGGACGTGAGGTTTACTTGTATTGAAAATAAACACATCTTATCATATTGTTAATATGAAATTTATTTTTATTTCAAAATTAAAAAATAGAACATATTGTATACATAGCATTTATTTTAGATAACAACACATACATAATTTATAATACGGTATGATAATGTGTTGTTTTTTGTTGTTTTTTTGCATTCAGCACATACAATATTGTTATGTTCAGTTTTGAATCGCGTATATTTGTTATCAACAACATATACAATGTCGCCATGGTTCATAACTTGGTGATATATTATTATTTTAAATGCAGGCATGTGCGAGCATGGATGCGTGAAACTTGAATGTGTATTGCAATGTCACCAAGCTTGTCTGATTTTTTTTCTCCAATTTCCAGAATATTATAGAATATAGTTTATGAACGTCACTATATACTGTTATTGAACCTAAAACACAGCATCTGATGAACTGTTATCCAGTTTAGGCATGTCACTGTTTAACATTATCCACGCGTTTTAACATACTATCTGAGGAAAATCAATGTATCTCATTGTCCGAACAACTTAACACAATGTCGGATGTACATGGATATAGTTTATGTATTTCACCGTATACAGGAACTTGAATGTAATTTATAAACGTTACTGTATGATGTTGTTATGTAAACTATTGTACAAAGCGTCTGATCACTGGAACTAGCACAAAGATTGTGAATCAACTGTATACTTCTGCCACTGGAACACAACTTATGATAGTCACTGTAGAATCTCCCGTGTAATAATTGGAACATGGTTTATGAACGTCATTATGCTGTAGTATTAGCCATCTTCCTTCTTCTCTCATTCTCTGCGGATTAGTGGTCCAGTGTTTAGCGCCTTGGACTGCGAACACAGGGGTTGCAGGCTCGATCCCCCATGCCTCAATATAAAATTACTAAACAGTCGTTCGGATGAGACTTTAACAAAAATTGGGGTCACATATATCGGTGTTTAACACCGGGCTTAAAAGAACCAGGGACACTACAAAAGGGTTTTCTGTATTTAAATTTACTAATACTCTTCTGGATGTGTCGCCCATATCGGAAACCGGTGGCGACGATTATCATCATCTCTTTCCCTGGGTACTTCACTTCAGTTACTCAGTCAACAAGTTTGCTGTAAGGTTTTAGACAATGTATTCAATGGTAGATGAGATGTGCAGCATTGGCTACATCACACATTAAATTAAATATAACATAAAGTTTAAATGGGTGGTTATAATGTCTCCTTATTTTCTTGTATGGCGGTAGTAAATAATATCCTATACTAAATCAACGAATCCTCGATTGCAAGATATGGAAATAATTTGAACATGGATTGTTATAATTGCATATACTTAATCCTTTACCCTATGACATTTACCAGTGCAAGTTAGATATATAATTTTGTGCTGTTGTTGTCCATGCTGTGATATATGGCGTGTGTTGGTAGAATGTGATAAACCTATGGATCTGTATCCAGAACCGTGATGAATACAGAGCAGTATATGCTGTATTAATATAAATTAAGTCCAATGAACCCAACAAACAAGCTTTATCAAGAGCATCTTAAGCAAAACACAATTCAAGAGTGGCTTGGTTGCGTGCGATTCTTTAGCTCCTGGATTTGGTTCCTCAGGCTTGTTTCCATGGATATCAGAACTCCAACCAATTAATTCCACCCTAACAATGTTTTATCCCAATGATTTCTTTGCATATAATTAAAACATGACCAATGAATTTCTTAAGCAAGATAGAATACCTCACTACAACAACGTGCAAATCATTAAGGTGGTCACAGAATCTACTTTGTCTGCAAGTGGTCCTTAATTGCTATTAAGGCTAGACGTTAGAACGGAAATTGTCATTGGAATGGACTATTAAAATGATTTAAAAGTTTCCCCTAGCAGTTTTCGAGCAAGTGTTAAAATTGAATAGCCTGGCATGAATTTCTTATCTCTAACTCCCAGACTTTGGTTAAGGAAATAAATATACGAACAATGTTTATAAAAAGAAAATATGAAGGAAAAGAATATTTAAAAAAAGAACATATTAACACATATTATAAAACATATCAGAGCTATGAAGTGAAAAATAAATGACAAGAATAAATATTCTAAATATCATACCATAATTGTGTTTAAAACAGCAGGGTAATACCATTACCATTGCCATCACAATACCTCGAATTATCCTAAATATCTAAATGCTGATAGCAAAGTACCTGTGGAGATGGGTGCACTCGAGTACTGGCTAGGTTTCCAGGATCCAAGGCTAGGTTAATTGATCGTTACCTTCTAGTTACATATTTCAAGTCTTTAGTTTAAACTTATTTATTTTACTTCGATTGTGAAACAAGTTCTTACAACTTCTTACAACAAATCACACCCGAGGTCTTCCCAGGTAGAACCAGTACAAAACATATGCAGAAAATGTGTCTTGCTCAAGGACACCACACAAAATCGTGTGGGAGGATCAAACCACGATCTTCCAGTCGTGGGTTCAATGCTGTACCACTGGACCACGCGCTCCACAGTTTCGAGTCTGTTAATAACCATGACAACAACTTTTATATTATGACTAAAAATAAGACAGCATAATTCAAAAATGGGCGGGCGGATGAATGGATGGATGGATAACAGATCTAAGAAGCTTTGTGAATATGGCCCCTGAACTCTGTAACAGTGTTCTTTTTATTAAAAGCATACTGTTATGGATGAATTATATCTTAAAATATCGCTGTTATTTTATGTTTTTGGAAATAATGTCGTAGTTTGTGTTAGAATTGATCGTCGAGTGGTAAACGCTTTGGTCTTTCAATCCGGATATCGTTGGTTCGATCTTCGCCACCTCCCGAATCTGCTGGACAAAAGTTACAATTACAAAAACCCTTGATCCTCTCTATAATAAATATATATTTAAAGTTCACAACAACAAATTAAATGTTCACAAAATCAGTTGCAATTACTTTGCCTATAGGCTATTTAACCATGTTCTATTGTAGCTGGAGTTTGATTACTAACACCTTATTGAAAACATACAATACGGTGTTAATCTATAATTGCTGGGCATAGAACATTCTTTCAATAACCCTGGTTCGCAATAAGAATCTTTACTACTCACCTTTAAGACGCCAAACTGGTAACATCATACAAAGCTTATATACGATTTACTGGCTAAACTTACGTTGTTTCAAAGACATTATTGCTTAATATTTGTTATTATCTCAGTGCTTAATTAAGATCTACTTTAATCATGTTCGCTCGTGTGTCTCAGGCTGTGTCTTCTGCTCTGGTAGCTGTGAGAGACTGGTGTTCTTCTTGGTTTGGAAGGAATGCAGAGGTAAGTTACTTACTTTTTCTCGTTAAACTATATGTACAGCTTTTTTGTTTCATATTTCAGTGTTGACTACTTCATATTACTGGTCCCCGACAGCGCCTCCCAGTAATCATCAGAAATTGATTGTTGAGAACACAGGGGCCAGTGACACTATATATTCTGTATCTCTATGTATAGTGTTATAAAAACGTATTTAGTGTACTATATATTGGGATATATAATTATATTGTCACTGGCCCTGTGGTTGGAAGTAAAGCGTAGAGTTCCCAGATATACTTCACTGATTCGCTGAAACGCGTGCTTTAAGTGCGCGAGCATTGCGCGGGAAATCATTTCTATGTGGCGAGTTTGTGCTTTGGAAGGAAATTATAGTGTAATTCACAAAGGAGTATGTATACCAGAGTACAACAGGTACAATGTTATTAAACTAGGTAACGTTTGAAAAATTAAAAATACCGGAACTAAAAGCCGGGTCTAGCCCTGCCAGTCTTCTTACATAGTCAACTATTAATATAAGGCCAGAGAGTCATAATGTGGGTCAAGATGCTTCTGAAATAAACATGCCCTTGGTCTAAATTATATTCTGCGTTGGATGAGGCAGTGTTCACAACAAATATGTGTATTTATTGGATTCCAAACGTCCATAACTTATCCCTTAATGTCGTCCAGTGTGTTATGTGACCTGGGGTCAATAGTCCCGCCCTTGAGTTATTTGGTGTTAAGTTGGCAAGACACTCCTTTAATTTCTTGTGATTTCTAAATTACTGTAGAACTTCTAAGAAATGTAAAATATATATAATAATATTTTATATTGCTTTTGTTTTAATTCCATTTCGACCACAGGTCAGATTAGTATCGTTTTCTAAGATGCCCAAAACCCCCAAATTTGTTATGAATTTAGAAACTCTGTTACTGTGAAATACAATTCTAAACGCTGTTGTAATACTTGTACTGTGTGATATGATTTGCTAATGTTGACCAGTAGCTATACCAAGAACCTATAGAAGAATACGTAATTCCTTGGCTAAGTAAAGCTAATGCTATATGTATTTATGTGTATTCGATAATCAAAATAAACAGTACCTGCTACATGTATCTCAGAAACATCACACATGGGCCTAAGGCCATATTTTCCAATTATAGATGATTAACCTACTGACCATAAACTATACAAATATCAAATAATAAACTATGGACGTAGTACAACAATAATTGAGCTGTTTCCAAAGCGAAACATGTAAACACGTGAATGCCATTTTCACAATAATACTACCAAAAATGTAGACACAGTACACAAATAACTGTATCTCCATTTTTATTATGAAAAAAAATGTGCACACTTTACATTTTTATTTAAAAATGTAAAGTTCTATTTTCAAAATATGGACATAGCATATGTTCCTATTTTGGAAAGTTGTAAAGTCGCGGTATTTGATAATTCCGGCAGCTTTATTGTATTTGGCCTCCCTCTAGAAAATTTGATAATTCCATAAGCCTATTTAGAACTTGATTAGAACGCGTTTCTCCTCCAGACCTAGCACATATCGAGCATTGACCAAAATCAACACTAGGTCCCAGTATTGTCTGACATTGTCCAGAATGAGATTCCCAATATGTTGAAATATTTATAAGTTAAATTAATAACTTATGAAAAAAGCATTTATGACAGGAATAAAAATAAATACAACACAATTTATAATAAGATGAAGCAATTCGACCGAGCCTTCATGGTGATTGTTATACACCACTCATTAACTAAATACACTTTGGAACCTTGTGTTACACTATCTCGTGACTTAGTGTCCTTAGGTCTCTGCAATATCACACTGCATATTTTCTGCAGCAGACCCAGCTTGGCTATTGTTAGACAACAATCTGCAGCACATTTACCGTGATTACTTCTGTTATCATATCACTGTTTAGCAATCATTGTCCATCTTGAATATAGCATCACAGTTTTCTTCAGTCTTTAAGTGTCAAAATTTCATTGGCATAAGCAATAAACATAGCGACTCATATATAAAAAAAAAAATATAAATCTTTATAACACTTTATCAAATTAAAAACCATTATTATAATATACAAGGACCAAAGACTTATTATAAGTCCTTGCTAAAGAAACGTGCTGGCCCTCCTTTGTAAGCGTCGAATATGATAAAAATAAAAATTGTAGCCGGAACGTCGCCAGGTTAGTCGTAATATAACCGGATTTTAGTATCACCCGGAAGTTGCCGCCCCGGAAGTCAACAGCAACAAACGCTTGTAAACAACGTTCTCGCGCGTTATTTGTTAGAAAACATGTCGCACACAAATAAAATCCAACATTTACAATGTCATATATAATATAATATTGGTAGCTGTCTGTATTGACAAAATTATACAATGATACTAATTTAACTGATTACAATCAAATATGTATGTTGACAATGGATCCACGGCTGGTATTTATAGTAATGAGTTATTTGCCGAGTGATTTTAAATATGCTGAGAATATTACCGTTCCCCGAGAAACCGCCACTGCCTTTTTGGCATTGAACTGAATTGCTTGGTGCGCTCAGTAATGAGCATGGGTGGTGCGATTGTCAACTAGATCAAATATAGAAACAAAAGCAAATAGCTGTATGTAAAGCCCCTACAAAAATAAAACTATACTGAACCGTGAACGGAACAACCAATCCGCCACGTTTGTATTTCCATATTTGTCAAAATGTTGATAATCGTTATTCAATTTTTACACAACATTAAACATTACAAGGTTAAAAGGTTATTATAAACTTGATTTTAAATGTTTGGGATTTTAAAAAACAAATCTTGTTGGCAGAGTCCAGGAATTATATAGAGATCGAAGGAAATGCAACTGATTGATATTTTGTGAAGGCTCGCTTAATAGTGTTCTACAAAATAATCCACCATGTAGTAGCTATCAACCCGCTGAATAACCTACTAGTCCCTGCTGACTCCAGTCTTAGACTTGGCAATATCCACTGTTGCAAACATTCAGACATCCAAAGACACAAATATTCATTCTACCCCAGAACGCTAATACAATGGAACATACTCCAGACCTCTTCATACTAGGTGGCCATAGTGGATGCTTTTAAAGCCCTTATCACTGTAGCAGTCTTTGCCCCCATTCTCCACCTGTAGACCCATCATCAAATGTATATAGTTTTAAAAATAACACTTCAAAGTCGTCCCTGAGCACCTCAAACTGTATTAGCCTGATATGAAAAGGCGTGGATGGACATCTTTTTTATTATTTGGATATCTCATCTGCTATCGGAAGACCCAAAATTAAAAAAAAATGTCAAAAGGCTCCTTAGAGACGTGCAATATGTCGCACTAAAACTGTATATACTGCATCACTAACATTTTTAAAACATTTATGGTGCTGGCTAAAAATCTTCATAAATGAAGAAGTGTTGTATTTCGAAGAAGAGAAGTATTCACGCAAAATCTTGCAATATCTCGTTTTCATTTGTTACCGACCTCAAGACCCTCATCCCTACCCCTTGCCAACCCCGCCCGTTTTTTTAATATTTTTTTTAAAAATTATTTTGTTATAAATCAAATACTCTGCCCTATTTCATCTTTGTTACCAACCCTGTTAACAACCCTGTTACCAACACTAGGTACCTAACCCCAACCCCCCTTCCCCCCCCCCCCCTCCTTATTTTTTATTTTTATTTTTTTTAAAAAATTATTTCGTATTAAATCAAATTCTCTGCCCCGTTTAAACTTTGTTACCAACCCTAAGTACCTAACCTACCCCCCACCCGCACTCAACCCACTTTCTATTTTTTTTTTATTTTTTTTTTTATTAAGTTAAATACTTTGCCCCCATTTCAAGTTTGTTATCGACCCCAAGACCCTCACCCCTGCCCTCCCTCCATCCCCGCTTATTTCTTTCTTCTTCTTTTTTAAAAAATTTGTTTTGTATTAAATCAAATACTCTGCCCCATTTCAACTTTGTTACCGTGCCCAAGATACTCAACCTTACCCCCCCCCAAGACCCTCACCCCTAACCCCCTCCATCCCCTCCCATTTCTTCTCTTTTTTTTTAAATTTGTTTTGTATTAAATCAAATACTCTGTCCCATTTCAACTTTGATAGTCCCCAAGACCCTCAACCTTACCCCCATCCATCCCTGCTCATTTCTTTTTCTTTTTAGCTCACCTGAGCCAAAGGCTCACAGGTGAGTTTTTGTGATCGCCTGGTGTCCATCTTCCGTTGTCCGTCGTCTGTCTTTAACTTTTAGCTTCTAACAACTTCATCTCTGAAACCACTGGGCCAATTTTGATATAACTTCACAGAAATGTTCATTGGGTGACCTTCTACCAAGTTTGTTCAAGCCATCTTGATTCGTCAAAAAACATGGTCGCCAGGTGGTGGGCAATTTTAATTAGTAAAAACTTAAAAAAAATTCTTGTCAGAAACTACTGACTCAATTTAAAAATAATTTCACAGAAAAGTTCCTTGGAGGACCCTTCACCAAGTTTGTTCAAACCCTACTGATTCGTCAAAAAACATGGCGGCCAGAGGGTGGGGTTAGTTTACTATATAAGCTATAGTAAAAACTTAAAAGATCTTCTTGTCAGAAACTACTGGCTCGATTTTAAAATAATTTCACAGAAATGTTCCTTGGAGGACCCTTCACCAAGTTTGTTCAAACCCTATTGATTCGTCAAAAAACATGGCGGCCAGGGAGTGGGGTTAGTTTACTAAATTAGATATATAGTAAAAACTTAAAAAATCTTCTTGTCAGATATTACTGGCTCGATTTTAAAATAATTTCACAGAAATGTTCCTTGGAGGAACCTTCAACAAGTTTGTTCAAACCGTAGTGATTCTTCAAAAAATATGGCGGCCAGGGGGTGGGGTTAGTTTACTATATAAGCTATAGTAAAATCTTAAAAAATCTTCTTGTCAGAAACCACAGGATCGATTTTAAAATAATTTCGCAGAAATGTTCCTTGGGTGACCCTTTACCAAGTTTGTTCAAGCCGTTGTGATTTGTTAAAAACCATGACTGCCACAGTGAGGTGCTAGTTTACTATATAGGCAGCTATAGTAAAAACTTCAAAAGCCTTCTTGTCAGAATCTACTGACCTGATTTCGATGTAGTTTCACTGACATTTAACATGGGCGATCCTCTACCAAGTTTTAACTCTTCTACACATCTGTTACATCTTCAAAACAAATAAAAATTCTAACAACTCGTCCATCTCATTTTTCTGGAATTTTTAGTGTACATGTATTATATAATCTACTTAAGTTTGGTGACTTAAGGTCAGTCAGGTAAGCTATATAGGGCCATATTTGCCCTCTTGTTTTAAATTTGTTTAGTGTTAAATTAAATACTCTGCCCATTTCAACTTTGTTTCCGACCCCAAGACCCTCACCCCTACTCTCTTCCATCCCCGCACATAACTTTCTTTTTAGCTCTACTGGCCAAAGGCCAGAAGTGCTTATGCGATGGCGCGTTGTCCGTCGTCTGTTAGCAGCACTTTCTCTGAAACCACTGGGCCATTTGAACTGAAACTTCACACAGATGTTTCTATTGCATAAGAGACTATACAGAAGATTTTGTTTTCTATTTAAAATTCAAGCTGGCTGCCATTCCTAAAAATAGTCCAAAATTTAAAAAATCAGATTTTCAAAATGTTTATATAATAACGATGATCAACTATAGTTTTGTTCGATTTGTTCAAATGGTGTCCCTAGGGTTAAAAATGACCCTGTCCTGATATTTCTATTGCCTAGGAGAATTTCAAAAAGTGTTTGGCCACTGTGAGTCAGTAGAACATCCTCGGGCCGTCTTGGGCCACTTGTTTTAAATCTATTTTATTTTTTCAGTAATAGCATTGATTTTTTAAACTAATCACCATCATGTTTAAAATTTTACATCACTGACTGACCTACTTATAGATTTTAAAAAGATGAGTCTCTGCACCTCCTTGTGGTGCTCTTGTTATAAATACTTGCTACAAATGATCAACTTACATGACATGTGGTGCGCAACTTCCATACTCCCACTTCAAAGGTCAAGGTCACAATTTAACTTTGTTTGAAGACACTTTTTGTCTGCTTGAGATTTCGTGTCCAGTCTGTTACTTTGTCACTTATGGATAAATTTCAAAAAAACACTTAGCTCAATTCACCATCATGACATGATGACGTGTTATGCATAAGACCCACACTCGTACCTTAAAGGTCAAGGTCACACTTTGAGTTTGGCAACAGTTTGAGTCTGTGAGATTTTGTGTCTGGCCTGTAACTTTGTCATGCATAGATTGATTTTATAAATACTTGCTAAAAATGATAAATATAATATGGCGACATGTCGCACTTACACTCAGTCTCCCACTTCAAAGGTCAAGGTCACAATTTGACTTCGTTTGACAACACTTTCAGTCTGTTTGAGATTTCATGTCCAGCCTGCAACTTTATCACCTATGGATAAATTTCAAAACCACTGGACTGAGTTGATTAACATTACATGATGAATTGTCGCGTGTATGACCCTGAACCTTTCCTTAAAGGGAATATGTCGTGATTTTTCAAAATCTTAAAATTGGCTATAAACAAATTTTTCCAACATATCATGCTTATATATATCACTGATCTCGTATTTCCAAACGGATATATATTTAAACATACCAAAATGATATATTGAAAAGGGATTTGCTAACTTGAGCAACGCGCCTAGGTTAGATTAAAAAAGATTTCCTGCATAAAATTGCAACATATTTTGTAACGTATTAAATGAGTCACTTGATTTTATTTTGATTTCACTTTGATCAGTCATACAGGTTTACATGTAGACAACATTGTTCCACATCTTAGAAATTGTCCGAATGACGTCAAACAGTATTTAAATGCTGTTTATTTTTAGAATGAGGATTTCGTTTCACGTTTACCACTCCAGTTTGTCGTGTTTTGGTGGATTTGACATACCAAACCATTGAGATTTCAGTGTTTTATTTACCCCTGCGTCCTGCATCCTATACGCACAAATCTTGCGGCAGACGCACAATTCTGAAATATGTGCATCCGCTGGATGCAGAAAAATCGCAGCCGATAAATCCCAATTATCTCAAATACAGACATTTAATTCCCGACACATTGTGTTTCTTGCACACTGCTTTGTAAACATTATTGCCCGCGCATCATCAGATGAATTTCAAGAGCTACTACTGCACCTCTTTCTAAACAATGATGCGCATGCATGTAGCATAATCAATGTCATAAGACGGTCTCTGTTACCGTTGCGAGTTTTAAATATGCAAGCTGTTTGCCGACCTTGAATACTTCTTGTGTTTACGCAACAACGCCCGGGTTAGCATATTTTTTTGAGAATGCATCATATCTCCTGGAAATGTCATCAGAACGCAGGAAATGCATCCTGAATTTTCTGATGGGGAGTGGGGCATGTCCCCAAGACCCCTCCCCAAACCCTTCTAAAACCCTATGTGCTTGCACATCATTTTAGGGTCAGCTACGCCACTGTCAATAAAGGAGATACAGTGTGTAATGTTATTTGAACCAAATCAACAAACACTGTTTTTTTGGACAGACTAAACTGCATAAGTGTTTTTTTTTAATGTTTTTAACTGTTCTAGTCAATGTTCACTGTTGTTTAATTCTCATTTGTGGTTGTTTAAATGGTGCATAGCTAAAGGTTTACACAGTGCAATGGTGAAGTATCTTCATTTTCACAATGTTGCATCATTTGAAATTTTAATGATTTAGTTAAAATGTCTCGAAAAATGGGACTCAAACATTCATTTTTTTTACTCATAAATTTGTAGTCCAGTGAGTCCTGGGACTCGTACATTGGAATATGTAAATAAATCACTGGGATTTTATTTATTTGTGATAATGAGATGCTGTTTATCCACTTTAATAATTATTTAAATTTTAAGACACTTATACCGTTTTTTCTAATATATTCCCTTTAAAGGTCAAGGACACACTTTCAATTTGTTTAATATTTTGTGTGGTCTGTAACTTTGTCTTAAACTTGACTAAATTGATCAAGCTAATAAGACGATGTGTCGCACATAAGACCCAGACCCGTACCTCAAAGGCCAAGGTCACACTATTTGTTTGTTCAATAACAATTTGAGTCCGAGATTTCAAGTCCAGTTTGTAACTTTTTCATACATGGATGGATTTCATAAACACTTAGCTCATTTTATCAAATTGATCAACATGACATGACAAAGTGTCGCATTAAGACCCAGAACCTTACCTCAGATGTCAAGGTCACTGCTTCAGTTTGTTTGATATTTCATTTCTGGTCTGTAACTTTGTTATACATGGAGAGATTTTAAAATAGCTTGATATAAGTTATAAACATGTCATGATGATGTGTCACCTGCATTTACCTGTAGAAATACCTAGACCTTTACATTAGATATCATGGTCAAGGTTACACAAAGGTCAAGGTCACACTTAAATGTAAAAAAAAAAAAAAAAAAAAATTAAATTATGTGTTTAGTATGAAATATCAGTCCATGACTCTTGATATTCATGGATACATTGCTACCTATAATAAAATATATCTTTATTTTCACAGACCAATTGGGGGCATGCAACACTTACTAGTGATATTTTTTGTTATCTCTTGTTATACCATCACCTTCTGTAAAAACACCATCCTATGTCATGTTCTTACCCCATACCATATCATCACCTTCTGCCATGATCTCATCTCATGTCATGTTTTTATCTCCTGTTATACCATCACCTTCTGTCACGCTCCCACCCCATGTTATTATTCCATGTCATTCCATCATCTTTTGTCAGCCCTCAATTATGTCATATTCTTATCCCATATCATACCATCACCTTCTGCTATGACCTCATCTCATGTCATGTTTTTATCCCATTATACCATCACCCTCTGTAAAGCCACCATCCCATGTCATGTTATTATTCGCCTGTCGAAGTCAAAGTGGGATATGATTAATGTTCTCTGTCTGTCTGTCCATCCATGAGTGCATGTGTGCATCTGCCCGTAACACTTTTGTCCAAAGCATAACTACAAACCTATTCAAGGAATTTTGTTCACTCTTCACACAATGACAGAGGACATTGAGATGAAGTACACTGTACAAGAACCATAACTCTACCCTGCTTATTGTTTTGATTATCTCCCTTTATTAAATTTGCTTGTCCTGCATGTAACTCTAAAAGTGTTGAATGGAATTTATTCAAACTGCTTACAAAGACATTAAGGGGAAGTGCACTGTCTAAGAACCATAACTTTACTTTGCCTCTTTTTCAATTATTCCAATTTATCACTTTTAGTATTCTTGTCATAAAGAGTACTCAAAAACTAGCCAAGGGATTTGGTTCATATTTCACACAATGATAGAGGACATTGAGAAGGAAGTACATTATCCAAGAATTATAGCTTTACCTTGACTATTTTTGAAATATCGTATCTTCCTTTATTATATTTTATTATGCTTAAAAAAGTGTTCAAGGGATGGGATTTAGTTTATATTTCACACAATTATGAAAGGCATTTAGAGATAGTGCAGTGTGCAAGAACCATAACTCTTTCTCCTGTCATACCATTACATTCCGTCACCCTCGTCCCATGTCATGTTTTTATCTCGTGCAATACCATTACATTCCAATGTTGTTTTTTTTTCAAATTGAAAGCTCAAATAATTGTAAATTGAAAATTGCCATATTTCTGAATCAGGTAGCCAAAACAAAAGTAGAAAACATAAGGAGACAGAATAGCTAGCCAATTCTTTTATAATAATTGAGTGAAATCTTACAAATTAACAATCAAAGATTATATTGGGTGATTTTCATTGAGTAAGTTTACCAGTACAACAAAAAATTTAATTTGGACACCTCATATAGGCTTTTGAATTATTTGGTGAATAATGTGGAAAACAGTGCAGGAACTGTTCAGATTGCTCATTACGAGCAATTTGAACTCTTCCGGCACTGTTTTCAAAGGCCAATCTGTGATTGGTACAGGAGTATGAAGTAAAGGGTTAAGGGACCATTGGAGTACAGTAGGTGGACTTCACTTTATATGGAAAAGCTGAGAAAACAAATAATTCTCATCTATAACTATTTCTTTACAGGCTAAGTCCATACAAAATTTGAAAGGAAGTGGCATATGAAACCAGATGAGCAACTTAGGCCTCTTGTTTTATGCCCCCATGGGACGAAGACCTGGAGGGTATATAGTGTTTGAAATGCCCGTCTGTCTATCGTCCATCTGCCCATCCAACCTTCTATACATACATCGCGGCTTCAACTCCTACAGTTTTCATATATTTCTAATCGACTTGCTATACATCATCACTATCATCTGAATAAGTGCATATTGTCAGGATTATTCGACCAGATTATTATTTAAGGAGTTTGACTTAAAAATATTTCATATATGGTCCTTGTGGCCTCAACTTCTACAGTTTCCTTCCAATTCTAATCAAACTTGCTATACATCATCATCTGAACAAGCCCATATTGTCAGCATTTTTCAACAAGAATATTATTTAAAGAGTTATGCCCCTTTATCTGACTTAAAACATACATAATTTAAATTGTTTACCTTGTGGCCTCAACTCCTACTGTTTTCTGATTCTAGTCAAACTTGCCACTATCATCACCTTCGCCTGAGCAAGTGCATATTGTTAGTGATTGGATTATTAACTTGTTTGATTGACAACCCATGTCAGATCAATTGAAACAATACATGGTCATCTGTGGCCGAGTAGTCAAAGGGTGCTGTCTAAAGATCACTTACCTCTCACTGTTAAGGCCGAGGTTTGAGTCCCACTCTCTCCAAAAACTTTATGTGAGAAAGTTTCCGGTTACTTGCGGAAAGATGGTGGTTCTACTCAATCTTACTGTCTGAGGTCTTCCTCAACCAGTATGGATATGCCATATATAACCTGAAATGTGTAAAAAAATGGCGTCAAACCCCATACAAAAAGATATATATATATATTGTCAGTGGGGGCATCTGTGCACTGTCATATTTCTTGTTTTAAATTATTTTAAACAGTTTTGATTTAGATGAATCCTCAACATTATTACCTTTCAATGATCTATTTTTTATGCCCCTGCCATTTTCAAAATGGTTTCCGACTGATATCTTTAGTTTTAATGAACAGATTTAAACCAAATTTGGTGTGTGACTTCACTTTCAAATAATTCAGGTCAAATGTGTATTTTGTTCTGTCTGATGATTTTTGATGGAGTTATGCCATTTTTTGGACTTAGATTATTGACAAATGTCAAGAAATTGGTTTCTGCTCAATATATCTTGAAGGATTGAATGGATTTGATTCATATTTGGTAGAAAGATGTATGGTGGTAAACTACAGCTCAAGTTCAATTTCCCTCAAAATCTCTGCATATTAATTAGGTGTTCTGGGCTCTGATTGGCTAATAGTTTCCGACCTCTATAAAGTCTTTATTTATGGACCAATTTTGATGAAAATTTATATTTGGCTTTATATTAACAAGACCAAGATCAAGTTCAACAATGGATAAAATTGGCGCATATTAATTAGGTGATCTGGACTCTGATTGACTTATGGTTTCCGACCTGTAAAATCTTTATTGATGGACTGATTTTGATGAAACTTGATATTTGGATTTATTGATATCTACAATGTAGTTACAAAGTGGAGGCATCTGTGTCCCATGAACATATTTCTTGTTTTATTTCACACACACACACAAACAATACAAATACTTTGCACAATTTCAACTTATTTTCCCCCCCCTTCTATATGTGGTTCAATTTTTTAGCTCGTCTTTTTGAAAAAAAACAACAGATGAGCTATTGTCATCATCTGCTGGTTAAAGTTTTATGTTTAGCTCAGCTTTTTCTCTGTTTCTGAACAAACAACTTATGTTACGGTGACTAAACTTCATAAACACATTGATATCGCGTTATACACACAATGTATATAGCCGACTTACCTAAATTTACATACTTTGGGCTCTATAACCTTGGTTTAAGTTTTCTGTTTAGTTCGGGTTTGGTTAAAGTTTTATGTTTAGCTCAGCTTTTTCTCTGTTTCTGAACAAACAACTTATGTTACGATGACTAAACTTCATAAACACATTGATATCGCGTTATACACACAATGTATATAGCAGACTTACCTAAATTTACATACTTTGGGTTCTATAACGTTGGTTAAAGTTTTCTGTTTAGCTCGGGTTTGGTTAAAGTTTTATGTTTAGCTCAGCTTTTTCTGTTTCTGAACAAACTACTTATGTTTTGGTGACTAAACTTCATAAACACATTTATATTATGTTGTAGAAACAATGTATATAGCTAACTTACATCAATTTTCATACTTTGGGCTCTAAAACCATAGGTTAAATTTTTTTGTTTAGCTGGAGTTTGAATTTTTTTTAAATCAATTTTATTTTTCAGTTATCCTATTAATTCTGTAAGCTGATCACCATCGACTAAAAAAAAGTTTACGTCACTGACCTATTTAATGGACATTCATGCCCAAGCCCAGCAAAGACCCAAACCTGCTGCCCATTTTTTTAATTTTTTTTTAATTTGGTTTTGTATAAAATCAATTGTCTGCCTCATTTCAACATTTCAACCATCCCCATTCCCACTCATTTTTTTTATTTTTTGTATTAAATCAAATCCCCGGCCATTTATTTAAATTAAATATTCTGTCCCTTTATTACCGATGCAAAGACCTTCACACCCCCAATTTCCGGCACTTTTTTTTTTTTTTGTATATTTTTTGCGCGGCATATAGTAATCGCAGCGTACGTCTGTCTGTCCGTCCGTCCAGGCACACAAATGGGTAGTTAAGTGTCTAGGGTTTAGGGTTAGTAATTTTTATGGACAGTTGAAAAGCAGTTAAAAAATAATTACATGGCTGTTTCTAGACACTTAAAAACAGCTCTTATGTGGCTTTTTTTCTCTTATGGCAGCGTGCTGTAAAACACCATTCATTCATTCATTCATTCTCTTATGTGGTTAAAGTTTAGCCACACAAGTAATACGATTGACGCAAAGTAGCCACTTAAATACCCATTCGTGAGAACGTCCGTCCTTCCGTCCGGTATTTCGTTTCCGGCCTGTAACTTTGTCATGCATATGGATTTTGTTGATACTTGCAACAAATGATCAACAGAACATGACGACGTGTCACGAGTAAGACCCACACCCATACCTCAAAGGTCAAGGTCACAATTTGAGTTTGTTTGACAACACTTTGAGTTTATGTGAGAGTTTGTTTCTGGCCTGTAACTTTGTCATGCATAGATGAAATTTTAATGATACTTGCTACAAATGATCAACATAACATCATGACATGTTGGGGGGCATGTGACACTTAACAGTGACATTTCTTGTTTGTATTAACCCTTTGCTTCTAATAGACGCCTTTTAACGCCTCTAATATAGAAGGCTTTTAAAAAAGAGTAGAACCAGTTCTGATTGCTGGTAACAAGCAATCAAACAGGTTCTGCACTGTTTACTGCACTCTGTCAGAATAAATAGGTAAAATGCATCTATTCATGGAAATTGACTATGTGTGGCTTTTGAGTTTGGAAGACTCCAGTTAAAATGCATATGGAGTAAAGGCTTAAATCAAATACTCTGCCCCATTTCAACTGTTACCGACCCAAAGACCCTCACCCCTACCCGCCCCCCCCATTTTTTTTATTTTTATTTTTTTTATTTTGTTTGGTATTAAATCAAATATCTGCCCGATTTCGACTTTGTTACCGACTGACGGACCCTCATTCCTACCTCCCCCCCCCCCCCCCCCCCCACACACACACCCATTCCCAACCCTGCCCATTTTTTTTAGATTTTTTTTAGATTTATTGTATTTAACCAAATACTTTGCCCCATTGCTACTTTGTTACCGACCCCAAGACTCTCACCCTTAGCCCCCCTCCCCCCCTCCCCCGCACATTTTTATTATTTTTTTAGATTAAACCAAATACTCAGCCCCATTTCAACTTTATTACCAACCCAGTAATAGTATTGATTTTTAGCTCTACTGGCCAAAGGCCAGAAGTGCTTATGCGATGGTGCGTTGTCTGTCGTCCGTCGTATGTCGTCTGACGTCTGTGGTCTGTTAGCAGCACTTTCTCTGAAACCACTAGGCCAATTAAACTGAAACTTCACATGATGATTCTATTGCATAGGAGACTATACAGAAGATTTTTTTTTTCGATCTGAATTTCAAGATGGCCGCTGTTACTAAAAATAGTCCAAAACTTAAAAAATCTTCTTCTCATGAACAGCCCAACAGATTTTCAAAAAGTTTATGTAGTAATGATGACGAACTATAGTTTTGTTAGATTTGTTCAAATGGTGTCCCTAGGGTTAAATATGACCCCGCCCCTAGGGTACAGTTAGGGGACACATGTCATTATAGTATTTTTTTTTTTTTTTTTTTTTAAAATGGAAATGAGTTAGCCTATATCTTCACAGAAGTATTGTTTGGTGAAGGAGGTTCAGATTTGTAAAAATGACTGGGTTCCACTGTCTTAAGGGGTCAGGAGGGGCCGAAAAAGGGTATAAATTGGGAATTACTATATTGGTTTTCTTAAGAACCGGTATGTCAGATTTGTTCATATTTTGCATAAATCTATGTGTAGGGGTTTGATTTCAGATAAGAATTTAGGGGCTAAAATGTATAGGGGCCCTGTAAGGGGACTTAGAATTTAACATAGGGATACTATGGGAAAACAGAAAATTCTCTTTTTTTCATCTGTTCTTAAACAACTAGGCCAATTAATCTGAAACTTTACATAGGTGTTTCTATTGCATAGGAGACTATACAGAAGATTTTTTTTTCAATCTGAAATTCAAGATGGCCGCCGTTACTAAAAATAGTCCAAAACTTAAAAAATCTTCTTCTCATGAACGGCCCAACAGATTTTCAAAATGTTTATGTAGTAATGATGACCAACTATAGTTCTGTTAGATTTGTCAAATGGTGTCCCTAGGGTTAAAAATGACCTTGCCCCGAGAGTTCAATTAGGGGACACATTTCAATATAATATTTTTTTTTTATTTTTTTTTTAAATGGAAATAATTTTGCCTATATCTTCACTAAAGCATTGTTAGGTAAAGGAGGTTAAGATTTGTAAAAATGACTGGGTTCCTATGTCTTAAGGGGTCAGGAGGGGCCCCAAAAGGGTACACATTGGGAATTAGTCAAGTTGTTTTCTTAAGAACTGGTATGTCAGATTTGTACATATTTGATATAAATTATCCCTAAGTGTAGGAGTTTGATTTCAGATAAGAATTTAGGGGCTAAATATATAGGGGCCCTGTAAAGGGACTTAGAATTTTACATAGGGATACTGTGGGAAAACAGAAAATTCTCTTTTTTTTCCATTTATTCTGAAACTACTAGGCCAATTAAACTGAAACTTCACATGAATGATTCTATTGCATAGGAGACTATACAAAAGATTTATTTTTTCTATCTAAAATTCAAGATGGCCACCTTTACTAAAAATAGTCCAAAACTTAAAAAATCTTCTTCTCATGAACGGTACAACAGATTTTCAAAATGTTTATGTAATAATGATGACCAACTATAGTTTTGTTAGATTTGTTCAAATGGTGTCCCTAGAGTTAAAAATGACTCCACCCCGATGTTCTATTGCATAAGGGAATTTCAAAAAGTGCTATGGCCACTATGAGTCAGTAGAGCGTCCTCAGGCCCTCTTGGGCCTCTTGTTTTAAACTAATCACCATCATGTTTAAAAAAAATACATCACTGGCTTTGACGCTCATAATAGATTTGGAAAAAAGATGAGCGTCTTTGATCGCTTGAAACTTTATGTGAGAAAGTTTCCAGTTACTTGCGGAAGGACGGTGGTTCTACTCAGTCTGACTCAGTCTGAGGTCTTCCTCCACCAGTAAAACTGGATATGCCATATATAACCTGAAATGTGTTGAAAATGGCGTTAAACCCCATTCCAAAAAAAAAAAAAAAAAAAAAAAATTGATCGCTTGCAGTGCTCTTGTTTAACTTTATTACCCCCAACTGCTCAACACACATACACAAAACTCAGTCAGTTTATCACAGGAAAGGCTATTTTAAACTCATAAAACCATTTTCTTATGATTAATAAGGTGTTTATATATTTTTCTTTCTCTTTTCAGTCTGCAGGCCATCCGACCATGACCGAACACCAGCCCCCAGCAGCTGCCGTTCCATCCGTGGACGTCTTGATGGCCGATCGTGTGCTTCCCGCACCTGTGCCTGTCGTCGTGCCTACCGTGCCTGGCTCCGTTTGTGTGTCTGTTGTGCCTGTGCCTGTGCCTGCGCCCGTGGCCGAGCCTGCACCCGGGCCCGCACCAGTGCCCGTGCTCGTGCCTCTGGATGAGCCTGCTGCCGTGCTCGCGCTTGCGTCCGTGGACGAGCCTGCACCCGTCCCAGTGCTCGGTCCAGGAGACCATACCCCGGTATGTGTTGCTCCGCCTAGACGTTCCGGTAGGATCTCTAGGCCGCCCGTTAGGTACACGGATGTACAAACGGTTAGGAGAGTCGTGGTTGCGGTGCCACAGGTTCGGCGTTCGGGTAGGGAGCGTCGTTGTCCGGATCGGCTGTCTTACTAGCCATTTTCGAAGTAAGTGAAAAAAAATTCACAAAACTGAAGCTCTCTGTTTTAGATGTTTTTAGAGTTTAAATTTAGTAAGTCAATTTAAGGTCATGTTTAAGTAGATGTTTTCCCGTGTTTAATGGTAGGATACTCTCTTCATGTTTTTTTTTTCAAGTACAACTAGGAAACTGATAGAATATTTTTCTAAGACTTAATTAGAATTGTGTTTAATCCTAGTTTGCTGCGAGTCAATTTCCCAAACAAAGCAGGGCAAAGATACTGAAGAATTTACTCTATTCTTCTTTGTGGACACGTGTTTTTCTGCTTTAAAAGATTTAACTGTTTTTTGCAATAATCATTCAATAGGAGCAGATTACTTTAATGTTTTTCTTGCTTCAAGGATTACGAACATGTACTGTCTTCAGTGTCCAAGCAAGATATGGATGCAGAAGAAATAAATTTAACTCTTTCATAGATCTAAAAATAGGTTCCTGCAATTTTTTACTTACTTCAAGAACTAGGGACACGTAGAATGGTGGTGTAGGCTTCTCTGCTAGATAATAATGTCAAAGCCCAGGTGTTATGGTTCTATTTTGAATGCAGTAGGAAGTATTGGCACCAGTTCTATAAATTAAAATCCATATAATAATGTTATGCTATCAAATAATTAATCAGATTTTTTTTGTTCTTCAGTATCCAAGCAAGATATGGATGCAGAAGAAATAAAGTTAACTCTTTCATAGATCTAAAGATAGGTTCCTGCAATTTTTTACTTACTTCAAGAACTAGGGACATGTAGAATGGTGGTGTAGGCTTCTCTGCTAGATAATAATGTCAAAGCCTAGGCGTTATGGTTCTATTTTGAATGCAGTAGGAAGTATTGGCACCAGTTCTATAAATTAAAATCCATATAATAATGTTTTGCTAACAATTAATTAATCAGATTTTTTTTGTTCTTCAGTATCCAAGCAAGATATGGATGCAGAAGAAATAAAGTTAACTCTTTCATAGATCCAAAAATAGGTTCCTGCAATTTTTTACTAACTTCAAGAACTAGGGACACGTAGAATGGTGGTGTAGGCTTCTCTGCTAGATAATAATGTCAAAGCCCAGGCGTTATGGTTCTATTTTGAATGCAGTAGGAAGTATTGGCACCAGTTCTATAAATTAAAATCCATATAATAATGTTATGCTATCAAATAATTAATCAGATTTTTTTTGTTCTTCAGTATCCAAGCAAGATATGGATGCAGAAGAAATAAAGTTAACTCTTTCATAGATCTAAAAATAGGTTCCTGCAATTTTTTACTTACTTCAAGAACTAGGGACACGTAGAATGGTGGTGTAGGCTTCTCTGCTAGATAATAATGTCAAAGCCCAGGCGTTATGGTTCTATTTTGAATGCAGTAGGAAGTATTGGCACCAGTTCTATAAATTAAAATCCATATAATAATGTTATGCTATCAAATAATTAATCAGATTTTTTTTGTTCTTCAGTATCCAAGCAAGATATGGATGCAGAAGAAATAAATTTAACTCTTTCATAGATCTAAAAATAGGTTCCTGCAATTTTTTACTTACTTCAAGAACTAGGGACACGTAGAATGGTGGTGTAGGCTTCTCTGCTAGATAATAATGTCAAAGCCCAGGCGTTATGGTTCTATTTTGAATGCAGTAGGAAGTATTGGCACCAGTTCTATAAATTAAAATCCATATAATAATGTTATGCTATCAAATAATTAATCAGATTTTTTTTGTTCTTCAGTATCCAAGCAAGATATGGATGCAGAAGAAATAAAGTTAACTCTTTCATAGATCTAAAAATAGGTTCCTGCAATTTTTTACTAACTTCAAGAACTAGGGACACGTAGAATGGTGGTGTAGGCTTCTCTGCTAGATAATAATGTCAAAGCCCAGGCGTTATGGTTCTATTTTGAATGCAGTAGGAAGTATTGGCACCAGTTCTATAAATTAAAATCCATATAATAATGTTATGCTATCAAATAATTAATCAGATTTTTTTTGTTCTTCAGTATCCAGGCAAGATATGGATGCAGAAGAAATAAATTTAACTCTTTCATAGATCTAAAAATAGGTTCCTGCAATTTTTTACTTACTTCAAGAACTAGGGACACGTAGAATGGTGGTGTAGGCTTCTCTGCTAGATAATAATGTCAAAGCCCAGGCGTTATGGTTCTATTTTGAATGCAGTAGGAAGTATTGGCACCAGTTCTATAAATTAAAATCCATATAATAATGTTATGCTATCAAATAATTAATCAGATTTTTTTTGTTCTTCAGTATCCAAGCAAGATATGGATGCAAAAGAAATAAAGTTAACTCTTTCGTAGATCTAGAAACAGGTTCCTGTAATATTTTAGGGACAGGCAGAGTGGTGGTATATAATTCCCTGATAGGCTGGATAGTAATGTCGTGGTTCATGGCAGTATTATCTATTTTGTCTTCAGAACGAAGAAGTGATACCAGCTCTATGTATGCATAAAATCCATATTTGTGTATGTGAAATGATTTTATCTGATCAAATAATTAATTTTTCTTAAGTTATGATAATCCGATTTACAATAGACAATCTCATAAGAGAAACTTATTAGGAGACTCCAGCACTAGGGTTTTACAGTTGTTGTTTTCAATATTCTCGTTCTCATATTTTTGAAAGATAAGGTCTTGCATGAGAGAACTTTGGCATTATGATTTGTCTCTTCTATGATTAGATAAAGTCATGATCGTTGTCAAATGTGCAGGTTTTTTTTTTATTTGATGTATTTGCACAAGGCAATACAGAGAGTTTAAAGCTAATGTTAAGGTCACTGTGACCAGTTGTTAATTCCTTCAAATTTTATGATAATGTTCTCCAAGATTAATAATTTCGTAGTATTCAGTTGTAGTTCATTCTTAATATATCATTTAATTAGTGGTTCCACATCGTCTACAACTGTTTTTGACTCTTTAATTAATAAGCATTTTGGTGTTTTTAATTTAAGATGTCAATTTCAATGGCTAGGAGATGGTTGCTGTGGTCTCTGCAGAAGAGTTATACTGATTTCGTTTTCGTGCGAACATATTCATTATATCTAATTAGGTTTTTTTTTGTTGGTTTCAAAGTTTAGGCAAGGACATGTCTTACTGTCCTTGGAGATAGGGTTAACTTTTGTAAAATTAAATTAATTTTATTATTTTTTATTTATCCAGATCTATGTTAATTTTTGTAAAATTAAATTAAATTTTTGTTATCAATTTTTGTTTTTTACTTAACTAGATCTGCTTTAATTTTCACAAAATTAAATTAAAATAAATTAAATTTTTGCTTTTAATTTTTGTTTCTTTTACCTTATTATATTCTTTGTTATTTTTTTTTGCATTCATGTCATTTAAGGTATTTAGATTTTCCATTTTTCCATGGTATTGAGTGGTTGCCTCATTTTTTCGACAGGAGTAGCCAGCTGTCACTACAGAGATGCCTTATCTCATCTACTGTCTTCTGCCTGTTTACATTTCCTATGTAGCAGACAACTGTTGGGAGTGTGATTGTTCATAGCTGGGAGTGAGACTGTATTTAGATACAGGTGTGATTTTTATTTTATATTTGTTCTTGTGTATATATCTATTATTTTAAAATTGGTATTTTACCTGTAAGTTCGATATTTTAACTATGTTTAAGAAACATATATATGCTATGTACTGTGTACATCTTGGTATACTTTTTATAAAAGTGTTTTAAGAATTTTATCTATGTTTAAGAAACATATATGCTATGTACTGTGTACATCTTGGTAGTGCCAGCCAGTAGATTGATTGATTGCTTGGTTGAATATTTAGCATATTTTTATGCCATCAATGACTTACAGACTTGAGATGACTTGTCAACACAAACATGGGTTATATATAAGTCATATTAGAGAGAGAGGGTACACTATATTAAATAGTTGTGTTATATTGTTTTATACAGTAAATATATAGTACATATATTTGTGTGTGGTTCTTTTGATGACTTATCAACACAAACATGGGTTATATAAAAGTCATATTAGAGAGAGAGGGTACAATATATTATATAGTTGTGTTATATTGTTGTATATGGTAAATATATAGTACATATATTTGTGTCTTGCTTCTTTTGATGACTTATCAACACAAACATGGGTTATATAAAAGTCAAATGAGAGAGAGAGAGAGAGAGAGAGAGGGTACAATATAGTTGTGTTATATTGTTGTTATACAGTAAATATATAGTACATATATTTGTGCCTTGCTTCTCTTGATGACTTATCAACACAAACCTGGGTTATATAAAAGTCAAATTAGAGAGAGAGAGAGAAAGTACAATATAGTTGTGTTATATTGTTGTTATACAGTAAATATATAGTACATATATTTGTGTATGGCTTCTTTTGATGACTTGTCAACACATACATGGGTTATATAAAAGTCCTGTTAGCTGGAGAGGGTACAATATATTATATAGTTGTGTTTTATTGTTGTTATACAGTAAACATATAGTACATATATTTGTGTATTGTTTCTTTTGATGACTTGTCAACACAAACATGGGTTATATATAGTCATATAAGAGAGAGAGAGAGAGGGTACAATATATTATATAGTTGTGTTATACTTTTGTTATACAGTAAATATATAGTTCATATTTTGTGTTCATGTTGTCTGAGAGTTTAGTTTAGTTTAGTTTAGTTTTCTAAATAATTAGTTTAAGTGTTACTTCATTGGAGTAGATCTCCTTTACCGGTATATATTTTATATACCATTTTTGTCTGATTTTGCTTACCAAGTCTATTTCGCACTTACAAATCATGATTTGCTGGAGAGAGTGTTCATCTGGGAGTTTGGGAATTTGGTAGTATGTTTTGGAGTGGTATGTTGGAGTGGTATGTTTTGGAGCATGTGTTGGAGTGGTACGTTTTGGAGTGGTATGTTTGGGAGTGGTATGTTTGGAGTTGGTATGTTGGGGAGTGGTATGTTGGGGAGTGGTATGTTGGTAGTGGTATGTTGGGGAGTGGTATGTTGGGAGTTGGTATGTTGGGGAGTGGTATGTTGGGAGTTGGTATGTTGGGGAATGGCATGTCAGGAAATTGGTATGTTGGGGAGTGGTATGTTGGGAGTGGTATGTTGGGGAGTGGTATGTTTTGGAGTGGTGTATTGGGGAGTTGGTATGTTTTGAAGTGGTATGTTGGAGTTATGTTTTGGAGTGGTATGTTGGGGAGTTGGTATGTTTTGGAGTGGTACGTTTTGATATGTTTGGGAGTGGAAAGTTGGTATGTGGGGAGTTGAGGAGGTGGAATTTGCTATATTTAGGAGTGTTCTGTGTTTGTAGTTTAATTGTTTTTATATATTGTTTCTTTTTATCTTTTCTTATTCTTTTGTAAAGATATTGATATTTTAAACCATGTATATTTATATATAAATAGATACGTTTTCACACCATAAATATATCTGCTGTGGACTGTGTTAACAATAAAGCTGATGACTATACTTTGTGCATGGATGAATCTCGGCTAATGAACCAGACTAGTTGATGGTGGAGAAACAATGACCTGGACCTTGAGGTGAGATATCTTGTTTTATTTGTTTGCAGTGATAAGTGCAGCAATATTTCAGTTTTGCAAGCATTTA
This sequence comes from Panopea generosa, assembly GCA_029582155.1. Classification (NCBI taxonomy): domain Eukaryota; kingdom Metazoa; phylum Mollusca; class Bivalvia; order Adapedonta; family Hiatellidae; genus Panopea; species Panopea generosa. The sequence goes on along the minus strand of CM055908.1, from coordinate 1,047,619 downwards.
AATCCAAATCAGATTGCAAGTTATTTGTGTCTGTTCAGTGTTTACATTGTTTGTCTCTCAGTCAGTACCTTCTTTCCTTCTAAGTAATAATGGAATAGTCCAGTATCAAAGCTAGAAGAGTCTTATGACATGTGTACTGGAGTTGTGTGATGTAATGGTGTAATTTTTAAAGTTTCATTTGGTTTACACATATTTTATTGATTTTAAATAACAAGCAAAATGGTCGGGCTACCAGTTCCAACAAAATTAGTAACAACCCTCCCATTCAATTTGCAAATAACATTAGAATCAAGATTACAATAACATTCAATAAAAAATAAACCAACAATCGAAGGAAATTGATAAATAAATGGAAATAAACAAAAGGAGAAAGAAAGAGAGAAAAGGCATAATAGTTTTATCTTGAAGCGTTGTCATAATATTGTACCGGTGTATTTAAGGGCTGTAAACAAGCTGGGTATCTGATACCATGAAAGTCAGTTGTTGTCAAATTGTTTTTAATGAAACGATGTATAGTTTTTAACTGGCATTCATTAATCTTAGTCAATATGCTCTGTGTTGAAACGCCTTCTCTTTACAGCTTTTCTTGAACGTGATGTGTGATGCCGATTTACTAGTGTATTTGAATCAATTCATCAACAGTAATATCACTACTAACGTTTGGTCACTATAGAAACTAATGTATGCATATTCACAGAATATTCATGAGTGCCGGGTAAATATCAACGAACAATACCTGTGTACTGATAAATATAAATGAATTTTCTTCACGGGTATTTTAACTCTTAACAAATGAAAGTGCACATGTAAATGGCATACAGAGTGAAAAAGAAATAACAATGTTTCATTCTTTGAAGAGTGGTATAAGTATTGTTTGTAAAAAAATTAAATTAATAAACACTCCTTTTTGGGAAATTCATCACCCCCTGGGGTGTATATTCAGAGGAATATGGTATATGTTGATGGTTACAGTTAAGTTGTAGCCAGAGGAAATTAAAGTTCACCAACATGACTGTTTTGTTTTTTTTCAAAGATTGAAATATTAACGTCACACAGGTCCACCGTGGCCGAGTGGTCTTAGGTGCCATCTCATGAACACTTGTCTCTCAATGCTGAGGTTGTAGGTATGAGTTCCACTTGGTTCATAAACATTATGTGGGAAAGTTTGCCAATTGTGGAAGGATGGAGATTCTACCAAATTCATTCTGAAGTATTCTTCCACCCATAAAACTGAATAGAGCATTATATAACATGCAATGGTGTTAAATCCCACAAAAAATATATATACATGTACTTGAAAACCAGACCTACATGTACTGTTTATTTATAAATGGGAGCCAGATTAAATGGAGTCTTTTACAGTACCACATGTACAACATTGAAAGACGGTTTGTTAACTGTTATAGCACGGCTACAATACAATCTGACGGCTGCTTTTATGTCGGTTATCTGTTTATTTTTTTTTGTTGTCTACCATCAGCTTATGTATTTTTTCATATCTATTACAGCAGATCAGACTTTTGGGACTATGAGAATACACCCTATTCTGCAGAAGTTGGTGACTGTTGTGTTTCCACAGAAAAAATGGTAAAATGTTAACTTGTTATATTCTAAACTTGTCAAATAATAAGTACTGGTATATGGAATTGGTTCTTTTTAATGTAGTTGATATATAACTTAAGTATCAAAATTTATATTACATACCGTAAACTCCATTAAGAGTATTTTATACAACTACGTCATTTTTATTCTATCGAGGGCTAACAGATGATCAGTTACTCTAACCACTTATTCCTGGAATTGTATGGTTAACCATAACTCGAACAAACCCATATATAACTGATAACATTCCCATTTGAACCAGTATTGGGAAACAAATCAAATGCTATATCATGCATCAATCATCACAGAAACTGGCTGGGTGGGGATTCAAACTTGCAGCACCTGGATTGATAGTCAGCTGCACTGCTAAAATACTTCAGATAATAATGTAGTTTAAAAGTTAAAAAATTGAATTTTAAATTGCAAAATGTCGCTTTAAAGGTGTTCAAATGTGTTCTGTTCTTTTGGAATAGGAAACTACATTGACAGAGTGAGATGTCAGTGGAGATAACAGATGGCAGTGTGTATATATGAGACAAACATTTCACCTGCTTACAGTGTGCGCACACAATACACCAGCTTCGTTGTGATTGTAAAGAAAAGTCAGATCTGCTGTAAGGTAACACATTTTATTTTGACTATTTCCTGATCCTTCTCCGGCTCTTAAGGGAGAAATGCTATAAATGTGTGTAAAAATAAAATATTTTTAAAATGTATAAAAGGCATTTCATTACCATTAATAAACAAAATTTAATGTTTGGGTATGTCAAAACCACCAAAATGTGACAAAGTCATTATTTGATTTGTAGTGGTAACTTGAAATGAAATTCCCATTCTAAAAATACCACAAATGCTCCCACCACAGAGCTTGTAAAAACATTTTAAAGGAAACTTTAAAAATCATTTTCTCTAAATGTTCAAGCCATATACCTGAATAGGGTTGTTGAAGTCAGCTACCTGGGATCACATTTGGGGCCACCACAGGGATCACTTTTTTATGTAGAGTTATATAGGGAAAATGTTAAATTTTTCATGTGAACAAAATAGGAACACCATTTCTCATTGACTAGACTTAGATAGCAGTTAAATATCCACAAGATCTTGAACAAAAACAATTCCTATAGCGGTTTGTTTTCAGTAGAGTGATTCAGGCCCTCTTGGGCCTCTTGTTATTATTAGGTGTAAACCTGTATTATGGGTAAAATTGAAATTGAAATTAAATCATGCGATTCCTATTTTGGCATTTTGAAATAGATATTCCTTTGGCAATTCAGGGTCAGTGAGTACCGGTATATATAGGTGTGATGTAAATGTAGTGATAAATGTTTTTTTAGCCAATTTTAATTTTTTTTAAATCTGGTATATTCACTTTAAAAGGCAAGTGTTATAAATGAGCAAGACCAGTCACACTAAAGTTGTGTGTGATTCTGAGGATATTAATCCCTTTGTCAAATAGTCCCAGGCCAATATTGACAGGTAGTAAAGTGTGAACTAAAGTCATCATTTGAAAACCCTATCTTAATCAATAAAAGGGAGATAACTCTATTTTATAAACAGAACTCATAACTTATTTCATTAGGTATCCACTTCATCTGGTAACACATTGACTAAAATTATAAAGTCAAACCTGTCTGAAGCAGCCAGTCATGGGAAGGAGCAAAAGTGGCCTTTTAAGACAGGTTGTTGCTTAATACAGGTTATTTTACTCTGAAAACATAGAAATGGTAAATAGAAAATGAGGTAAAGACAGGTGGCTGCTTAATAGAGGTGACCGCTTACACAGGTTTAACTGTAATGTCATTATTCCAAAACCCTGATTTTAATAGTTTATGTCTAAAAAGGAGAGCAGAACTTTTGTTCTGAAAGTTGTTAACTATTTTTCTTATTTCTATTTTCAGGTTCTGATGAGATTTGGAGGTATCAATACTGTAATCCTACAGAGTTACTTCTACCAGTAATTGGATGATGGTCATCTCGGTCCCTTCAGAGACATTTTAACACTAAATGATCAATATATTTTTTCTTTTCTTTTTATAGATGTGAAGAGATGTAAAATGAAGAGATAATTTTTACTCATGACTTAAGCTTTCTTTGTGTTCTTTGTGTACACTGCGGTCCCGTTATAACACGGTCCGATATACCGCAAATTCTGTTACAACGCAGTTTTTGCTTGGCTCCCATTTTTTCGGCGGGGTGGAAAAGTCGTGATATAAAACTTGAAAATCTGCGCGAATGATCAAATGACAACCAAACAATAGATCGTGGCCATGTTTTGATTTGATAACCGCTCATCTTCTACTCACCAATTAGCCTTGAATATAACGAACTATTACAACCATTACCTCATGGTGGTTTAAAGGATAGTTTAAGTGATTGATTCATGCCAGCATTGACTTAACAGTTTGTAATAATTCCGAGTGCTTCAATAAATGCTGTCACGCGCCAAACACGGAAGCCATATGCAAACTTTGTTTTTAATCGAGTGATCACGTGATCAAGCAACGAAGCGGTTGACAGGTATTAATATATCGCCGGTATCTTATCGGATCGTAAACACAAACTTATTTTTATTATTTTATTGTTGTTAATACTTCAGATATACATTTTTAATATTTTAACACTATCAGCGTTGAGTTTAAATTGAAGCGTGATTTTTTTATATAGACACCGTTTTTTCTCCTTTCGGGTTAAGTGGAAATGGCTGCCAATTTTAGAATAATCAAAACATGAAAACGATTTTCTTTCTTTTCTTTTTTTTTTGTATTAATTTTATACATATCTTAGTGTATCTGCTGTAACCAAATACGTGTTGTAGCATATTACAATGCCAACAATACCATTTACTTAGAGTCAGACAGCACGATAGGTGTGAATAACCGACATCGATTTTTTTCGAGGTAACTATCGCTATTATGCGGTCCGCTTATAACACGGTTTCGTTTTGTGGACCCCAAGAACCGCGTTATAACGGAACCCGAGTGTACTAGAGCCAGTAACTCGTACAAGTTATAGGCAAGGTTTAAGTTTTTTTCGGTACGGTTCCTGTCTGTTTCCAGTCTTCCAATATTTAAAGCTATACAAGTATCAGAATAGAAGACTTTGAATTTCTTTGTTCTAAGTTTCATTATGATAGGGCATAATTTTATTTTCTATTTATCTAACATTTGCCATACTACATTATTAATTCATTTTTGAGGAAATAGATACAAGTCCTGACTACTGAAGATAAAAGTTGGTAAATTTTCATTTAAATTATTCTCATTTGTTGGCTTTCAATTTTTGTTTCCACACTTTTGGTATGCTTTCAATTAATAATTTAAAAAATCTGGTTTATTATTAAGTGAGTACTGGCTTTTACAAACTAAAAAGTTTTTAATGTTTCTTTGTCTACTATCAAATATATATATCACTTTATTGTAGGTGATTTTTGTGTTCTTTTATTTTTCAGACAAAAATTAAAAATGAATTTAATTTCATTTTGGAATTGGTAGGTAAAGGTGTGTATTAAGTCAGGAAATTGTGTTTACAATTTATGAAAACAAACATTGGTTAATGAGAGAGAGAGAGAGAGAGAGAGAGAGAGCAGTCATTGTTGTTTTATACATGTACTTGTAGATCTGTATTGCTTTATAGCTTAAATACAATGTACAGAGTTAAAATTTTCAATTGAATATATTAATTTAGTTATTGATTATTAATTGTTCTCATCTATATAAATTTACAAATTATGTGTTTATAGATGGTAATTATTAGTTTATAGAAAAAAAACACATTTTTAAGCAAAAACAAATTTTTCAGAGAAAAGTACAAGATATTGTACTCGGACACCCACATTGTCGGCATAGATTTTTGATGGAGCTCCAAGAGCCATGTTAAATTAAGGCTCAATTAGACAGTCAGAGAATTTGTACATTTTTCAACATCAGGAAATTTTGAATTTGGTAAAATGAACTTAATTCAGGAATTCTGACATCCCAGAAAGGGATCTTTTAATTTCAATAATTTTTTAATAAATAAAAAAATCATATTTATAATAGAAGTTACTTTTCTAATTGCACAAAATAAGAGGTGGTTAGGATTGGCTATATGGGGAGGTTTGGAGGCCAACTTTTTTTTTCATTAAAACTGTCATTGATCTGTTGTCTCTCATTACAAACTACTTTTGCATTTTATTTTTTTTTAAATTTTCTATACAGTCATTATGAAATGGCAGAAATGTTATGACTTTTTAAGCTGTAAAGATTTTATGTTGGATTAAGATAGTTAGATAACATACTATTTTTTAAATACTCTTCTTAAAATGATATAAATGCATTTGAATTTAATGACAGTCCTATTTAACTTTAATATTGAGCTATAAATTATCATACATGTAGGGTAGAGTTCTTTTATTTTGATTTTCTAGACAAAATAGCAAAATGAATTTAATCTTTTTCTTTTTTAAACTTCAGCTCAATGAGTTGTCATATATCTAATTTAATATGCTAATAGAGTAATTGATTATTAATTGTTCTGTCTTGTCTCATCTGTACTTACAAATTATGTGTTAATAGATGATAACATTTTTTGTTGGTTCATAGAAAATACAACATTTTCTATCTTAATTTTTTTCTAAGAAAAATAGGAGATGTGGTACACTGACACCGCATTGTCAGCATAGAATTTTGAAAGAAAGCGCTTAATGTTTTTATTTTTTTTATTTTTTAGCAGTCTGGCTAATTACCGGTCATACCACAATGGTATTTTACATGTGAATTACTGCCATTTAGGCTGCTCAAGGAGCCATGTTAGATTAGGCTCAATTAGAAAAAGTCAAAGAATCTGTACATTTTTTTAATGTCAGGAAATGTTTGCTTTGGTAAAAAAAAATTATAATCTATAATGTGTTGGTAAGCCGTAAAACCCTATTCATTCATTCATTCATTCATTATAGAAGCTAATTTCTAAATATACATAATTAAAGAGGTGGTAAGGGTTGGCTGTAGGGGTGGTGGAGGCCAACTTTTTTTTCATTGAAAATTTGATTGATCTGTTGTCTCTTATTACAAACTATTTTTACATTTTATATTGTTTCTAAAGATTTTCTAAACATCATTATAAAATGTCAGAATGTTTTTGAATGGAAGAGCTTTATGTTTTGATTGTTTATATTGAACAATCTGGCTAGTTACTGGTCGTACCTAGATGATATTTTACGTGTCTGCCATTTAGACTGCTCATTGGGCCATGTTAAATTTAGGCTGTATTAGACAAAGTCAGAGAATCTACACTTTTCAATGTCAGAAAAATTCGGATTTTGGTAAGATAAACTTAAGTCAGGAATTCTGACTTCCTAGAAAGGGATCTTTGAATTTTAATAATTTCTTAATAAATAACAAAAGTCATATTTATAGAAGCTAATTTTTTAATTAGGGTTATTCCAGAAAAAAAACCTCAGGGGGTGGGGGGTCGGAACTGTACCCTATTTTTTCACTGGTGGTGGTAGGTAAAATAGTCACTTTAACTTTGCTGGGTGAGGGTATATTGTAATCAAAATTATCTTCGTGTGGGCTTTTTGTCCGAATTCTATCGGCAGAAAGATTGATTAAAATAAGAGTTGCATGTCACTAACAATATCTTTAGAAAATACTTTTTTTTCTGTTCAACTAAAATTCTGGTGGTGGTACCCTAAAAAATAATTCCAGTTCCAACCCCCACCCCACCCTGAGATTTTTTCTGAAATAGCCCATATACAAAATAAAAGAGGTGGTAAGGGTTGGCTATACGGGGAGGTTTGGAGGCCAACTTTTTTTTTTCATTGAAACTTTGATCGACCTGTTGTCTTTTGTTACAAACTACTTTTACATTTTATTTTGCAAGATTTTTTATGCATCATAAAATGGCAAAATGTTATGACTTTTGAAGCTTCAAATTAAAATATGCAGTCAGTTAAAAAACATATGGCTTATCACCACAAACTATCAAAAAGAACTATACTCAGTCCCTATCTTGATGGCAAAAATTATATATGCGTATGCAAAGTTGTTGTGTAATGGCTTATTAACACAAACATGGGTTATATACAATTGTCTGAGAGAAAGAATTTGCCTTACTGTCTGAAAGCTTATTATAATGTATATGCAGTGTTTAACAGCTTCTCAAGTTCTTGTTTTGAACTTATCAACACAGACATGGGTTACATGTATATACGAGTCGTCTGCGAGCGAGAGAATTGTTGATATGTAGAAAATACAGACAGGTAGTCATTGTTTGATAATGCAGTTTTGCAGAAGAGAGTTAAGACTTGAACAGTCATTATAGTTAGTTGTTTTATACTTGTAGGTCTGTATTGTTGGGTCATGTTGTAAATATTGCATTATATTTTATGCCAATATTCTAATAGTTTGTCATTATTATCTTTTCTAATTAAATGTTTTCAATGGTTAATATTATGTAGTAGAACTTGGTTATTTTAAACCCTGACATGAGTTATCTCCCTTCATTAATTGAAATGAGCTGTTTATATTCTCAATCAAGCTACTGGTGTAGTGATTTACTGTTAGCCCTGTACTGACACCAGAGATCAACAATGCAATGATCTCTCAAAAACACATTTACCTGGAAGATTCTGGGTCGTGTTTAACCAACATTTACATAACTAGGCAGAAACTTAAAAACTAAATGTTTATGTAGACATTATGATTTCCTTAACTTGGGTTAAGTACACAGTGACTTAATTTAACAAAAAAAATTGTTCTAGTTTTAGCAACAATTTTAACTACAAATCAAAGAAATATCAGAAAGATGGAAAAGAAAATTCTCCATGGGTGGCAAAAGTTTCATTTCAATATTAAAAGAAGTTTTTCTTATTTCATGAGTTCAAATCCCTGCCCAGCCACAATCTCCGTGATGGTCAATAGACAACATTTGTCTCATTATCATTTCTCCCTCACTGCTAATTCAAGTGGGAAAGTTATCAGTTACTTGTGGAGATTGGGTGTGCTTGAGTACTGGTTAACCTTCCAGGATCCTAGGAAATAGTGGTTAGGTTATGACGCTAAATATTCAATCAGTCAATCTTATTTTCTTACTTTAAAAAATGGCTAAAAGTGACAAAATTATCACCCCAAAAAATTAAGTATGAAATTTTTCATTTCTTTAAATCTTGGAATTATATAGAAAAGAAAAGGCAACTAACTTATTGAGATTTTGTGAACGCTTGCACGAACACAAATCAAAGTTCTTACATTGCAGAATGCAATTCTTATCAAAACTATCATTCCCAGCAAGTTGTGTATAAAATTGTTAAAGTACACCTGATATCAAAGTTTGTATACTGCAGCTTAAATAACAAATTAGGAGAACTATTACTTCAAACCGCAATATCTTTAATTCATGATCATTTTGTATGGCTGGATCAGATAAGCTCAGTCAGTAACGTGTCTGACTACCAATCAAGGGGTTGTGAGTTCAAATCCCCACCCAGGAAGTCTCTGTGATTATTGATATACGACATTGTGTCTCATTATCATTCATCTCTCACCACTGATTCAAGTGGGAAAGTTATCAGTTACTTGTGGAGATGGGTTGTGTTTGAGTACTTGTTAACCTTCCAGGAAACAGTGATTAGGTAAACAGATCGTCTGTAAGCCCTTGATGGCATAAAAATGATGCTAAATAGTAGATCAATCATTTTTCATGATCAAAACATTTTAAAACATCTAAAAAAACATACACAACTTACATTTAAATACAAGAAATCAGTTATGAATTATGAATGATTATTTATCAAATAATTAATCCTTTGTGAGCTGTTTTATCATGTTAGTTGGGAGATTTTTTTATCATTTTTTCTGTACAAGCGTTTACTTTAAATTAAAAATAGTAAAAAGTTTTCAACCCAAAAAACCCTTATGGTTCCGGCTAAGAATAGAATCACTGCCGATCTCTGCAGAGGGGTAGGATTCCTCCGAATGGGTGTCCTGTTCATTTTATCATTTTTTTGCCATGTTCACTATTGTCGTTAAATTATCAACCCCTGTCTGGTTTCAGGGAGCCATATGAATGATGGCAAGAATAGGACCACTGTGGCTCATGCATGTCGTAAGAAGCGACAATTTGAGTAATACGATAGAATTTGCTGAAACTCTGCAGTTCTGCAGGTATCAAGGTTCTAGGTTCATTCTGCATATTCATTTGTTGGTGTATGTTTGTTTAAATCTGTATGTTAATTTGTTTTTTTTGTACATGTAGAGTGAACCTGGAATCTTCCTTCCTGTTGGCGTCGAATAACCTATAATGTGTTGGTACGCCGTAAAACCCTATTCATTCATTCATTATTCTGTAGTAACTATGGAAACACCGATTTTCGTAGTCGGGGCAGTTTTTGCTTTTTTCTTACCTCTACTATTCAAATAAGTGAGCATTGCCAAAACGGGTTTTATTTTTAAATAAAAATATCAAGGTGTGCTGTATAGTATGCTTGTTTACATCCTTTAAAAAAAATGACGTCAATATTATGATGTTACAGTATGTCATTTTATTTGAAACAAAATGACGTCGGGGGCACTTGAAAATGGATTAACATGTGGAATATGGCAGTTCTGTGAATTTCTGCTCCATGTAAGGTTATATACCTGCTCAAAGAGAGAAACAAAAGTATGTACGGTGAGTCTAATGTTTCAAGGTCTCTTGTGTTTAAATGTCACAAAATTAATGTTTTTGTGATGGCCAGGAATCAGTCATTAAAAAAAAGCAAATGGGAAGTCGATTTGAAGACATATTGGAATCAAAGCATGTTTGAGGGGTTGATTATTTAACCACAACAGTGAACATGACAAAAAATGATAAAATGAACATGACACCCATTTGGAGGATTCCTACCCCTCTGCAGAGATCGGCAGTAATTCTATTCTTAGACGGAACCACACGGGCTTTCTACAGAATATAAACTAATGAAAAAAAATTATATTTTGTTTTGCAAAATTACTGCAATTATATAACGGCACAGACTCCCTGAGAATTATTAGAATACAATGATAAATAAATAAGTTATGGCCAAAGTCTACAAACTTTCTGATCCCCCCTTGTACAGTCTGTCCAATGTCCATTTATCATCATGTAGATATACTTTACAAGAGCTTGGTTATATATAAGAAACAGTCTTAATACAATGATGGTACTGATGTTTACTGCCACATTGTCTGATTATACCATTAAAACTGTTGTCTTAACTTCCAGTAAGATCAATGACACAACATTTTATGAATATTACTATAACTCATTACTGAGCAATTAAAGAGTAACTATAATAACACAATTTGCTGGTGAAACTATCCTTCACAGACCACTCTTGTTCATGGCCTGCCAGCCTGTAACACGCCACTAGATAAATGCGCATCAAGTCTGTTCTGACAACCAAAACGTACAAAATGCATTTAAAGTAAATATTGTTTATTTTCAGTAATTGTAAAATTGTAAAAAACAAAGTTTTGAAATGAAAGAATAGGCCTTGAAACACGAATTCCTCCAAACTTATCAATGAACTTTGATTTTTATTCAAAGAAAAAAAACATGTTTTGATCAATTTGGAATGAAAAAGGACCAATAATCCAGTACTATAACTCAATGGTGCCATTTAATTGATGTACAATAGTTGATCATTATAAAAATTGCTTTTTGATTGGAGTTTTCAACAAAATACTGGTTACATATTTCAATCAGTTTTATTTATGGAGGAAGATCTCGGAACCAATCCCAGTAAAACCACAGTCCTTCTGCAAGTATTGGACTGAGTCTGTCTCGAACCCACAACCTTAGCAGCAAGAGGCAAGTTGGCCAATAAGGACCCATTGTCATATAAAGATGGAGCTCAATGAAGTTTAAATGTAACAAGTTGACTGTCTCTTACAGATACAATATAGTTTCAATGTGAGGTCATTTAGACCATCAGTCAACAGAATACTAGAATATAAGTTGTGACCCCAGATGCAACTACCGCCAACGTTTCATGAAACATTTCCGGTAGTTTCATATACGTAAAACTAGGTCATAATTAAGTGTTGCCAATATCTGGCATTTAAATGACTATTCCATTACTTCATACCCCTCCCCACTCTACCAAAAACAAAGGGATGTGTTTTATTCATCTGTCTAGGGCAATAACTGTCTTGTAATCTAAATATTCTAAAGACCACTCTTCCATCAAACCTGTCTTCAGCAGTCAGTCAAAGGAAGGAGCAAAAGTGACCTTTTAAGACAGGTTAATTTGCTATAAAAGCAAATGGGAAATAGCAAATGTGGTTGCTTAAGGTAAGTGGCTGCTCAATAGAGGTGACAGTATACAAATGTTTGACGCTAACTGTATTATGGGTATATATAGGTATAACTTGTAGTTTTTGCTTGCTTTGACCAAACGCATATTATTTGCAGGGTTTTGCGTTTTTTCAACAGGCTTTGACACCATTTTCAACACATTTCATGCCATACCCAGTTTTCCTATTGGAGGAAGACCTTTAGATGAATTGAAGTAGAACCACAAGACCCAATTTTATTCAAAAATACAAATGAACGGTCAAAGTAGTTTGAGTTGTAAATATTTCATTGATTCATTTCACATTCTTACATAAAAGTAAAATGGTCATTGATGTAGGTTACAATCATACAATCATAGGATGCTCTACTGACTCGTAGTGGCCATAGCACTTTTTGAAATTCTCCTCTACAATAGAAACATCGGGACGGGGTCTTTTTAACTGTAGTAGGGAAACCATTTGAACAAATCTAACAAAACTATAGTTGGTCATCATTACTTCATAAACATTTTGAAAATCTGTTGGGTTGTTCATGAGAAGAAGATTTTTTAAGTTTTGGACTATTTTTAGTAACGGTGGCTATCTTGAATTTCAGATTGAAAAAGAAAATCTTCTGTATAGTCTCCTACGCAATAGAAACATCCCTGTGAAATTTCAGTTTAATTGGCCTAGTGGTTTCAGAACAGATGAAAGAAAAAGAGAATTTTCTGTTTTCCTATAGTATTCCTATGTAAAATTCTAAGTCCCCTTACAGGGCCCCTATAAAATTTAGCCCCTAAATTCTTATCTGCAATCAAACCCATACACATATGGATAAATTATGCAAAATATGAACAAATCCCACATACCGGTTCTTAAGAAAACAAATTTAGTAATTCCCAATTTTTACCTTTTTGGGGCCCCTCCTGACCCCTTTAGACAGTTGAACCCAGTCATTTTTACAAATCTGAACCTCCTTGACCAACAATGCTTCTTTGAAGATATATGCAAAATCATTTCCATTTTTAAAAAAAAAAATAAAAAAATATTATAAAGATATGTGTCCCCTAATTGAACCCTCGGGGCAGGGTCAGATTTAACCCTAGGGACACCATTTGAACAAATCTAACAAAACTATAATTGGTCATCATTACTACATAAACATTTTGAAAATCTGTTGGGCCGTTCATGAGAAGAAGATTTTTTAAGTTTTGGACTATTTTTAGTAGCAGCCATCTTTAATTTCAGATCGAAAAAAAAAAAATCTTCTGTATAGTGTCCTATGCAACTGAAACACCCATGCGATGCTTCAGTTTAATTGGCCTAGTGGTTTCAGAGAAAGTGCTGCTAACAGACGACAGATGACAGACGACAGACGATGGACTACGCGCCATTGCATAAGCACTTCTGGCCTTTGGCCAGTAAAGCTAAAAAATGTAGGTCAGCTGTCACCTGAATTCTAATGATCTCAACCATGAATGCATCTCATTTAAACATGTCATAAGACCGCAGCGTGGTCTAGTGGTAGAGGGTCCGCCTCGCATGCGGAAGGTCATGGGTTCGATCCCTGACCGGGTCATACCAAAGACTTTAAAAATGGTACTAGAATCTTCTTCGCTTGACGCTCAGCATTTAAGTCTGGTCGGCCCGGTGTCAGTATAATGCTACTGGGTGGGGTATCATACCATGTGTCTGCGGCATGATACTCCAGTGTGACAGCACTCAGAATACTGTGTCAAGTAGATACCGTCGTGATATGACTGAAAAATTGTTAAAAGCGACGCTAAACATCATACAACAACATTAAACATGTCATAACTATGGGAGCCAGCAGTTGATCTAGATCTTGTTGGGATCTCTGAACTGATTAATAAAATTGATCGGTAACTAGAAAACCGCCACTGGAGCAAGTCCTCATGTCATTTCTTGGAAAAGGGCGGGATCAAATCATTTAAATATTTCTTATTTTAACTAACATTAACCTCCAAATGATATACCAGTACATCCTGATATCATTCCATTGCAGGAGTAACAAACAATTTCTTCAGGTGAGATAGGTAAAGTGCTAAAAACCATGTTATTGATTTGAATGTTAACAGATCAACTTGTGTAACTGGAAAATTATGAAAAATGAACTCCTTTTTTTTTGTAACTTTCATTTCAATTTAAATTTACATAATCAGACGTGTTGATACATAAATAGTGCATGACCATTATATTTGCATTTAGAATTATTTAGTAGCCATTAAGTGTCTCACTGTCTGTGAGAATTGAATGAGTAACAAACAGTGCTCACTAAATCCAGATATTTTATTTGTGTAGTTCAAGGCACAAGGACCGGTTTGACATTATTAATAAAAATGATCAAACAGGAAACTTCCCCAAACATTATTTTTTCAGTTTCTTTTTTAAACATTATTTGAAATACTTCACATTTAAATCACCACAGTCAGTCATTACACCTCTGTACTTAATGGTAAAGTATAACGTGAAAAATAATCAGTTTCAGCATTTTCAAATATTGTTGAGGATAATATCAAAATATGTGTCACCAACTTAATGGCTACAAAACATTAAGATATCTTGTACATAATTATATGCATTAATAGACGTTCAAAACAGTATAATTTAAATCAATTTTCGCAATTTAATATAAACGAGTTGGTTATATAGTGGCATATCATTAAACATCTGGCAGGTTAATCATTTGTTTTAGAGATATTTTTAAAACTATAAATATATAAGCTTAAACTCTGTCAACTCTTGAGCAAATACTATACAACTTAAAAACTTAAAAATTTCACATAGAAATCCTTAATTATTCAACAGTCTAACAAACATGGATGAGAGTCAACCTTGATGTATTTCCAATTACAGAACTCCAATTTTATCACATGACATATAAGTCATATTAAGTTTTACTGGTTGAGGAAGACAAAAGAATGAATTATAGTGGAACCATCATCCTTCTGCAAGTAACTGGCAACATTTCTCACAAAATGTTTTTGGACTGGATATTTTGGGTTGTAGACAGCAGTTTGTTTGAATATTTAGCGTAATTTTTATGCCATCAAGGTCTGACAGATGATCAGTTAACCTAACCACTCTTCACTGCATCCTGGAAGGTTAACCAACAGTACTGATCAAACACATCCACCTCTGCAAGTAACTTATATCTTTCCCACTTGAATCAGTGATGAGAGACAAATGACAATGAGATGCAAGGTTGTATATCAATTATCATGGAGACTGTGGCCAGACAGGGATTCAAACTCATAACCCCTGGATTGATGGTCAAACATGCTACCAACTGCACTAAGAGATCTACTTATGGGACTAGGTATTGTTACCACGAATTCAAGGGTCAATAAAGGTCATGAAACAGAATAGAATCCAATATAATGAAAGCATTTTAAACCTTACACTTATTATACTTTGTTTAAAAAGGCTAATTAAGTCTTTTATGCATTAAACAATTAAAGTCATGAAAAAGAAAGGAAGTAAATAATGGCCAAAAAAATCAATGATTTTCAATATTTTGTTTTTTACATAAGACTATGTTTTTTCCACTGCAATATCCAAGCCATTTTTTTTACAAATTTAGCTAATGCCAGGATTTGAACCTGGGTCTCCCACTGAAGCAGTGGATGTGTTTGCCAGTTACACCACAGAAGTCTTATTATCTGTACTAAGAAAATGGACTTAAATATTTACAGCAGCTATCATGCCAGCATTACAGTAATGTTTTGATTGCCATCTCTTGATCCTAATTTTCAAAAGGATTTGTAGGAGGTAGGGAATTTGTGATATTTACCACTTACTTTTAAGACACCATAACTTCACTGTTTCTGTCACATAACTAATACTTTCTCATGCACCATATACTATCTCATCCCCTATCACAGCTCAATACCTATCACTACTCAGTACCTATCATTACATATCGGTAGCATTTACTCAATACCTATCACTACTCAGTACCTATCATTACATATCGGTATCATTTACTCAATACATATCACTACTGATCACTCCCTATCACAGTTCAATATCTATCACTACTCACGACCTATCACAGCTCAATACCTCTCACTACTCAGTACCTATCTTTACATACCAGTATCATTTACTCAATACATATCACTACTGATCACTCCCATCACAGCTCAATACCTATCACTACTCACGACTTATCACAGCTCAATACCTCTCACTACTCAGTACCTATCATTACATATCGGTATCATTTAATCAATACATATCACTACTAATCACTCCCTATCATAGTTCAATATCTATCACTACTCACGACCTATCACTACTCAGTACCTATCATTACATACCAGTATAATTTACTCAATACATATCACTACTGATCACTCCCCATCACAGCTCAATAACTATCACTACTCACGACCTATCACAGCTCAATACCTATCACTACTCAGTACCTATCACAGCTCAATACTTCTCACTACTCAGTACCTATCATTACATACCGGTATCATTTACTCAATACATATCACTACTGATCACTCCCCATCACAGCTCAATAACTATCACTACTCACAACCTATCACAGCTCAATACCTATTACTACTCACGACCTATCACAGCTCAATACCTGTCACAGCTCAATACCTCTCACTACCTATCATTACATACCGGTATCATTTACTCAATACATATCACTACTGATCACTCCCCATCACAGCTCAATAACTATCACTACTCACAACCTATCACAGCTCAATACCTATCACTACGCAGTACCTATCACAGCTCAATACCTATCACTACTCAGTACCTATCATTACAAACCGGTATCATTTACTCAATACAATTCACTACTGATCACTCCCCATCACAGCTCAATAGCTATCACTACTCACAACCTATCACAGCTCAATACCTATCACTACTCATGACCTTTCACAGCTAAATACCTATCACTACTCATGACCTATCACTACTCTGTACCTATTTGTACACATCACTACTAACTCCCTATCCCTGCATATCAATATTTCCTCCCTCACTATCATATACCTATCACTGACTCTTATCCATGAGTCGATTTCTTATTCCTATATAGTTGTTACATGCCAAACTAAGATTGAATGTTTCTTCTGTTGATCTGTAAACCAGACATTAAAACAGTATATTCTAATTGACATTGGCAACGAAATTTCATCTCAAATTATTAAAGTAAATGTAAATGTGGCAAGAATATAAGGTTATTTTACAGTGTTTTGTTAAATATGAGAATGTATTGTACGAGTATGTACTGTGGTATTGTTTAGTTAAGTATTTATTAAAAAAAAAATCATCTGCTTTTTCAAGGGCTTGGAACCTTCAACTACAACAAATCAAGTGTTGGAACTCCTTTCTTACAAATATGTAATAACTCTTTTATGCCTAATGCACTATATTAATAAAATATTTGATAACTTAATTTTAACTTCCTAACAATTTAAAAGTACCATTCACTTAATAGTATTGTAAGTTGGAAGCATTCAAAAATTTTAGTTGGGAGACCTAGTCTTCCAGAACATTAAGGTCTCACTGAACAATTACCTCCCTTGCATGACGGTAGCAAGATTATTACGCCCAAGAAATTAGAGCTGTGTAAAGCGGTTGGGTAATTTTTTTTTTAAAAATGCATAAAATGTCATATTTCTTTGTGCACATGGGAACATTGGAACATTTTCATGATTTCTGCAAAGTTTGGGTGACCCTGGGAACTGTTTGATGATGCTATAACAGTTTAAAGATGCGTAGTGATACACTGCAACAAATGGGCAGAATTGTCAAAAATGAAGGGGTGTCATCAAACCATCGAAATTGTGAAAAAGCAACCTGGTCAACCCCATGTTTTTTTCTGCATATTTGGACCAACAGAGGACTATCTATGGGAATAAGGCACTTTTAGAACCATTGGTAATGTACCCAGTGTTCCAGAAGTGCATGTCTCTATATGTAGAACAGTACAAAATTAATTGGTGTGTGAGACGTTAAGCACTGTCACTATCAGTACAACAATAATCACCATATCACTGTCACTATCAGTAACATAATAATCACTATATCACTGTCACTATCAGTAAAACAATAATCACTGTACCACTGTCACTATCAGTAACACAATAATCACTATATCACTGTCACTTTCAGTAAAACAATAATCACTATATCACTGTCATTATCAGTAACACAATAATCACTATATCACTGTCACTATCAGTAAATCAATAATCACTATATCACTGTCACTTTCAGTAAAACAATAATCACTATATCACTGTCACTATCAGTAAATCAATAATCACTATATCACTGTCACTTTCAGTAAAACAATAATCACTATATCACTGTCACTATCAGTAACTATGTGACTGTCACTATCAGTAACACAATAATCACTATATCACTGTCACTATCAGTAACACAATAATCACTATATCACTGTCATTTTCAGTAACACAATAATCACTATATCACTGTCACTATCAGTAACACAATAATCACTATATCACTGTCACTATCAGTAAAACAATAATCACTATATCACTGTCACTTTCAGTAACACAATAATCACTATATCACTGTCATTATCAGTAACACAATAATCACTATATCACTGTCACTATCAGTAAAACAATAATCACTATATCACTGTCACTATCAGTAACACAATAATCACTATATCACTGTCACTATCAGTAACTATGTGACTGTCACTATCAGTAAAACAATAATCACTATATCACTGTCACTATCAGTAACACAATAATCACTACATCACTGTCACTATCAGTAACAAAATAATCACTATATCACTGTCACTCTCATTAATACAATAATCACTATATCACTGTCATTATCAGTAACACAATAATCACTATATCACTGTCACTCTCAGTAACAAAATAATCACTATATCACTGTCACTCTCAGTAATACAATAATCACTATATCACTGTCATTATCAATAAAACAATAATCACTATATCACTGTCACTTTCAGTAAAACAATAATCACTATATCACTGTCATTATCAGTAACTATGTGACTGTCACTATCAGTAACACAATAATCACTATATCACTGTCACTATCAGTAAAACAATAATCACTATATCACTGTCACTTTCAGTAACACAATAATCACTATATCACTGTCACTCTCAGAAACACAATAATCACTATATCACTGTCACTACCAGTAAATCAATAATCACTATATCACTGTCACTTTCAGTAAAACAATAATCACTATATCACTGTCACTATCAGTAACTATGTGACTGTCACTATCAGTAACACAATAATCACTATATCACTGTCACTATCAGTAAGGCAATAATCACTATATCACTGTCATTATCAGTAAGACAATAATCACTATATCGTTGTCACTATCAGTAACACAATAATTACTATATCTCTGTCACTATCAGTAAGACAATAATCACTATATCACTGTCACTATCAGTAAGACAATAATCACTATATCACTGTCACTCTCAGTAACACAATAATCACTATATCTCTGTCACTATTAGTTAAATCATTTCATGTCAATAGCATGGGAAAAGACCAATTGAGCACTGTCAGTAAAACATGAATCACATAATATATAACTGTCGCCAGCCGGTAAATCACATTATGTCACTTGCACTTAAAAACAAACAGTTTAGCACCGTGACTAAAACCACATGTTGTATTATTAAAATTAACACTGAAGAAAATACTTCAAACATTTTTAATTGTCGCTGTCCCTGAGATCCACCCAAAGTTTAAAATCTAGAAGTTTGGTCTTTTTCCTCCAATATCCTCTCAATTTGGTCAGCTCGTCTCTCCATTCCTGGAATGATGTTATGTTTCAGATTGAGATCAGTACCAGTTCCCAAAGCACTGACAACGTCTAGGTCTCACAACTTTATACATAAAACAAAGTAGATTTTTTTTCATATATTTTCTATACAGTACACAATGAAGTTCTAATTTTTCTCTATGTTTTCTATTCCACTGTGTGGTATGTCACAGTATGTACTGGAGCCAAGGGTGGTATTGGAAGTGGTGTTACTGGTACCAGTGCTGCTTTATTGGGTGTCTGTCTGTCAAGCACTTGTTTTTGTGTAATCATCTCCTCTGTTTTGTCTTTAATTTGTGGAAATGAAACTGTTTGTTGAGAATGATGTTTTACTACAGCTGGCAGCCTTCCCAAGCCTCTTCTGTTAATACTGGCACTACCAGCAGTAGTCTGAGGTATTGGAAAGTCATGTAAGGTCTTAACATTTCCCATTGGTTAATTCTTTGTTTTTGGCAGTGAAGGCGACATCTTCTCTGTTGATATAGTGCACTGTGGGAAGTTCCCCAGAACCTCTTTGTCTTGGACCATGTCCCGATTGTTGTGCCTGGAACATTATAATAAATGAAATATATTCACTGATACCTGAAATCCTTTTAACATATTCTGATTGTGCGTAACAGTGTAAACTTCATCAGGTGAGGTAGAGAAAAAAAATAAGCACAAGCCTGATAAATGTTTCACTATCAGGCACAACCATGGTATTCTATGTATTATATCTTGAACTGCGTGTTTCATATAATTTTATTTAAACACCAACAACTGATTTTAGTCCAGTAAACAAACTCATGTGTGTACATCAGTGGTATATACACCTGAAAATAGTTTCAAACTTGATCGATGAAACTAAAACAAAACAAATGTAGTTTTTATAGAAGCTGTTCGACTCTGGTATAAAATTATCATAAATATGTATTGACATAGTAAGTTAGTAACTAACAGTTTATCATTGATATGAAATTTGTTAAAACACTGGTTGAACACAATGCAAAAACAATGTCAAATTCAAACTGTGTGTTGCTGCAGCATAAACCTTCCGTGTCAACAAGCCAAAGTTTATCTTACTCCACTTTTAATATGTAGAATAATACATACATGTAATGATATGATAAAAACACATGTAGATCACATGCACATGTAGAGGATTTGTGAAATTAAATTGATTTGCAGCTTTCCACCTTTTTATTACAAGTGCAGTGATTTAAGTTCTCCTGTGATTTTATATATTCTATAAACCAATAAATGAGTGACAGTTGGTTTTCAGTTTTATCATGTCAATGCATTCATTTCTGTTGATAAACTGCCTGCCTGATAAACATTGGTTTATCATGTCAATGCAAGTTTATCAGGCACATGACATTATTATGTATAATTTTATCATGTCAATGTTTTCATTTTGGGTCATAAACTACCTGCCTGATAAACATAGTTTTATCACATCAATGCAAGTTTATCAAGCACATCAGGTCATTATTTGTAATCCTGAACAGAATCTCTACAGGTTGTAACAAAAGTTTCATGACAAATATTAGAAATATTGACATGATAAAGAGAACACCATGTTAGTGTCTTATATTATCAATTTCAGCAGGTTCGGCTTAAAAAAGCCTCACCTGATAAAGCTGATAATATCAGACACTTGCATGGTATTCTCTATTTACAACAAAGTAGGTAAATATGAAATTGTACAAGTGGCAGACACTTAATTTCCTTTATATTTTGGAAAGAACCATAACTCTTGCAAATGGTTAGAAGCAATCATATATTGCATATTCATAGTCACGATTTTCTTTTGGTGTTTTTTTTTGTGCTTTAACCTTAGAGCTACAGAGCTGGGTCTTGTGTACAATATGGCTCCAATTTATGGTGACCATTTGTGCCAAGTTATTTCAAAATCATTTAATAAATGACATAGTAACAGACTAAACACAAATAGCACTATCTATAATATATTTTTATATATTTATATATTCATATCTTGGGCGCGACACATCATCAAGTCAAAACCAGATCTGTGCACTTAAGAAAGGAATTACAGACAAGATAAGACTTTATCTACAGACAGGGTTAAATCAATATATCTTAAAACAGCTTGGGAATGGTGGGCGTTTAATTGAAAGGGTTTAAATTGTACACTTACCAATGTGTCAATGTAGTATTGCTTATTTGTGCATGTGGCAAGTTAGTTTCTGTCATAACACGCTTGTTGTTTATAATGGATCAACGAATGGTGTCAAGTATGTGAAATTAATGTCCCCCTTGACGTAGTTGTCCCTTCAAAGTGCTGTGAGCCTGAATATCACACAGTTTGCCTCTCAAGGCCTCCACAAACCTATTACGATCTGGATGTTGTGCAGGAAGAGTGTTTGGTCCCAGAATACTCCCGTTTAATATATATAATTTTGTTTAGTGGAATTGGTGTACATGTATTCAATAAACATAATTTGAAGCACAATTAAAAACAAAACCAGTCATGTACTTCACTTCCATGCACTGTTACATTCCATGAAAATCCACTGTGTCTTATTTCATGTTTAAATATTTAGGTTTAAAAGACGATCAGTTAACATAATTACTATTTCCTGGGATCCCAAACATCCACCTCTGTAAGGAATTGGTAACTTTCTCACATCAATCATTTTAAGCACAAATATAAGGTATATTTTCAATAGTTGTTACAGTGCAAGTGTGTTCATTCTGTACATAGCTTATTGTTGTCATGTAGGTTTTAGAATAACATTTTTGTCTGTCAAACAAAGAGGTACTTTTTTTTTATATTTTGCTATCAATTCATACAAGTGCTTTATTAATAAACACAAGAGATAGTTATGATGTGTGTGTTTCAGTTGAAAACTAACCTTTTTGTACTCTCTACTCTGGAAACAACCATTGTCTTGGTAGCCTTAAATCGACCCTTCGTCTGACTTGCCTGGTGACATTTTAAAAACGTGGTTGGTCTTTTATCAAAATCACTGAGTACTTCCCACAATGAAATAATTTTCATGGCCCGAGGCATTTTTAGAGCCCGACTGAGTAAATGAAGCTGAACCAAATAGTCAGCCAAAGCCTGCACTTCACCACATCAAGGTATGTTGTCTGGACCAACAGATTCCTACAAAAACATAATTAGTTTACAACTTAACAAATGAAAGCTGTAACAAGTAAAACAAATGTTAAAAGAAACCCTTGGTAAACACAAATTTCTAAAAAGTGACAAATGTTCCTTTAATGCGTTTTGGCAGAATTATTTTAGAACAAGTACAAGATCTTAAGCTAAGCTGTTTAAATTTTATGAAAGTTTTTTTTTTTTACCATGAAAGTTTAAATGCTAAATTAAATAATATAAAGGCAATTAATTTATTTTTAACATACAAACCCGTGTGTTTCTGGGTAAGAATAGAATCACTGTCGATCTCTGCAGAGGGGTTAGTCTCCTCCAAATGGGTGATGTGTTTATTTTACCGTCGTAAGAAGTGACAGTTTGAGTAATGAATTAACTTGCTGAAACTCTGCAGTTCTGCAGGTGTCAAGGTTGTAAGTTCATTCTGTATATTCATCTGTTTATGTGATTTTTTTAATCTGTATGTCAAATTGTTGTTTTTGTTCGTGTAGAGCAAACCTGGAATCTTCCTTCTTGTTAGCATCAATAACCTACAATTTGTTGGTATGCCGTAAAACCCCATTCATTCATTCAACTGACAAGCAATAATTATAGCTTAATTTTAATGACCCCTGAGTTTTCATATTGTCTTTTTGTCCAATATGGTACTTATTTCCTGAAATAGAGGTTGTTTTAGAACAACAAAGGTCGAGCACGCTGTCCCTCCTTCAGCTCTTATTAATTACTAAAGTTAATTTGCACAATATTCTATCATCTTGTCGCTGTACAAACTATATTATAACATGCAGTCATTCTATTGTATCACAGCATGTTAAATAACTAAATTAGATGATCTGATGACAATAATAAGTACCAGGTTCATGAATTCATTATATATATTGTTCTATTCAGTCGTGGCCCATTTCCATCAGTATGACACAATATTAACATACAAATGTCGAGGTATTTTTTTCTTTAAAGTCCTTTGATTTTTGCTCACATAAAAACAACACTAATGCCCTCAGCAGTGACTTGTATAATATATACAAGTGTATTGTGTAACTGTTTCATTGTCAGTTATCAGTTGATAAGGCATTCTCCATTGTTCAGTAGTTATCATTATAATTTACCTCTCCCTGCTGAGGTTGTGGGTATGATCCCAGCTTGGTCCAGATACTTATTTGTGTTGCATTTGAAAGAACTTCACTCAGATATATGTATTTTGGAGGGTCTTTGTGGCCGAGTGGTCTAAGGTGCCGTCTCAAGATCACTTACCTCTCACCGCTAAGGTTGTAGGTTTGAGTCCCACTCGCTCCAAAAACTTTATCAGAAAAAGTTTCCAGTTACCTGTGGAAGGATGGTGGTTATACTCAGTCTGAGGTCTTCCTCCACCAGTAAAACTGGATACGCCATATATAACCCAAAATGTGTTAGAAAATGACGTTAAACCCCATTCAAAAACAAATTGTATTAGGAGAAGGTCCTACTTGGCCTAGTGGACATAGGCACTGTTGTCTAACAGCCTCTCACTGTTGATGTTGTGGATTCAAGCCCAGCTTGGTTTAAAAACTTTGAGAAAAATTGTGGTCTCTTTTAATTGTAATACATGTATAATAATTCAATTATTTTTCATTTTAACTAGATGCCATTTATATAAAGTTTGCCAGTTACTTGTGGAAGGAAGATGGTTCTACTCAGTTTTCGAATTATTTGTGGAAGGAAGATGGTTCTACTCAGTTTGCCAGTTACTTGTGGAAGGAAGATGGTTCTACTCAGTTTGACAGTTACTTGTGGAAGGAAGATGGTTCTACTCAGTTTGCCTATTACTTGTGGAAGGAAGATGGTTCTACTCAGTTTGCCTGTTACTTGCGGAAGGAAGATGGTTCTAGTTACTTGCAGAAGGAAGATGGTTCTACTCAGTTTGCCTGTTACTTGCAGAAGGAAGATGGTTCTACTCAGTTTGCCAGTTACTTGTGGAAGGAAGATGGTTCCACTCAGTTTGCCAGTTACTTGTGGAAGGAAGATGGTTCTACTCAGTTTGCCAGTTACTTGTGGAAGGAAGATGGTTCTACTCAGTTTGACAGTTACTTGTGGAAGGAAGATGGTTCTACTCAGTTTGCCAGTTACTTGTGGAAGGAAGATGGTTCCACTCAGTTTGCCAGTTACTTGTGGAAGGAAGATGGTTCCACTCAGTTTGCCAGTTACTTGTGGAAGGAAGATGGTTCTACTCAGTTTGCCAGTTACTTGTGGAAGGAAGATGGTTCTACTCAGTTTGCCAGTTACTTGTGGAAGGAAGATGGTTCTAGTTACTTGCAGAAGGAAGATGGTTCCACTCAGTTTGCCAGTTACTTGCAGAAGGAAGATGGTTCTACTCAGTTTGACAGTTACTTGCAGAAGGAAGATGGTTCTACTCAGTTTGACAGTTACTTGTGGAAGGAAGATGGTTCTACTCAGTTTGCCAGTTACTTGTGGAAGGAAGATGGTTCTATTCAGTTTGCCAGATGCTTGTGGAAGGAAGATGGTTCTACTCAGTTTGCCTGTTACTTGTGGAAGGAAGATGGTTCTACTCAGTTTGCCAGTTACTTGTGGAAGGAAGATGGTTCTATTCAGTTTGCCAGATACTTGTGGAAGGAAGATGGTTCTACTCAGTTTGCCTGTTACTTGTAGAAGGAAGATGGTTCTACTCAGTTTCATTTTGAAGTCTTCCTTCACCAATAAAACTGGATGCAGCATATATCATCTGTTTTGGTATTGAACACCAATTAAAAAATAAATGAATCAAAAGGTTTAAAAAGATTATAATTAAAACTATGATAATATTTGGTGATCAGTGGATAATTTTATACATATATTTAAGTGACTTGAATTGACAAGGAGAGATCCAGACTGTGATTACAAAATGAAGAAATAAAAGCTGCATCATATGCTTTAGGTGAGGAACCAGTCTGGCTGTTAGATTCTACTCTTGCCTAGTTGTCAAATGCATTTTGAGAATTTTAAAACCCAGAAGCTAGTTATTGTGCCAAAGGGGACGTGTTTGTTTGCTCTCATATACATGTATATCCATAAAAAAAGCTGCCTACTGAAATAAAGGAATTCCTCAGATTTTGGAGACAAAAATGTTTCTAATTTTAGAAAATGTATGTATAAGAAAGATATATGGTAAACAAAAATGTTCCCCTACCTATTATTTTGAAATTAAGTTCAGAGGAGAGCAAACAAAAAATAATTTAATGTGAATAAAATTTCAATCCATTCTGAATAACAGTATTTTACTTCACATTCTGTTGTACAATAGCAGATGTGACAACCTAGATATAAGAATTACTTAAATACTTCTAAGCAGCTTAGAATGTATTTAGGGAGTGTAAGAAAAGTAATAAATGGTGCCTGTAGCGAGCATTTATTTCGCTTCACAAGCTAAAATACAGCTGACATTCTAAGCTACTTACTATTAACTCGTTTCATTGGCCTCTTCAGAGGACTTCGGTAGTGAGAAGACATCTGGTCTTTTAGTCTGACCATCTTTTGAATGCAGATGCTATCTGCCTCTTCCAGTGGGACAGCAGAAGAGGGTTTTTGGAAGAAGTATTCCGTATGAAAAGTGGAAAAAAATGGTGGGTAATGATGAAACACAAATTAAATAAAGAAATGAATGTTGTATGAATATATTTGCTAAAAATCCATTAGTTTACAAAAGTGGATTATTTCCAGTGTTTAATATAAATTGTACTCTGACGACTTGAAGAGCACTGTTAGCAACAGTATAACTCGGCTCAATGCCGGTTAAATTTAACTCAATTATCTAATGAAAATTGCATATTTTTTTATTTTTTTATGTTTGTTTGTTGTCGGAATCTTTAAAGCTGTTGAAATTGCCTTCCAAAAGCAAAGTAGCAGCAATGGATATTTTTCTGTAGCTATCTTTATCCTTTGGAAGAGGAAGAAACAACTGCGCTCTTCTTTGCGTTTGATTAAGAAGAAGTTTATACAACCTTTGGTGTCAAAATGGTCTTCTGGGTAGAGGTTAATGAAACAAGCTATATATAATTTATTTAACATGAAACATTTTTCAACACTTTTCATTTAACAGATGACAATACATCTATGTTTTGTCATTGCACTTCCTCTTTGACAAAGTATGGCAGTTACCAGATGAATTTTAAGTGTGACATCGAGTGCTGGTGAATCCCCCTGCAGTACAGAAATAGTTTGATATTCGAACAAAATATTACGGTGGATTTGAGTTTTGTGTATTAATATTTATAACCAAAAACATATTTTTTACCTAATGATTAAGTCACAAAGTGTCCTTGCAAATACCGCATTAACTCATAATCTACAAATAGATGACGAAAAAAAGTAGTTCAACTTTCTGTATCCGTCATAAATTATTTTATAGCTATGTAATGGAGCAGTTCACTTCTGCAAGGTTTTCAGATCTTTGGGCAAGGATAAATTTGTCATGGGTTTGTTGCCGACAGTTCCAGATATTTTTTGTACTGTGTCAACTATAATAAAATCTTGATTTTATAAAGATTATGTATTTATTTATATAAGTTTTGATTTATATTTATAGTGAAAGTAAATGACAGAGGGTATTATATGAGGGGAAAATGCTTTCTCTCAGACCACAAGGGTGTAAAGTTTTGCCTGCTCACATTGGCAAGTTGGAAGTCACAGTTAGGCAAATAAGAATTTGTATTTGTAATTTAAGTACGACAGAGCCAGTTTCCTGATGAAAAAATCATAAAACAATGGCTCAATAAGTGATTCAATGATCAATAGGTGTATATTGCTTGGAAACAAATAAGATGGTGTCTTAACGAATGTTCTTTTTGACAGCGCTAATGTTTTATACCGATTGTATATCTTTAAAGAAATTGTTTTAAATGTAGTACAGTATCAATGATTGTGTAAAACAAACAAATTACATTTGGGTCAATAGTTTCCTTGTAAGTTGTGGATGATGACATTGAAGTTTCTGATGCGGAAATCAAGTCTGGAACAATGGCTTTTGAAGGCGACACGTGCTTGGCCACCTGCGGTTGCTTTTGTATATCTTCAATAGAGGGAACTGTGAATAAAATTATTTAAATGATTTTTAGTGAAATGAATTTTTATGAAATTTTGAATTGACATCTTAAGATGATAAATGGACAAAGCAAGTTTTCAGCATGATAAAAAAAATGGTGATTAAGTTTGTAGACATGTAAAGTCTTGATGAAAAAATGGTGATTAAGTTTATAGACATGTAAAGTCTTGAAAGGACCAGGCTCGTTAGCTCAGTCGGCAGTGCATCGGATTATCAAATTCTCGTATGTTAGTCCTCAATAGCATAAACATAAAATATTGAAACAAATGGAGGAAAAAAAGACAATTGATAGATCTTGCTTAGTAAAAGCCACAAACATTGAAACTGAAGTTGATATACAACAAGAATATTAATGGAAATACTGATGACACAAACATTGAAACTGAAGTTGATATGCAACAAGAATATTAATGGAAAAACTGATGCCACAAACATTGAAACTGAAGTTGATATACAACAAGAATATTAATGGAAATACTGATGACACAAACATTGAAACTGAAGTTGATATGCAACAAGAATATTAATGGAAATACTGATGCCACAAACATTGAAACTGAAGTTGATATACAACAAGAATATTAATGGAAATACTGTTGCCACAAACATTGAAACTGAAGTTGATATGCAACAAGAATATTAATGGAAATACTGTTGCCACAAACATTGAAACTGAAGTTGATATGCAACAAGAATATTAATGGAAATACTGATGCCATAAACATTGAAACTGAAGTTGATATGCAACAAAAATATTAATGGAAATACTGTTGCCACAAACATTGAAACTGAAGTTGATATGCAACAAGAATATTAATGGAAATACTGATGCCACAAACATTGAAACTGAAGTTGTTATGCAACAAGAAAATGAATGAAAATACTGTTGCCACAAACATTGAAACTGAAGTTGATATACAACAAGAATATGAATGGAAAAACTGATGCCACAAACATTAAAAATGAAGTTGATATTCAACAAGAATATGAATGGAAATACTGATGCCACAAACATTGAAACTGAAGTTGATATGCAACAAGAAAATTAAAAGAAAAAACTGATGCCACAAACATTGAAACTGAAGTTGATATACAACAAGAATATTAATGGAAATACTGATGCCACAAACATTGAAACTGAAGTTGATATACAACAAGAATATTAATGGAAATACTGATGACACAAACATTGAAACTGAAGTTGATATACAACAAGAAAATTAATGGAAATACTGATGCCACAAACATTGAAACTGAAGTTGATATGCAACAAGAAAATTAATGGAAATACTGATGCCACAAACATTGAAACTGAAGCTGATATGCAACAAGAAAATTAATGGAAATACTGATGCCACAAACATTGAAACTGAAGTTGATATGCAACAAGAAAATTAATGGAAATACTGATGCCACAAACATTGAAACTGAAGTTGATATGCAACAAGAATATTAATGGAAATACTGATGCCACAAACATTGAAACTGAAGTTGATATGCAACAAGAAAATTAATGGAAATACTGATGCTACAAACATTGAAACTGAAGTTGATATGCAACAAGAAAATTAATGGAAATACTGATGCCACAAACATTGAAACTGAAGTTGATATGCAACAAGAATATTAATGGAAATGCTGATGCCACAAACATTGAAACTGAAGTTGATATGCAACAAGAATATTAATGGAAATACTGATGCCACAAACATTGAAACTGAAGTTGATATACAACAAGAATATTGATGGAAATACTGTTGCCACAAACATTGAAACTGAAGTTGATATGCAACAAGAATATTAATGGAAATACTGTTGCCACAAACATTGAAACTGAAGTTGATATGCAACAAGAATA
The DNA here is from genome assembly GCA_029582155.1 of Panopea generosa. Classification (NCBI taxonomy): domain Eukaryota; kingdom Metazoa; phylum Mollusca; class Bivalvia; order Adapedonta; family Hiatellidae; genus Panopea; species Panopea generosa. Next base: position 1,017,820 of record CM055908.1, on the reverse strand, counting down.
TTAATGGAAATACTGATACCATAAACATTGAAACTGAAGTTGATATGCAACAAAAATATTAATGGAAATACTGTTGCCACAAACATTGAAACTGAAGTTGATATGCAACAAGATTATTAATGGAAATACTGATGCCACAAACATTGAAACTGAAGTTGATATGCAACAAGAATATTAATGGAAATACTGATGCCACAAACATTGAAACTGAAGTTGATATACAACAAGAAAATTAATGGAAATACTGATGCTACAAACATTGAAACTGAAGTTGATATGCAACAAGAAAATTAATGGAAATGCTGATGCCACAAACATTGAAACTGAAGTTGATATGCAACAAGAATATTAATGGAAATGCTGATGCCACAAACATTGAAACTGAAGTTGATATACAACAAGAATATTAATGGAAATACTGTTGCCACAAACATTGAAACTGAAGTTGATATGCAACAAGAATATTAATGGAAATACTGTTGCCACAAACATTGAAACTGAAGTTGATATGCAACAAGAATATTAATGGAAATACTGATGCCACAAACATTGAAACTGAAGTTGATATGCAACAAAAATATTAATGGAAATACTGTTGCCACAAACATTGAAACTGAAGTTGATATGCAACAAGAATATTAATGGAAATACTGATGCCACAAACATTGAAACTGAAGTTGTTATGCAACAAGAAAATGAATGAAAATACTGTTGCCACAAACATTGAAACTGAAGTTGATATACAACAAGAATATGAATGGAAAAACTGATGCCACAAACATTAAAAATGAAGTTGATATTCAACAAGAATATGAATGGAAATACTGATGCCACAAACATTGAAACTGAAGTTGATATGCAACAAGAAAATTAAAAGAAAAAACTGATGCCACAAACATTGAAACTGAAGTTGATATACAACAAGAATATTAATGGAAATACTGATGCCACAAACATTGAAACTGAAGTTGATATACAACAAGAATATTAATGGAAATACTGATGACACAAACATTGAAACTGAAGTTGATATACAACAAGAAAATTAATGGAAATACTGATGCCACAAACATTGAAACTGAAGTTGATATGCAACAAGAAAATTAATGGAAATACTGATGCCACAAACATTGAAACTGAAGCTGATATGCAACAAGAAAATTAATGGAAATACTGATGCCACAAACATTGAAACTGAAGTTGATATGCAACAAGAAAATTAATGGAAATACTGATGCCACAAACATTGAAACTGAAGTTGATATGCAACAAGAATATTAATGGAAATACTGATGCCACAAACATTGAAACTGAAGTTGATATACAACAAGAAAATTAATGGAAATACTGATGCTACAAACATTGAAACTGAAGTTGATATGCAACAAGAAAATTAATGGAAATACTGATGCCACAAACATTGAAACTGAAGTTGATATGCAACAAGAATATTAATGGAAATGCTGATGCCACAAACATTGAAACTGAAGTTGATATACAACAAGAAAATTAATGGAAAAACTGATGCTACAAACATTGAAACTGAAGTTGATATGCAACAAGAATATTGATGGAAATACTGATGCCACAAACATTGAAACTGAAGTTGATATACAACAAGAACATTAATGGAAAAACTGATGCCACAAACATTGAAACTGAAGTTGATATACAACAAGAAAATTAATGGAAAAACTGATGCTACAAACATTGAAACTGAAGTTGATATGCAACATAGATATAAACATACTTTATTAAGTAATTTAGGCCTCTGGCCCAATATACAACATGTAAATACATCATATAGAGTGACACAAATTGAATATTATACATTTGTACAAGTCAATACTACAGAATTCACATATTAAAGTGAATATAAGCTAATAACATGCCATATTAATCCAAAAATAATAACATTTGTATTAGATCATTTCAGGTTTAAGCATTTCAAAAGTTTTATAAAGTAGCAGATGTAACATATATTTTTGAAGATATATGATTTGAAATAAATGTAGCTATATATAAAGCCAAGATTAAAACTATAATGAACAAGACTATTAAATCATATCATGAATGTTTATATTTAAAACAAAGGGAAACTATTTAAATACTTTATAAATTAATAATACAGTAGTTTACTCCTGTTAATTTTATTTAAATCGGCAAATCTAAGAAACAAGAATACTAATGGAAATACTGATGCCTCCCTTTAAACAATATTTTTCAATTTAATAATATAACAAAGTATGATTAAAAAAACACAAACACCACTTTCAATTCTACCTAATAAAACTTGAATGGATGTACACTCCCACATATCAAACATTATAAACTGCCAGACATTTCTATATATATGCTTTATAATGTACAGTATTTCCTACGTAAAAGTTTTTGTACTTACCAGTACTTATACTACTGGGTTGTGCATCCTTCAACATTGAGACATATTTTTCTTCTGATGGGATACGAATGATTGGTTCAAATTGTGTTTTGGTGGAGTGACTGTATGAGGTAAGGGCTGATTAAACAGTGTTGGTACTGTCAATTCAATCCTCGGCAAATCCCTCATCATCATCAGCATTGATCATCTGAATCAGGGTCAGTCTGCAAGCTGTCTATGTCTGGAAGGCAATCTTGTAGAGCTTTACCCGTCCGATAAAACCGGTATTCCACGCCAATGACAGTGTTTTCTCCAGAGTGCGTTTCTTGCGTTTTTGACAGAATTAAATCTCATTTGACGCAATCAAGTTTGTTCAGTGCGTCCACTATGACGCACCCTTAAAAAATGACGCATTCTTGTTTACCTACAATCGACAAATTGCTTTCTCCACTGGCTATTTTTGGAAGGTAACGTGGTATGATTCAGGGAATCCCCAATGCAATTGCATTAACGACTATGATCACAACGTAATTTTCCGCGAAGCAATATGGAATCATCAAAACAACGGCGTCTCACCAGTTTCTTTACAAAAACAGATAATAAAAAAAATTCAGTTGAATCGGTAAGTCAATCTTCGCCACAATTGCCGCTGAAGTCCAAAATTTCTGTTCACGATTCTAAAAGAAAATTGCCCAAGCGAGAGTTTAGGGACAATTTCACCAATTTCAGACATTCAACAATTTTACAGCATGTTTCATCAGTGCAGCATAAGGCTGCATTAGAAGCAAGATCTCTTCGATGTAACATGCAGAAACAAACGCAGTCAATTGTGTTTAAACAATAATTGGAGCTCTACAGACTGTTTACTGGCTAAGAAAAGAGAAGTTACCAACTTCAAAGTACAGCTCATTGTTGAATTTACATCGAGCTCAAGGTTGTTCATTTCCTGGTGAGTTAAATGCCGGATCCACAACTACATACACCTCCCATATTATAGCAGACTGACTTTGTTATAACAGTTTTTGTTTAATTCCAAAAATCATTTGATGTGAATCTGTCTCTTCCAGTTATTTTAACTTGTTGAAGAGAAACTTTTTAAAGATAAGTTGTTTTGAATTGAAAGCTGTTAATTAAAGTTTTATATTTGTGTGAAACAGGAAATAAAACTGTTTTAGTAAAATATGTATTTTTTACCTCTATTTTTTTTAAAATTCATTAAGTTGTAGACTAGTTAACTTATGACCCCCAAAATTTGAAAATGACCCCCAGATTTTTAGTGAGTGGGTCATTAATGACCCCCAAAAAAAATGGAGCTGGAGAAAACACTGCAATGAGCTCTCCTAAACTGACATGAAAAACAGTTGCATTGAAATCCAAAAACATGAAAGCATTAACAAAACTTGAAAAGTATTCTACTTATTACTACCTGCCAATAATGGAGGGTTATAGAAGTTTGGCATCATACTTGCAGCACTAAACTAAGTATTGTTTAATAATGTATGCCAATTTATTTACCTGTGTATTTTCTTGATCTGGAGTAAGATGAGTTGAAAGTTTTCCCAAGAACAGATTCTCCAAGACAGTTAGAAGATAAGCACTGTATGAATGGGGTTCTTCCTTGTTCTGGGATATGGCAGTAGCAGCTCTATCCTCATTCCATCTAGCTAATCCATCAATCATGCTTGGTACAGCATCTCTGCAGCTCAGGTACCTGAAAATGTAAACATATTTTTAATGTTAGCAACAGAAACCTTTCCCACTTGAATCAGAAGTGAAAAGACACTATATTGTATATCAAACATCACAAAGATTGTGTACTTAACAATTGACAATTAAAGCTCTCATCTGTAAAGTAATTAAAATGCACTATCACGGTGCAGCCTTGCTCAATGAAACACCATGATAACATCTCAGTGAAATAAAAATAAGTGGATATTATTTAATGTATCATCAATAGTAATTTACTGGTTTGCTTAACTATATATTATGTAGTATGTCCCTGGTTAAACCAAGGATATTTATCTACATAAACCTGTATAACAAACACAATACGTTATTTTTCAGCTTCCTCATACCTATAAATCTATTTGTTTATTTGCAATTGAAATTCAAACACACAAATTACACAGGACATATTCACTTTTGTTTAATTAATGGGACTAGTAATCTTAAGTATTCAAAGGGACAACTTGTCTATAATTCACAAGAACAAGTGACAGCATGCTATATTGAGTTATGATAATAATTTAGTTTAGTGATATTTTATTGCATCTATTATATACAATTACATGAATAATAACAATACAATTATATCTATATATAGTGCAAATGGGTCGGGCTAAATGTTTTAACAACATTAGCCACAGCCCTCCCCAAAGAGACAATCACACCCGATACTTTACATCAAGGAATAATATAGTCCTTGTTTACATGTGATCACATTAACTCCTTTTATCGAAGATATTTTGCAAAAGAAAAGAAAAAAAAAATATATATAAAATGAAGAAAGAAAAAAATAGATCTATTAATAAGAGAATATTTATAAACAGAAATCCTGATTTGAAATCAAAAAGGATAATCGTAACTTGACAAGATGAACTCTTAACCTGCCGAACCCTGGGGTACATATCCCATTAAGCTAACCATCAAAGTTTTGTAAAAACAGTGACAGAGATAAGATAATAGTGGGAGTAAATAAATGAACATTACTTCTAGAATTGATATACTGCCTATTTGACCTCCAAATACATTAGCAATTTAAATATGTTATGCTTTGTTATTTCATTTAATGGACAACAAATTTATAACATTAGGAACTGAGATCCATGTCAGTAATTTTCTTGACATTGCACCACCCGTCGCATAATAGTCGAGTGTGACTGCGTCGATGTACGATATAGATGTACTATGTAAAGCTCGAGATCGGTGTGATGACAACAATAATCAATAAGAATTTTAGCAGTGCAGTTATTTTACCTATCAACTGGAATACTTTGTCTTGCAGATGTTTACAGAATTCACATATGGAATATTTCTGATAAATTTATCACACAATAATTGGTTTTACAATGTTTTTATCAGTATTGGTAGCTAGCAGTATTGATAATAATGAAATGTGCAAGTATTGTTGCTGAAAATTACAATGCATGTATGATGACGAATGATTCACGACTGACATTTATTTGTTATAAAGTCGAGGAATCGTCTGACATGCTATGATTTTTCAGTGAAATTTACGACAGTGACAATTTTATTTCTGTGGGGTTTCTGTACAGCTAAATATATTAAATTCCCTTAAATACTACTACATATTGCTTTGTGAGACACTTTAAGTTATGAATACTTTCGGTTATCTTTGTTCAGAGACACTTTATTGCGTAATTTCTCCTGGACATACACATGATGCGCCACATATTTATGATGGATATAATTTCTTATTTAATTTCATCGTATAATACACAGAACAATTTAATGCAAAGTTGTTGTTTTGTAAACATTATATATTTTTAAACTAAAGTAGACAAATAACTGAATTAAATTGGCATGATCAATAGATAGTGTAATTTGAAACTTTCAGTGTGCATAATACATTTTTGTGTTTCTTTGAAAATAAATTCATTTTTGGCATCTGTAAGATTCCTGTACAATAGTTTATTTGTACTCAATGGATGGAAAATTCTAGTAGTAAAAAATAGCGTAGCATTTACACTTAAAATAATAGTGCTCTACATCCTCAATGTCACTACCACAGTCACATGAAGAGTTTTGTCTTGAGCGATTTATAAACAAATCTGAATTTAAATTACTACATTGATTTCTTATTGGCGCATGGTAAACTGATGAAATTCTTACGCAACTTAAATATTATTTTAGGATAATAGGTGGTTTAAACTGGTCCTTTAGTTTTGTTATAAAATTCAAAAGAGTATTATTTTGGTCAAGTTTGTTCCGTAGTTTAACCCTTTACTTCATATAGACGCCTTTGGACACCTCTAATATAGACGCCTTTGGACACCTAATATAGAAGGCTTTTGTATTATTGGGTGAATTATGTTTATATTAACTGACAGAGTGGAAAACAGTGCAGGAAGTGTTCAGATTGCTCGTGAACTCTTCCTGAACTGTTTTCAAAGGCCTTTTGTGATTGGTGCGAGAAAACGCGAATCTATGGAGTAAAAGGTTAAAAAAAGAGGGATCACAGATTTAGAAAAAAATTACCGGTATGTTCTTCTTTGAATTGTTGAAAAGTTCAAGTTGTTTCTCAAATTACACGGATTAGCATCATCAACAGTATGAGAAAACAATTCAGAGAGATTTGTTAATAACCATGTTTTTCTTTATATACCATCATCAATTTTTGAATTTTCCGTCTGTCTGAAAGAGATACACAGCCAATTTCAATTAGTCACCTTGGCTATTAATTGAGACAGAGCATGTTAGTCCAGTAACTATTCTTGCAGCTTCATATTGTATTTTTTCTAATGATTCTTTTTCAATAATGGTGCAGCTATCCCAAACAACTGATGCATATTCTAATATAGGAAATGTAAATTTGATTGAGTGTTGAGCGTTTTAATTGAATTTTAACATTTGCATTGAACCGTAAACTTTTGCTGCTGAAGTAGAGATTTTCGATATATGTTGTCTTTACTTAATGTGACACCAAGATGCTAATGGTGTTGAAATCAAATTAGAATAGTTCCATCGAAGATTAATTTTGGTAGTTCATCTTTAGCCAGCGAAAGTTACTATTTTTGTTTTTAATGGATTAAAGTTTACCAGCCATTATCTCGACCAAGCAGAATTCTTTTGTAAATCAGAATTAAGGGTTGTTTCAATTGATTTTGTGTTGAATGATGATACTGCAAGAGAGCTGTCATCAGCAAAGAGTCTGGTAGTACTTACTAAAGATTCAGCTGTATCATTTGACATAAATTAAAAATAAAAGAGGGCCTAGCACTGAGCCTTGATGAACACCAGCATTTATATATTTAGTTTCTGAAAAAGACGAGCCTACAAATACTTTTTACGTTCTGTTATTTAGATAATTTTCAATCCATTTGTTAAGTGACCTATAACTCCGTACTGACACAGTTTATGTAATAGACCTGAATGCCAGACTCTGTCAAATGCTTTTGATATATCACAAAAAACTATACTGGTGGTTTTCTTTTCATCAAATGCCATCCTAATTTGGTAGTACATGTCACTTAACTGATATACAATTGAATGACCAGGAACAAACCCTGACTAATTTTTATAAATCAGGTTATTTAAATGCAATTGTATAAATCAAGGAATATACTGAAGGAAAGACTGATTGAGACTGTGTGAATGCTCACATATTCACGCAAAATCTCGCAATATCTCATTTTCAATTATCTTAACTTCCATTCATCAAAATTCTTACAATGCATAATGAAAAATAGTAAGAGGACGATTAAAAAATGTTGGCGAAAAAGGATGAAGTTATATCACCACAGTTTCTTACTGAAACAACAATTCTCACACTTTTGTCTCCAATGTTATGCTCCTTTATGACCAGTGTATTGTCGATATGTCACTGAACAATTTCACAGAAATGTTATCTTGACATCTATTTTATGTAGATACAGCTGCAAATGAAATATTCATTAAATACAAATACATTTTCAAAATTAAATCATCACAAGTCAAGTTGATGAAGGCACATATACACATGGGTGACAGGACAAACAACAGATGGAACAGTTAATGCCCCTTCTTTATTCTTCAAATAAACATCATGTCCACCATAGATCATAATATAGAACTACATTTGTGTAGAACATAGCATTAGTGTCCTCTTAGTATCTTAACTGTCCTTTAAATTTGCATAAGCTAATTAAGTAATGTTGTGGGTTTTTCTCTCACTCTTTTCTTGTGTTCTATCAAAAGTCAAACCACTAAGCTGCAGAAAAAGTATAATGCTTTTGACAGGAAATAGGAGAGTGTTTAAAATATGCTACAAAAATAAATGTGCAATAGCAAAATTCCCTTAAAGCCGTAAAAGTTATGTCATAGTTACCTCCCCTCCACTGATTTGCTGACCATTTTGCCTGAAATTGCAGATAATGAATTGCCATGCAAGACACTCTTGACTGGATAATTTATTGCATAGAAACACCAACTGATTGTCCATTATATCAGAAATATTTTCAAAGCCAAGGAGTACTGTATTTTAAACTAGACGTATCACTGAAGGTGATGATAAACCTAGATGGTGCCCTGATACAGTTACTGCACCCTTTTGCTGCATGCTTTGAGACAGTGAACCAATTAGATTATTCAATTACTTTTGTGAATTCCAGCCAATGGTTGCCGAGAAATAGCGACCCCAAAAAAAGGTCTGAAAAATACAAAGGGCTATTAACTCATTGAAAAATTATTTGTGTGCAACATGCCTATGATATACACAACTAGGCTTGGTACCAATCGCTCTTGTGAAGTTTCATTGAATTCCAGCCAATGGTTGTCGACCACAAAAAATGTGTATGAAAAATTCAAAGGGCCATAACTCATTGAAAAATTATTCTCGCACATGCCTAAAATATGCACAAATAGGCTTGGTACCAGACACTCTTGTAAAGTTTCATTGAATTCTGGCCAATGGTTGCTGAGAAATAGCGATCACAAAAATTGTCCACAGACAGACGGACAGACAAGCACGACTCCTATATAGTACACAAAGTATATGGGGTATAAAAATAGGGAACGACTTTACACAAGAAGTTATTTGTCTACTGCTGTAATATTCAAGTTGTCTATTAAAAGGCAGTGTATCAGAAAAAATTGCTATAAATGTTTAAAAAAAATAATTATAAGAATAAAATAAGTAAATACTATAAAAATAAATTTAAATAAAGATTATAGTATTCATGTAGCATTACAATTAAGTTAGAATTTCGAATTCGCCCGAACATGAAACTAATTGATATTTTAATCAGAGTGCTTTCAAAATAATTTTCATGTTTGGTGGTCTTCATATCAACTTTCAACCTCTTTCTCAGATTTATTAATTCAATAATATAACCAATATAATGGATCAAATCAAAATAAATTTGATGTCACATGACTCATTTGAAATATTATAAGACGCATGAAATCTCAATCAGGTAATCTATTTAAAGCAACACATCCACGTTTTAACTTTTTTAAAAAAAATTTCAATTGAGTTGCGAGCACATTTCCCATACATAAATATATGGTCAGTGAGCTGTATATGTGCTAACAAACACTATTCAGAACGCTTTAGAATTATAAAAAAAGATGTTCAAATTATAAAGCGTGACAAACGCTTTATAAATTATTTTTAAATTGCTGAGGATTCCAACTTTGCTTCAAATTGAATTATGCGAGTCGTATTAAAAAACTTCACGATTTAGTGCGTAGTGTACTTTACCTGCCTTGAAAGTCATTTTGACAATTTTTTTTGACTCGGGTGTGTTACACGCTTGTTTTATAAAGTGTTAGTCACACATTATAACTTGGGCATCATTTTGTTCGGGATTGTGTTTATATGCTCATATACAGCTAATTGATCATATGTTTGTATGGGAAATGTGCTCATAACTCGATTAATTTTTTTTTTTAAAAGTTCAAACGTGGATGTGTTGCTTTAAGTCTTAACGTGAACACATAGGCCAAGTTTTGAAATCCATTTGGGTAAATGTAAATATATATCCTTATGTGAATACAGACTAAGTGAGTATATATATAGGCATGATATATTGCACAAATTTTTTTTATGCCAATTCTAAATTTTTTTAAAAATCCTGGTATACTACTTCCTTTATATAATAAAAAAATAATAACCACCTGTACTCTACAGCCAGGCAGGAGTATGCTCCTGTACTCTGCAGCCAGGTAGGTGTATGCTCCTGTACTCTACAGCCAGGCAGGTGTATGCTCCTGTACTCTACAGCCAGGTAGGTGTATGCTCCTGTACTCTACAGCCAGGCAGGTGTATGCTCCTGTACTCTACAGCCAGGTAGGTGTATGCTCCTGTTCTCTACAGCCAGGTAGGTGTATGCTCCTGTACTCTACAGCCAGGTAGGTGTATGCTCCTGTACTCTACATCCAGGCAGGTGTATGCTCCTGTACTCTACAGCCAGGCAGATGTATGTTCCTGTACTCTACAGCCAGGCAGGTGTATGTTCCTGTACTCTACAGCCAGGCAGGTGTATGTTCCTGTACTCTACAGCCAGGCAGGTGCTCCTGTACTCTACAGCCAGGTAGGTGTATGCTCCTGTACTCTATAGCCAGGTAGGTGTATGCTCCTGTTCTCTGCAGCCAGGTAGGTGTATGCTCCTGTACTCTACAGCCAGGCAGGTGTATGCTCCTGTACTCTACAGCCAGGTAGGTGTATGCTCCTGTACTCTACAGCCAGGCAGGTGTATGCTCCTGTACTCTACAGCCAGGTAGGTGTATGCTCCTGTTCTCTACAGCCAGGTAGGTGTATGCTCCTGTACTCTACAGCCAGGTAGGTGTATGCTCCTGTACTCTACAGCCAGGTAGGTGTATGCTCCTGTACTCTACAGCCAGGCAGGTGTATGTTCCTGTACTCTACATCCAGGCAGGTGTATGCTCCTGTACTCTACAGCCAGGCAGGTGCATGTTCCTGTACTCTACAGCCAGGCAGATGTATGCTCCTGTACTCTACAGCCAGGTAGGTGTATGCTCCTGTACTCTACAGCGAGGCAGATGTATGCTCCTGTACTCTACAGCCAGGTAGATGTATGCTCCTGTACTCTACAGCCAGGCAGATGTATGCTCCTGTACTCTACAGCCAGGCAGGTGTATGCTGCTGTACTCTACAGCCAGGTAGGTGTATGTTCCTGTACTCTACAGCCAGGTAGGTGTATGCTCCTGTACTCTACAGCCAGGTAGGTGTATGCTCCTGTTCTCTACAGCCAGGCAGGTGTATGCTCCTGTACTCTACAGCCAGGCAGGTGTATGCTCCTGTTCTCTACAGCCAGGCAGGTGTATGCTCCTGTTCTCTACAGCCAGGCAGGTGTATGCTCCTGTACTCTACAGCCAGGTAGGTGTATGCTCCTGTTCTCTACAGCCAGGTAGGTGTATGCTCCTGTACTCTACAGCCAGGTAGGTGTATGCTCCTGTACTCTACAGCCAGGTAGGTGTATGCTCCTGTACTCTACAGCCAGGCAGGTGTATGCTCCTGTTCTCTACAGCCAGGCAGGTGTATGCTCCTGTACTCTACAGCCAGGTAGGTGTATGCTCCTGTACTCTACAGCCAGGCAGGTGTATGCTCCTGTTCTCTACAGCTAGATAGGTGTATGCTCCTGTTCTCTACAGCCAGGCAGGTGTATGCTCCTGTACTCTACAGCCAGGCAGATGTATGCTCCTGTACTCTACAGCCAGGTAGATGTATGTTCCTGTACTCTACAGCCAGGCAGTTGTATGCTCCTGTTCTCTACAGCCAGGCAGGTGTATGCTCCTGTACTCTACAGCCAGGCAGGTGTATGCTCCTGTACTCTACAGCCAGGCAGGTGTATGCTCCTGTACTCTACAGCCAGGTAGGTGTATGCTCCTGTACTCTACAGCCAGGCAGGTGTATGCTCCTGTTCTCTACAGCCAAGCAGGTGTATGCTCCTGTTCTCTACAGCCAGGCAGGTGTATGCTCCTGTTCTTTACAGCCAGGTAGGTGTATGCTCCTGTACTCTACAGCCAGGCAGGTGTATGCTCCTGTACTCTACAGCCAGGCAGGTGTATGCTCCTGTTCTCTACAGACAGGCAGGTGTATGCTCCTGTACTCTACAGCCAGGTAGGTGTATGCTCCTGTTCTTTACAGCCAGGTAGGTGTATGCTCCTGTACTCTACAGCCAGGCAGGTGTATGCTCCTGTTCTCTACAGCCAGGCAGGTGTATGCTCCTGTTCTCTACAGCCAGGCAGGTGTATGCTCCTGTTCTCTACAGCCAGGCAGGTGTATGCTCCTGTACTCTACAGCCAGGCAGGTGTATGCTCCTGTTCTCTACAGCCAGGCAGGTGTATGCTCCTGTACTCTACAGTCAGGTAGGTGTATGCTCCTGTACTCTACAGCCAGGTAGGTGTATGCTCCTGTACTCTACAGCCAGGCAGGTGTATGCTCCTGTTCTCTACAGCCAGGCAGGTGTATGTTCCTGTACTCTACAGCCAGGTAGGTGTATGCTCCTGTTCTCTACAGCCAGGCAGGTGTATGCTCCTGTACTCTACAGCCAGGTAGGTGTATGCTCCTGTACTCTACAGCCAGGTAGGTGTATGCTCCTGTACTCTACAGCCAGGAAGGTGTATGCTCCTGTATTCTACAGCCAGGCAGATGTATGCTCCTGTACTCTACAGCCAGGCAGATGTATGCTCCTGTACTTTATAGCCAGGCAGATGTATGTTCCTGTACTCTACAGCCAGGCAGATGTATGCTCCTGTATTTTACAGCCAGGCAGATGTATGCTCCTGTACTCTACAGACGGGTAGGTGTATGCTGATGCCCAACACTTTCTGATGGCCTTTAAAATCTTCTCCAGGCCCCGGACCCAAAGATACATCGCCATCTACCCCACGGAACTGGCCTAACTTCACCTTTAGAGGAAAGACATCATTAACAAATGTGTAGTTCTATTTCAAAGTTTCATATCAAAGTCTGATAATTATTCTTATTTCTGTCTTAGATCATTGATAATACAACTGGTACTTTATTACTAGCAGAAAAGAATAATAGCATCCAATCATCTTTTTGTCAAAACAATAATAACACGACAGCAATTTGGAGAATGGACAATACAGTTTACTTCACCAATGTTGGTCCTCTGTAGCCAAGTGGTGTAAGACACTTTTGTTTAATGACCACCTATCTCTTATCACTGAGGTTTTAGGTGCAAGCCCAGCTCTGTTGAAAACCTTTATGTGAGAAAGTTTACCAGTTTCTTGGGGAAGGACGGTGGTTTTACTCAGATTCTATCTGATGAGGTCTTCCTCTACCAATTTAAACTGGTTATGCCATATATAAATTGTCACGTGTTAAACCTCATTAAAAAAATAAATGAATAAAAAATACTTCACCAATACAATATGTTTACTATTTATATAATATATAATATATCTATCAGTCAGTCGCGAGAGAGATGAGATTATATAAGACTTGTTAAATAAACACTTTATTATTCCTATAAATATTACATATATTTTTCTCATTCCAAAGAACAGGTCCAATTGTAGTAATGTGTCTACATGTATAATAGTCTGACATGCTAAAAATAAACAGACTTGCAACGTTTTATGTCTTTCACAAGTGACTGAAATTAACAAAACAACTACTGCCTATTGTCTCACTGAAGCAACATATTTCAGCAAGGGTGACCTCTCAACTGGCCAATCAAAGAGTGAGTACCTGCAGCAGACATGACAGCCAATGAGATGTCACCATATGATTCTCCAAATGTCATCTACAGCTTGCCAATAATTCTACAGTGTCAAAACATCTTGTTTGTAAATCAGCCATTTTGTTTTCCCTGATAACAAAAAAACCCCATAAATTATCAAAATAATGCATCTGAAAATGATGGTCAAAGTTGAATATATAATTAGCTGAAGATAAATAAAAAAGTTCTTGCATATATGTGGATATCTGTTACACACTAGAGTCAAGATAAAATTCTCTTGCTGTGATGTCATTTGTGTCTCTTTCAGTTTTGATTGGAATTCCACCCTTTGGGATAAGAGTTTCTATGGCAACTTAGCAGTGCCTTGTTCCTGCCAAAACAGTTATGTCACGGTTACCGCTATTCTCAGAACACAGTAAATCAACATACTTGTTGTATTTTGGTTTAGTATGCAAGAATAAGTATCCATCATGAGGGTGAGTATCGGGTATATAACAGAGATAACAAGGTTCCAACCTCAGTATCACTGTGTTTATAGAAACGTCAGAAGACCTCGGTTCTGATAAATTGAAACATCCTTTTCTCCCATTTCTGCTCATAAAATACACGTGTTTTCCCAATGGAGGAAAAGTCTATCTTTCATGTCATCTTTCTCACAAGACCTGACAAAACTCTGTGATGAAATCTATTTGTGACATCTATTTCCTTATCCACAAAAGGTCGTCATATTTAGATGTTGTCTTTCTTTCTCAGCCAATAAATTCGCTCAGATTTTTAAAAAAAATGTAGAAAGTTTAATTTAACATAGAATTTCATGACAGTCAGTAGATGTTGACCTATTTCCCCAGCCGATTAAATTGCCCTAAGGACAAAAAGTAGATTAACATCTAAACAAGTTAGAAATTAGATGGACTTTTCTAACCTATATTAAATTTGAAGAGTAATACTTAAAAATGTGCAAAAAGATTAACTGGTTTCATTTCTGGTACATTTTAGTTTGTACTTTAAATGTCGATTTCTTCATAATAAATTATATCTGTAAAATTTTGGGCATTAAACACACATTTTAAATGTATATGTTTGTGATAACGACCATTATGATCGTGGATCTATCGTTAGATTAGGATGAATGAGAGAAAAAGTCCATTACGAGTTCATCCATGTGGGAAAGAATATCACACTCTGGGTCAAAATTACAGGCAGAGAACTTGGCAGAGCCTCGTCCCTACATCTAATTTTGACTCCTTATGTGAAATTTTTCTATCACTCATGGATACTCACGACAGATTCTTATAACCTCAACCTAATACTCAGAAATGAATCTTATAGTACACCATTTTTCAGATTACATGTTTGTTTTGCTTTTTACCGTCCTCTTTTGGGAATGATATGTCCTTCTTTAAAATCATTAAGAAATGTATAGTTACTTAATTTCACAACTTACCTAGGCTTAAAGAGGCCTCACCTATATCACTGATATTGTTTGATCATAGCAGTAAAACTGCACATTTATATCAGACATTATGAAAATTCTGTTCAATAACTTATATTGTATCTTGGATCTGTATTGTAAAATTCTTTAATTTTGTTGACCAAATATTAAATTGCGGTCCATGATAAAGTCACTCACTGGCCAGCATCTAGGATAAAACTTTGATGGATAAACGAAAAATGCCAACCTGTGTATTAACAAATTTCTCAAAAATAAGATAAACTACAAGGACGGAATCAGCCATTTTCTTCGAATGTGGCCTTCCTCTTTGTGATTCAATGAGCCTCTCATCATTACTGAACATAAAGTTGTAGGTGATGCATCTTTAAATAAATAAAGTTAACTTACCTGATCAAACAGATGATTCTCTGGAAAATTTCATCCAGCTCTCTGTTTTGCTACAAAATTGAAATGCAACATTAGAGTTACAGGTACATTGTAGTACATCAAGAACCATATCATAATTAAGTTATTTGGAGCATGTGGTCTATTGATTGAATTGATTTAATATTAAGCATCACTTTGATGCCATTGTGGAACAACAGACAATCAGTTAACCTTAATCCTGTTTCCTTCGATCCTAAAAGGTTACCCAGTGCTCTAGCACACCCCAGCTTGGCAAGTAACTGACAACTTTCCCACTTGAATTAGCAAAGATGAATGATAATGAGACACATTGGAGTTAGAGCTCCATCATTATTGCAGATCTAGCAAGTAATCTCCAGTTACAGCATATATACCTGTTCCTGTATGGAAGTGAATAAATCACAGATAAGGTTGGAGCTCCATCATTATTGCAGATCTAGCATGTATTCTCCACTTACAGCATATATACCTGTTCCTGTATGGAAGTGAATAAATTACAGATGAGGTTGGAGCTCCATCATTATTGCAGATCTAGCAAGTAATCTCCAGTTACAGCACATATACCAGTTCCTGTATGGAAGTGAATAAATTACAGATAAGGGTGGTGCTCCGTCATTAATACAGATCTAGTGTGTCTTCTCCAGTTACACAGCATATATACCTGTTCCTGTATGGAAGTGAATAAATCACAGATGACGTTGGAGCTCCATCATTATTGCAGATCTAGCGAGTAATCTCCAATTATAGCATATATACCTGTTCCTGTATGGAAGTGAATAAATCACAGATGAGGTTAGTGCTCCATCATTATTGCAGATCTAGCAAGTAATCTCTAGTTACAGCATATATACCTGTTCCTGTATGGAAGTGAATAAATAACAGATGAAGTTAGTGCTCCATCATTATTGCAGATCTAGCAAGTAATCTCTAGTTACAGCATATATACCTGATCCTGTATGGAAGTGAATAAATTACAGATGAGGTTGGAGCTCCATCATTATTGCAGATCTAGCAAGTAATCTCTAGTTACAGCATATATACCTGTTCCTGTATGGAAGTGAATAAATTACAGATGTGGTTGGAGCTCCATCATTATTGCAGATCTAGCAAGTAATCTCCAGTTACAGCATATATACCTGTTCCTGTATGGAAGTGAATAAATCACAGATGAGGTTAGTGCTCCATCATTATTGCAGATCTAGCAAGTAATCTCCAGTTACAGCATATATACCTGTTCCTGTATGGAAGTGAATAAATTATAGATGAGGTTGGAGCTTCATCATTATTGCAGATCTAGCAAGTAATCTCCAGTTACAGCATATATACCTGTTCCTGTATGGAGTTGAATAAATCACAGATGAGGTTAGTGCTCCATCATTATTGCAGATCTAGCAAGTAATCTCCAGTTACAGCATATATACCTGTTCCTGTATGGAAGTGAATAAATCACAGATGAGGTTGGAGCTCCATCATTATTGCAGATCTAGCAAGTAATCTCCAATTACAGCATATATACCTGTTCCTGTATGGAAGTGAATAAATCACAGATGAGGTTGGAGCTCCATCATTATTGCAGATCTAGCGTGTAATCTCTAGTTACAGCATATATACCTGTTCCTGTATGGAAGTGAATAAATTACAGATGAAGTTAGTGCTCCATCATTATTGAAGAACTAGCAAGTAATCTCCAGTTACAGCATATATACCTGTTCCTGTATGGAAGTGAATAAATTACAGATGAGGTTGGAGCTCCATCATTATTGCAGATCTAGCGAGTAATCTCCAGTTACAGCATATATACCTGTTCCTGTATGGAAGTGAATAAACAGATGAGGTTGGAGCTCCATCATTATTGCAGATCTAACCAGTAATCTCTAGTTACAGCATATATACCTGTTCCTGTATGGAAGTGAATAAATCACAGATAAGGTCGGTGCTCAATCATTATTGCAGATCTAGCAAGTAATCTCCAATTACAGCATATATACCTGTTCCTGTATGGAAGTGAATAAATCACAGATGAGGTTGGAGCTACATCATTAATACAGATCTAGCAAGTAATCTACAGTAACAGCATATATACCTGTTCCTGTATGGAAGTGAATAAATCACAGATAAGGTTGGTGCTCCATCATTATTGCAGATCTAGCGAGTAATCTCTAGTTACAGCATATATACCTGTTCCTGTTTGGAAGTTGGAGCTTCATCATTATTGCAGATCTAGCAAGTAATCTCCAGTTACAGTATATATACCTGTTCCTGTATGGAAGTGAATAAATCACAGATAAGGTTGGTGCTCCGTCATTAATACAGATCTAACAAGTAATCTACAGTTACAGCATATATACCTGTTCCTGTATGGAAGTGAATAAATCACAGATAAGGTTGGTGCTCCAGCATTATTGCAGATCTAGCAAGTAATCTCCAGTTACAGCATATATACCTGTTCCTGTATGGAAGTGAATAAATCACAGATAAGGTTGGTGCTCCATCATTATTGCAGATCTAGCAAGTAATCTCCAGTTACAGCATATATACCTGTTCCTGTATGGAAGTGAATAAATCACAGATAAGGTTGGTGCTCCGTCATTAATACAGATCTAGCAAGTAATCTACAGTTACAGCATATATACCTGTTCCTGTATGGAAGTGAATAAATCACAGATAAGGTTGGTGCTCCATCATTATTGCAGATCTAGCGAGTAATCTCTAGTTACAGCATATATACCTGTTCCTGTATGGAAGTGAATAAATCACAAATAAGGTTGGTGCTCCATCATTATTGCAGATCTAGCAAGTAATCTCCAGTTACAGCATATATACCTGTTCCTGTATGGAAGTGAATAAATCACAGATGAGGTTGGAGCTACATCATTATTGCAGATCTAGCAAGTAATCTCCAATTACAGCATATATACCTGTTCCTGTATGGAAGTGAATAAATCACAGATAAGGCTGGTGCTTCATCATTATTGCAGATCTAGCAAGTAATCTCCAGTTACAGCATATATACCTGTTCCTGTATGGAAGTGAATAAATTACAGATGAGGTTGGAGCTCCATCATTATTGCAGATCTAGCAAGTTATCTCCAATTACAGCATATATACCTGTTCCTGTATGGAAGTGAATAAATTACAGATGAGGTTGGATCTCCATCATTATTGCAGATCTAGCAAGTAATCTCTAGTTACAGCATATATACCTGTTCCTGTATAGAAGTGAATAAATTACAGATGAGGTTGGAGCTACATCATTATTGCAGATCTAGCAAGTAATCTCCACTTACAGCATATATACCTGTTCCTGTATGGAAGTGAATAAATTACAGATGAGGTTGGAGCTCCATCATTATTGCAGATCTAGCGAGTAATCTCTAGTTACAGCATATATACCTGTTCCTGTATGGAAGTGAATAAATCACAGATAAGGTTGGTGCCTACATCATTATTGCAATTCTAGCAAGTAATCTCCAGTTACAGCATATATACCTGTTCCTGGATGGAAGTGAATAAATTACAGATAAGGTTGGAGCTCCATCATTAATACAGATCTAGTGTGTATTCCCCAGTTACACAGCATATAAACCAGTTCCTGTATGGAAGTAGACCACAGCTTGGTCGAGTGGTAGAGCGTCCGCCTCTCATGCGGAAGGTTGAGGGTTCGATCCCCAGCGGGGTCATACCAAAGACTTTAAAAATGGTACTGAGAGCTTCCTCGACTGACGCTCAGCATTTCACCTGTTCTTGTATGGAAGTGAATAAATCACAGATAAGGTTGGAGCTTCATCATTAATACAAATCTAGCGTTTATTCTCCAGTAACACAGCATTATACCTGTTCTTGTATGGAAGTGAGCAATCCAAGCTGTGATCCTTTACCCCCACCTGATAACTCCGCCCACAGCCTGGATGATCCAAGGGTAAACACAACATGTCTAGGTCATCCACCACATCATCTGCAGATTCAGCTTCACTTAGCAGACACACTGATGGCGATGATACACAGTCCATAGGTAGACCTCCAGGATTCCTGTAGGACATAATATATATATAATAGTGAAATAATTCACTTAATATAGCATATTGCTTAACCATTTTTGTTTAACTTGACATTGCACTAGAGTCAACATGATAATCATCATCATCATCATCATCATCATCATCATCTACATCATCATCATCATATACATCAACATATTCACCATCTTATCACAGCGTGGTCCAATGGAAGAACATCGGACCAAAGATCAGAGGAACATTGGCTTCACTCTCTGCCACAGATATGTATACAGTCCTTTAGTGAGACACTTCCTCCTCACAAACATATACTCAGTACTGGTTCTACCCTGGACACTTTCTTCTCACATACATATACTCAGAACTGGTTCTACCCAGGAACACTTTATCCTCACATACATATACTCATTACTGGTTCTACCCAGGACACTTTCTCCTCATATACATATACTCGGTACTGGTTCTACCCAGGAACACTTTCTCCTCACGTACATATACTCGGTACTGGTTCTACCCAGGAACACTTTCTCCTCACATACATATACTCAGTACTGGTTCTACCAAGGAACACTTTCCCCTCACATACATATACTCAGTACTGGTTCTACCCAGGATAATTTTCTCCTCACATACAAATACTCAGTACTGGTTCTACCCAGGATCAGTTTCTCCTCACATATATATACTCAGTACTGGTTCTACCCAGAAACACTTTCTCCTCACATACATATATTCAGTACTGGTTCTACCCAGGATCATTTTCTCCTCACATACATATACTCAGTACTGGTTTTAACCAGGAACACTTTCTCCTAACATACATATACTCAGTACTGGTTCTAACCAAAAACACTTTCTCCTCACATACATATACTCAGTACTGGTTCAACCCAGGATCAGTTTCTCCTCACATACATACACTCAGTACTAGTTCTACCCAGGAACACTTTCTCTTCACATACATATACTCAGTACTGGTTCTACCCAGGAACATTTCTCCTCACATACATATACTCAGTACTGGTTCTACCAAGGAACACTTTCTCCTCACATACATATACTCAGTACTGGTTCTACCCAGGAACACTTTCTCCTCACATACATATACTCAGTACTGGTTTTACCAAGAAACATTTTCTCCTCACATACATACACTCAGTACTGGAGTACTGGTTCTACCCAGGAACACTTTCTCCTCACATACATATACTCAGTACTGGTTTTACCAAGAAACATTTTCTCCTCACATACATACACTCAGTACTGGTTCTACACAGGAACACTTTCTCCTCACATACATACACTCAGTACTGGTTCTACCTAGTAACATTTTCTCCTCTAATACATATACTCAGTACTGGTTCTACCCAGGAACACTTTCTCCTCACATACATATTCTCAGTACTGGTTCTACCCAGGAACACTTTCTCCTCACATACATATACTCAGTACTGGTTCTACCCAGGAACACTTTCTCCTCACATACATATACTCGGTACTGGTTCTATCCAGGAACACTTTCTCCTCACATACATATACTCAGTACTGGTTTTACCAAGAAACATTTTCTCCTCACATACATACACTCAGTACTGGTTCTACACAGGAACACTTTCTCCTCACATACATACACTCAGTACTGGTTCTACCTAGTAACATTTTCTCCTCTAATACATATACTCAGTACTGGTTCTACCCAGGAACACTTTCTCTTCACATACATATATTCAGTACTGCTTCTATCCAGAAACACTTTCTCCTCACATACATATACATGTACTTAGTACTGGTTCTACCCAGGAACATTTTCTCCTCACATACATACACTAAGTACTGGTTCTACTCAGGATCATTTTCTCCTCACATACATAATATCAGAACTGGTTCTACCTAGGAACATTTTCTCCTCACATACATACACTCAGTACCAGTTCTACTCACGAACACTTTCTCCTCACATACATATACTCAGTACTGGTTCTACCCAGGAACATTTTCTTCTCACATACATATACTCAGTACTGGTTCTACCCAGAAACACTTTCTCCTCACATACATATACTCAGTACTAGTTCTAACCAGGAACACTTTCTCTTCACATATTTATACTCAGTACTGGTTCTACCCAGGAACATTTTCTCCTCACATACATACACTCAGTACTGGTTCTACTCAGGATCATTTTCTCCTCACATACATAATATCAGAACTGGTTCTACCTAGGAACATTTTCTCCTCACATACATACACTCAGTACCAGTTCTACTCACGAACACTTCCTCCTCACATACATATACTCAGTACTGGTTCTACCCAGGAACATTTTCTTCTCACATACATATACTCAGTACTGGTTCTACCCAGAAACACTTTCTCCTCACATACATATACTCAGTACTAGTTCTAACCAGGAACACTTTCTCTTCACATATTTATACTCAGTACTGGTTCTACTCAGGATCATTTTCTCCTCACATACATAATATCAGAACTGGTTCTACCTAGGAACATTTTCTCCTCACATACATACACTCAGTACTAGTTCTACCCAGGAACACTTTCTCCTCACATACATATACTCAGTACTGGTTCTACCCAGGAACATTTTCTTCTCACATACATATACTCAGTACTGGTTCTACCCAGAAACACTTTCTCCTCACATACATATACTCAGTACTGGTTCTACCTAAGAACATTTTCTACTCACATACATACACTCAGTACTAGTTCTACCCAAGAACACTTTCTCCTCACATATATATACTCAGTACTGGTTCTACCCAGGAACACTTTCTCCTCACATACATATACTCAGTACTGGTTCTACACAGAAACACTTTCTCCTCACATATATATACATGTACTCAGTACTGATTCTACCTAGGATCATTTTCTTCTCACATACATACACTCAGTACTAGTTCTACCCAGGAACACTTTCTCCTCACATATATATACTCAGTACTGGTTCTACCTAGGAACACTTTCTCTTCACATACATATACTCAGTACTGGTTCTACCCAGGAACACTTTCTCCTCACATACATATACTCAGTACTGGTTCTACCCAGCAACATTTTTTCTCACATACATATACTCAGTACTGGTTCTACCCAGAAACACTTTCTCCTCACATACAAATACTCAGTACTGGTTCTACCTAAGAACATTTTCTACTCACATACATATACTCAGTACTGGTTCTACCCAGAAACACTTTCTCCTCACATACAAATACTCAGTACTGGTTCTAACCAGGAACACTTTCTCTTCACATATTTATACTCAGTACTGGTTCTACTCAGGATCATTTTCTCCTCACATACATAATATCAGAACTGGTTCTACCTACGAACATTTTCTCCTCACATACATACACTCAGTACTAGTTCTACCCAGGAACACTTTCTCCTCACATACATATACTCAGTACTGGTTCTACCCAGGAACTTTTTCTTCTCACATACATATACTCAGTACTGGTTCTAACCAGAAACACTTTCTCCTCACATACAAATACTCATTACTGGTTCGACCTAAGAACATTTTCTACTCACATACATACACTCAGTACTAGTTCTACCCAAGAACACTTTCTCCTCACATATAAATACTCAGTACTGGTTCTAACCAGGAACACTTTCTCCTCACATACATATACTCAGTACTGGTTCTACCCAGAAACACTTTCTCCTCACATATATATACATGTACTCAGTACTGATTCTACCTAGGATCATTTTCATCTCACACACATACACTCAGTACTAGTTCTACCCAGGAACACTTTCTCCTCACATACATATACTCAGTACTGGTTCTACCTAGGAACACTTTCTCTTCACATACATATACTCAGTACTGGTTCAACCCAGGAACACTTTCTCCTCACATATATATACTCAGTACTGGTTCTACCTAGGAACACTTTCTCTTCACATACATATACTCAGTACTGGTTCTTCCCAGGAACACTTTCTCCTCACATACATATACTCAGTACTGGTTCTACCCAGGAACATTTTCTTCTCACATACATATACTCAGTACTGGTTCTACCCAGAAACACTTTCTCCTCACATACAAATACTCAGTGTTGGTTCTACCTAAGAACATTTTCTACTCACATACATATACTCAGTACTGGTTCTACCCAGAAACACTTTCTCCTCACATACAAATACTTATTACTGGTTCTACCTAAGAACACTTTCTCCTCACATATATATACTCAGTACTGGTTCTACCCAGGAACACTTTCTCCTCACATACATATACTCAGTACTAGTTCTACCCAGAAACACTTTCTCCTCACATACAAATACTCAGTACTGGTTCGACCTAAGAACATTTTCTACTCACATACATACACTCAGTACTAGTTCTACCCAAGAACACTTTCTCCTCACATATATATACTCAGTACTGGTTCTACCCAGGAACACTTTCTCCTCACATACATATACTCTGTACTGGTTCTACCCAGAAACACTTTCTCCTCACATATATATACATGTACTCAGTACTGATTCTACCTAGGATCATTTTCTCCTCACATACATACACTCAGCACTAGTTCTACCCAGGAACACTTTCTCCTCACATACATATACTCAGTACTGGTTCTACCTAGGAACCCTTTCTCCTCACATACATATATTCAGTACGGGTTCTACCCAGGAACACTTTCTCCTCACATACATATACTCAGTACTGGTTCTACCCAGGAACATTTTCTTCTCACATACATATACTCAGTACTGGTTCTACCCAGAAACACTTTCTCCTCACATACAAATACTTAGTACTGGTTCTACCTAAGAACACTTTCTCCTCACATATATATACTCAGTACTGGTTCTACCCAGGAACACTTTCTCCTCACATACATATACTCAGTACTGGTTCTACCCAGAAACACTTTCTCCTCACATACAAATATTTAGTACTGGTTCTACCTAAGAACACTTTTTCCTCACATATATATACTCAGTACTGGTTCTAACCAGGAACACTTTCTCCTCACATACATGTACTCAGTACTGGTTCTACCTAAGAACACTTTCTCCTCACATATATATACTCAGTACTGGTTCTACCCAGAAACACTTTCTCCTCACATACATGTACTCAGTACTGATTCTACCTAGGATCATTTTCTCCTCACATACATACACTCAGTACCAGTTCTACCCAGGAACACTTTCTCCTCACATACATATACTCAGTACTGGTTCTACCTACGAACACTTTCTCCTCACATACATTTACTCAGTACTGGTTCTACCCAGGATCATTTTCTCCTCACATACATATACTCAGTACTGGTTCTACCCAGGAACACTTTCCCCTCACATACATATACTCAGTACTGTTTCTACCCAGGATCATTTTCTCCTCACATACATATATTCAGTACTGGTTCTACACAGGATCAGTTTCTCCTCACATACATATACTCAGTACTGGTTCTACCCAGAAACACTTTTTCCTCACATACATATACTCAGTACTGGTTCTAATCAGGAACATTTTCTTCTCACATACATATACTCAGTACTGGTTCTACCCAGACACACTTTCTCCTCACATACAAATACTCAGTACTGGTTCTACTTAAGAACATTTTCTACTCACATACATTTACTCAGTACTGGATCTACCCAAAAACACTTTCTCCTCACATACAAATACTCAGTACTGGTTCTACCCAGGAACACTTTCTCCTCACATACATATACTCAGTGCTGGTTCTACCCAGAAACACTTTCTCCTCACATATATATACATGTACTCAGTACTGATTCTACCTAGGATCATTTTCTCCTCACATACATACACTCAGTACTAGTTCTACCCAGGAACACTTTCTCCTCACATACATATACTCAGTACTGGTTCTACCTAGGAACACTTTCTCCTCACATACATATACTCAGTACTGGTTCTACCCACGATCATTTTCTCCTCACATATATATACTCAGTACTGGTTCTACACAAGAACATTTTCTCTTCACATACATATACTCAGTACTGGTTCTACCCAGGAACACTTTCCCCTCACATACATATACTCAGTACTGGTTCTAACCAGAATTATTTTCTCCTCACATACATATACTCAGTACTGGTTCTACCCAGGATCAGTTTCTCCTCACATACATATACTCAGTACTGGTTCTACCCAGAAACACTTTCTCCTCACATACATATACTCAGTACTGGTTCTAACCAGGAACATTTTCTCCTCACATACATATACTCAGTACTGGTTCTTTCCAGAATCATTCTCTCCTCACATACATATACTCAGAACTGGTTCTACCCAGAAACACTTTCTCCTCACATACATATACTCAGTACTGGTTCTAACCAGAAACACTTTCTCCTCACATACATATACTCAGTACTGGTTCTAACAAGGAACACTTTCTCCTCACATACATACTCAGTACTGGTTCTACCCAGAAACACTTTCTCCTCACATACATATAATCAGTACTGGTTCTAACCAGGAACACTTTCTCCTAACATACATATACTCAGTACTGGTTCTACCCAGAAACACTTTCTCCTCACATACATATACTCAGTACTGGTTCTATCCAGGATCATTCTCTCCTCACATACATATACTCAGTACTGGTTCTACCCAGAAACACTTTCTCCTCACATACATATACTCAGTACTGGTTCTATCCAGGATCATTCTCTCCTCACATACATATACTCAGTGCTGGTTCTACCTAGGAACATTTTCTCCTCACATACATACACTCAGTACTAGTTCTACCCAGGAACACTTTCTCCTCACATACATATACTCAGTACTGGTTCTAACCAGGAACACTTTCTCCTCACATACAAATACTTGGTACTGGTTCTACCTAGGAAAATTTTCACTTCACATACATACACTCAGTACTAGTTCTACCCAGGAATTCTCTCTCCTCACATACATATACTCAGTACTGGTTCTAACCAGGAACACTTTCTCCTCACATACATATACTCAGTACTGGTTCTACACAGGAACATTTTCTCTTCACATACAAATACTCAGTACTGGTTCTACCCAGAAACACTTTCCCCTCACATACATATACTCAGTACTGGTTCTAACCAGGATCATTATCTCCTCACATACATATACTCAGTACTGGTTCTACCCAGGATCAGTTTCTCCTCACATACATATACTCAGTACTGGTTCTACCCAGAAACACTTTCTCCTCACATAGATATACTCAGTACTGGTTCTAACCAGGAACATTATCTCCTCACATACATATACTCAGTACTGGTTCTTTCCAGAATCATTCTCTCCTCACATACATATACTCAGTACTGGTTCTACCCAGAAACACTTTCTCCTCACATACATATACTCAGTACTGGTTCTAACCAGAAACACTTTCTCCTCACATACATATACTCATTACTGGTTCTAACAAGGAACAGTTTCTCCTCACATACATAAACTCAGTACTGGTTCTATCCAGGATCATTCTCTCCTCACATACATATACTCAGTACTGGTTCTAACCAGGAACACTTTCTCCTCACATACATATACTCAGTACTGGTTCTAACCAGGAACACTTTCTCCTCACATACATATACTCTGTGCTGGTTCTACCTAGGAACATTTTCTCCTCACATACATACACTCAGTACTAGTTCTACCCAGGAACACTTTCTCCTCACATACATATACTCAGTACTGGTTCTAAACAGGAACACTTTCTCCTCACATACATATACTCTGTGCTGGTTCTACCTAGGAACATTTTCTCCTCACATACATACACTCAGTACTAGTTCTACCCAGGAACACTTTCTCCTCACATACATACACTCAGTACTAGTTCTACCCAGGAACACTTTCTCCTCACATACATATACTCAGTACTGGTTCTAACCAGGAACATTTTCTCCTCACATACATATACTCAGTATTGGTTCTATCCAGGATCATTCTCTCCTCACATACATATACTCAGTACTGGTTCTAACCAGGAACACTTTCTCCTCACATACATATACTCAGTACTGGTTCTAACCAGGAACACTTTCTCCTCACATACATATACTCTGTGCTGGTTCTACCTAAGAACATTTTCTCCTCACATACATACACTCAGTACTAGTTCTACCCAGGAACACTTTCTCCTCACATATATATATACTCAGTACTGGTTCTAACCAGGAACACTTTCTCCTCACATACATATACTCAGTATTGGTTCTATCCAGGATCATTTTCTCCTCACATACATATACTCTGTGCTGGTTCTACCTAGGAACATTTTCTCCTCACATACATACACTCAGTACTAGTTCTACCCAGGAACACTTTCTCCTCACATACATATACTCAGTACTGGTTCTAACCAGGAACATTTTCTCCTCACATACAAATACTCGGTACTGGTTCTACCTAGGAACATTTTCTCTTCACATACATACACTCAGTACTAGTTATACCCAGGAATTCTTTCTCCTCACATACATATACTCAGTACTGGTTCTAACCAGGAACACTTTATCCTCACATACATATACTCAGTACTGGTTCTACACAGGAACATTTTCTCTTCACATACATATACTCAGTACTGGTTCTTCCCAGGAACACTTTCTCCTCACATACATATACTCAGTACTGGTTCTAACCAGGAACACTTTCTCCTCACATACATATACTCAGTATTGGTTCTACCCAGGATCATTCTCTCCTCACATACATATACTCAGTACTGGTTCTAACCAGGAACACTTTCTCCTCACATTCATATACTCAGTACTGGTTCTACCCAGAAACACTTTCTCCTCACATATTTACACTCAGTACTAGTTCTACCCAGGAAAACTTTCTCCTCACATACATATACTCAGTACTGGTTCTACCTAGGAACATTTTCTCCTCACATACAAATACTCTGTACTGGTTCTATCTAGGAACATTTTCTCTTCACATACATACACTCAGTACTAGTTCTACCCAGGAATTCTTTCTCCTCACATACATATACTCAGTATTGGTTCTAACCAGGAACACTTTCTCCTCACATACATATACTCAGTGCTGGTTCTACCTAGGAACATTTTCTCCTCACATACAAATACTCGGTACTGGTTCTACCTAGGAACATTTTATCCTCACATACATACACTCAGTACTAGTTCTACCCAGGAACACTTTCTCCTCACATACATATACTCAGTACTGGTTCTATCCAGGATCATTCTCTACTCACATACATATACTCAGTACTGGTTCTAACCAGGAACATTTTCTCTTCACATACATATACTCAGTACTGGTTTACACAGAAACATTTTCTCCTCACATACATATACTCAGTACTGCTTCTAACCAGGAACACTTTCTCCTCACATACATACACTCAGTACTGGTTCTACCCAGAAACACTTTCTCCTCACATACATATATTGAGTACTGGTTCTAACCAGGATCATTTTCTCCTCACATACATATACTCAGTACTGGTTCTATCCAGGATCATTCTCTCCTCACATACATATACTCAGTACTGGTTCTAACTAGGAACACTTTCTCCTCACATACATACACTCAGTACTGGTTCAACCCAGAAACACTTTCTCCTCACATACATATACTCAGTACTGGTTCTACACAGAAACATTTTCTCCTCACATACATATACTCAGTACTGGTTCTAACCAGGAACACTTTCTCCTCACATACATATACTCAGTGCTGGTTCTACCTAGGAACATTTTCTCCTCACATACAAATACTCGGTACTGGTTCTACCTAGGAACATTTTCTCCTCACATACATACACTCAGTACTAGTTCTACCCAGGAACACTTTCTCCTCACATACATATACTCAGTACTGGTTCTATCCAGGATCATTCTCTACTCACATACATATACTCAGTACTGGTTCTAACCAGGAACATTTTCTCTTCACATACATATACTCAGTACTGGTTTACACAGAAACATTTTCTCCTCACATACATATACTCAGTACTGGTTCTAACCAGGAACACTTTCTCTTCACATACATACACTCAGTACTGGTTCTACCCAGAAACACTTTCTCCTCACATACATATACTCAGTACTAGTTCTAACTAGGAACACTTTCTCCTCACATACATATACTCAGTACTGGTTCTACACAGAAACATTTTCTCCTCACATACATATACTCAGTACTGGTTCTAACCAGGAACACTTTCTCCTCACATACATACACTCAGTACTGGTTCTACCCAAGATCATTTTCTCCTCACATACATATACTCAATACTGGTTCTATCCAGGAACACTTTCTCTTCACATACATATACTCAGTACTGGTTCTACACAGAAACACTTTCTCCTCACATACATATACTCAGTACTGTTTCTAACCAGGAACACTTTCTCCTCACATACATATACTCAGTACTGGTTCTAACTAGGAACACTTTCTCCTCACATACATATACTCAGTACTGGTTCAACCCAGAAACACTTTCTCCTCACAAACATATACTCAGTACTGGTTCTAACCAGGAACACTTTCTCCTCACATACATATACTCAGTACTGGTTCTACCAAGAAACATTTTCTCCTCACATACATATACTCAGTACTGGTTCTAACTAGGAACACTTTCTCCTCACATACATACACTCAGTACTGGTTCAACCCAGAAATACTTTCTCCTCACAAACATATACTCAGTACTGGTTCTAACCAGGAACACTTTCTCCTCACATACATATACTCAGTACTGGTTCTACACAGAAACATTTTCTCCTCACATACATATACTCAGTACTGGTTCTAATCAGGAACACTTTCTCCTCACATACATACACTCAGTACTGGTTCTACCCAAGATCATTTTCTCCTCACATACATATACTCAATACTGGTTCTATCCAGGAACACTTTCTCTTCACATACATATACTCAGTACTGGTTCTACACAGAAACACTTTCTCCTCACATACATATACTCAGTACTGTTTCTAACCAGGAACACTTTCTCCTCACATACATATACTCAGTACTGGTTCTACCCAGAAACACTTTCTCCTCACATACATATACATGTACTCAGTACTGGTTCTACCCAGGAACATTTTCTCCTCACATACATACACTCAGTACTAGTTCTACCCAGGAAATCTTTCTCCTCACATACATATACTCAGTTCTGGTTCTACCCAGGAACACTTTCTCTTCACATACATATACTCAGTACTGGTTCTAACAAGGAACACTTTCTCCTCACATATTTATACTCAGTACTGGTTCTACTCAGGATCATTTTCTCCTCACATACATAATAACAGAACTGGTTCTATCTAAGAACATTTTCTCCTCACATACATACACTCAGTACTAGTTCAACCCAGGAACACTTTCTCCTCACATACATATACTCAGTACTGGTTCGACCCAGGACCATTTTCTTCTCACATACATAATATTATACTCAGTACTTGTTCTACCCAGAAACACTTTCTCCTCACATACATATACTCAATACTGGTTCTACCCAGGAACACTTTCTCCTCACATACATATACTCAGTACTGGTTCTACACAGAAACATTTTCTCCTCACATACATATACATGTACTCAGTGCTAATTCTACCTAGGAACATTTTCTCCTCACATACAAATACTCGGTACTGGTTCTACCTAGGAACATTTTCTCCTCACATACATACACTCAGTACTAGTTCTACCCAGGACACTTTCTCCTCACATACATATACTCAGTACTGGTTCTATCCAGGATCATTCTCTACTCACATACATATACTCAGTACTGGTTCTAACCAGGAACATTTTCTCTTCACATACATATACTCAGTACTGGTTTACACAGAAACATTTTCTCCTCACATACATATACTCAGTACTGGTTCTAACCAGGAACACTTTCTCTTCACATACATACACTCAGTACTGGTTCTACCCAGAAACACTTTCTCCTCACATACATATACTCAGTACTGGTTCTAACTAGGAACACTTTCTCCTCACATACATACACTCAGTACTGGTTCAACCCAGAAACACTTTCTCCTCACAAACATATACTCAGTACTGGTTCTAACCAGGAACACTTTCTCCTCACATACATATACTCAGTACTGGTTCGACCCAGGACCATTTTCTTCTCACATACATAATATTATACTCAGTACTTGTTCTACCCAGAAACACTTTCTCCTCACATACATATACTCAATACTGGTTCTACCCAGGAACACTTTCTCCTCACATACATATACTCAGTACTGGTTCTACACAGAAACATTTTCTCCTCACATACATATACATGTACTCAGTGCTGATTCTACCTAGGAACATTTTCTCCTCACATACAAATACTCGGTACTGGTTCTACCTAGGAACATTTTCTCCTCACATACATACACTCAGTACTAGTTCTACCCAGGACACTTTCTCCTCACATACATATACTCAGTACTGGTTCTATCCAGGATCATTCTCTACTCACATACATATACTCAGTACTGGTTTTAACCAGGAACATTTTCTCTTCACATACATATACTCAGTACTGGTTTACACAGAAACATTTTCTCCTCACATACATATACTCAGTACTGGTTCTAACCAGGAACACTTTCTCTTCACATACATACACTCAGTACTGGTTCTACCCAGAAACACTTTCTCCTCACATACATATACTCAGTACTGGTTCTAACTAGGAACACTTTCTCCTCACATACATACACTCAGTACTGGTTCAACCCAGAAACACTTTCTCCTCACAAACATATACTCAGTACTGGTTCTAACCAGGAACACTTTCTCCTCACATACATATACTCAGTACTGGTTCTACCTAGGAACATTTTCTCCTCACATACATACACTCAGTACTAGTTCTACCCAGGAACACTTTCTCCTCACATACATATACTCAGTACTGGTTCTATCCAGGATCATTCTCTACTCACATACATATACTCAGTACTGGTTCTAACCAGGAACATTTTCTCTTCACATACATATACTCAGTACTGGTTTACACAGAAACATTTTCTCCTCACATACATATACTCAATACTGGTTCTAACCAGGAACACTTTCTCTTCACATACATACACTCAGTACTGGTTCTACCCAGAAACACTTTCTCCTCACATACATATACTCAGTACTGGTTCTAACTAGGAACACTTTCTCCTCACATACATACACTCAGTACTGGTTCAACCCAGAAACACTTTCTCCTCACAAACATATACTCAGTACTGGTTCTAACCAGGAACACTTTCTCCTCACATACATATACTCAGTACTGGTTCTACACAGAAACATTTTCTCCTCACATACATATACTCAGTACTGGTTCTAACCAGGAACACTTTCTCCTCACATACATACACTCAGTACTGGTTCTACCCAAGATCATTTTCTCCTCACATACATATACTCAATACTGGTTCTATCCAGGAACACTTTCTCTTCACATACATATACTCAGTACTGGTTCTACCCAGAAACACTTTCTCCTCACATACATATACTCAGTACTGTTTCTAACCAGGAACACTTTCTCCTCACATACATATACTCAGTACTGGTTCTACCCAGAAACACTTTCTCCTCACATACATGTACTCAGTACTGGTTCTACCCAGGAACATTTTCTCCTCACATACATACACTCAGTACTAGTTCTACCCAGGAAATCTTTCTCCTCACATACATATACTCAGTTCTGGTTCTACCCAGGAACACTTTCTCTTCACATACATATACTCAGTACTGGTTCTAACAAGGAACACTTTCTCCTCACATATTTATACTCAGTACTGGTTCTACTCAGGATAATTTTCTCCTCACATACATAATAACAGAACTGGTTCTATCTAAGAACATTTTCTCCTCACATACATACACTCAGTACTAGTTCAACCCAGGAACACTTTCTCCTCACATACATATACTCAGTACTGGTTCTACCCAGGACCATTTTCTTCTCACATACATAATTTTATACTCAGTACTTGTTCTACCCAGAAACACTTTCTCCTCACATACATATACTCAGTACTGGTTCTTCCTAAGAACATTTTCTCCTCACATACATACACTCAGTACTAGTTCTACCCAA
This sequence comes from Panopea generosa, assembly GCA_029582155.1. Classification (NCBI taxonomy): domain Eukaryota; kingdom Metazoa; phylum Mollusca; class Bivalvia; order Adapedonta; family Hiatellidae; genus Panopea; species Panopea generosa. Next base: position 984,007 of record CM055908.1, on the reverse strand, counting down.
GAACACTTTCTCCTCACATATATATACTCAGTACTGGTTCTACCCAGGAACACTTTCTCCTCACATACATATACTCAGTACTGGTTCTACCCAGAAACACTTTCTCCTCACATATATATACATGTACTCAATACTGATTCTACCCAGGATCATTTTCTCCTCACAAACATACTCTCAGTACCAGTTCTACCCAGGAACACTTTCTCCTCACATACATATACTCAGTACTGGTTCTACCCAGGAACATTTTCTCCTCACATACATATACTCAGTACTGGTTCTACCCAGGAACATTTTCTCCTCACATACATATATCAGTACTGGTTCTACCCAGGAACACTTTCTCCTCACATACATATATTCAGTACTGGTTCTACCCAAGATCATTTTCTCCTCACATACATATACTCAGTACTGGTTCTTCCCAGGAACGCTTTCTCCTCACATACATAATACTCAGTACTGGTTCTACGTAGGAATGCTTTCTCCTCACAAACATATACTCAGTACTAGTTCTACCCAGGATCATGTTCTCCTCACATACATATACTCAGTACTGTTTCTACCCAGGAACACTTTCCCCTCACATACATATACTCAGTACTGGTTCTACCCAGGATCATTTTCTCCTCACATACATAAACTCAGTACTGGTTCTACCAAGGAATGCTTTCTCCTCACATATATATACTCAGTACTGGTTCTACCCAGAATCATTTTCTCCTCACATACATATACTCAGTACTGGTTCTACCCAGGAACACTTTCTCCTCACATACATATACTCATTACTGTTTCTACCCAGGAACACTTTCTCCTCACATACATATTCTCAGTACTGGTACTACCCAGGAACACTTTTCCTTACATACATATACTCAGTACTGGTTCTACCCAGAACACTTTCTCCTCACATACATATACTCAGTACTGGTTCTACCCAGGAACATTTCTCCTCACATACATATACTCAGTACTGGTTCTACCCAGGAACAGTTTGAGTCTGAGTTGCCCAAGTTGTAAGAACTTTTTCCAGGATCGATGTAAAATAAATAAGTTTAGGTAAGTACAATTCTTTAAATCATCATCATCCTAAAGGATCTTATAAATATAAACAATATTTAATATGGCCATTGTTAGTAGAAAAACAATTGTACACACAAAGACAATAAACAAATCATAGGCCTCAAAGGCCTGAGGGTAGACTCGCTGCTTGTGTTAATTCGAAAAATGTAGGTTCGGGAAGAAGGCAATTCATTGGGATTTAGAAAAGAATGTGGTGTGTTTGATATTTCTTTTGTGTATCTGTATAAATAATCTCCTGCATACAATACAGAGTCCATATCAATACTTTTCCAACAGTTCCTGTCAAACGGTTTTAATATTGCATTTGCAAAATATGCTGAACAACATGGTACACACTGTCTTCCTTGTGAAAATTGACTGAATATTCGATGATCCTGGTGAAAATTGCCATTTACAGGGAATTTTGTAAACTGGTATCGTGGTGGTCCAGGAATCCTTTCCACATCTCAACATAAAAGTTATCAACATGAACAACCTATATGAAAGCTTGACAAATAAACCTTCATATTCTGACGTTTGACTTTGTGATAGAGTATTGATCAAATGAGTCATCTGAACTCTCAACTTGTCCAACTCCTGAAGCAATAATTTCAACGATTCAGTTCCAGATTTATATATTAAATTTCAACTTCAACTCCAGATTTTGTTTTTCCATGAATCATCTTCAGACTGGCAATCATATATTTTGTGCTATAATTCCAGTCAATTTTAATATCTCCAGTTCAATAGTAATGATTTATGGATAACGAAACGCATTCAGCACAAAATGTTCCTGATTGTCCGAGAATATACCACACATTATCAAGAACTCTTTGTCCAGAACAAAACAAACATGAACTACTTACAGATTTACGTGAATATTGACTTTAGTTATGTTCAATTCTCATAAAGCTTTCAATCAACAATATAAATTATCAATTAGTTGCATTATAAATGGTTTTGCGTGACCTAGATTTAATCAATCTAAAAAATACAACACAGACACAACAAACATAACAGTTGGATTACCTAATTACATTTAAATATGTTTGGATAAACTTATTAGCAGAAAAAATTGAAAAGCAATACAACAGTATAATTATGATAAAGGTAAATATATATATGAAATTATGAATGTATATTTTAAATCAATTACTTTGAGTGGTGGATCTGTACATCAACATCAAAACACTGCTTGCATAAGATGACCGATTGGCGCGTTTTTCTGCCAACAACAAAAATAGCCCCCTGCTTAATTTCTTTATTTTACTATCAAAATCAAAGAGGACATTCAATAGTGAATGAAATTACACTAACAATCACTTTTACTCAAACTACGAGTTATTATATCGATAATATGTCGATATTTCACCCAGCTAATGATTACACCTGATTTCAGTCGAATGATGTTAGAGATTATAGCCCCCCCCCCTCCCCTCCAGATGATTTCACTATGTATAGAAGTAAATGCGTAAAACAATTTTTTATCAATGAAAATTGCCGCTTTTTTTAAGAGTATAGCGAGATAATTGTATTCTTCTGCATTTAAATGGAAATTCTATGCATCACGTATCGTATCTTTGAATTGTTACACAGAAAATCTTTTGTTGTATAATACGTCCTCTTCTACGGCAAATGCGTTTTGAAACTTTTGAACTACTTTATTGGTCGGATGAATATGGAGGTTCCTGCCATACATTAAAAAATGAATAGAACTAAACACCATTTTCAACACATAACAGGTTATATATGGCATATCCAATTTTGCTAGTGGAGGGAGACCTGAGAATGAATCTAAGTGGTATTACTGTTCATCTGCAAGTAACTGGCAAACTTTCTCACATAAGATTTTTGGAGTGAGCTATCCCAGCTGTTAGAGGTAAATGCCCATTAACTGATAGCTCCACAGACCACACAGCCACAGAGGACTCCCATCATTAACTGTTGACCATTATCCTCATCATTATTATCATCAATATTTTTAATGGGTTTAAGATCATTTTCAACACATGAAAGTTTACAGGTACATCATGCAGCAGGGTTTAGTGGTGGGTCACATATCAGATTCATGAAGTAATGGCCAATTTTCTCACAATTAGTTATTCTTCCAAGCTCAAACTCATTCAAATGCTTATTGAAGGTTTTGGCATGGTAAACATTGTACCAATACCAGTTATTATAATATAAGTTGTGCGATTTGTTATAATTGGTAACTACTTTGAATTACAACTAATTAACCAGACAGAAAGATCTAGTCAATTTATTTCAATATATAATCGGGAATCATGAGATCATGCAAAATTAAAAGTGTGTTAACGTTCATACAAGATGAACAGTAAGTTGTAGAGTATATATTTCAAATATGTTAAATTTGTAAACAGAGAAATAGATTGTTGTTGTTTTTGTATGGTGTTTAGCGTAGCTTTCAACAATTTTTCAGTCATATCGCGACGGTGTCAACTTGAGACAGTATTCTAAGCGCTGTCACACTGAAGTATCATGCCGGAGACACGTGGTATGATACCCCACCCAGTCACATTATACTGACACCGGGCCAACCAGTCCTAGAACTCTCCTCTAAATGCTGAGCGTCAAGCAAGGAAGCTTCTAGTACCATTTTTAAAGTCTTTGGTATGACCTGCCCGGGGACTGAACCCAGGACCTTCCACATGCAAGGCGGACACTCTACCTGCTTTGAAAGAAAATAATCATGTGTCTGGTGGACTCACAGTCTCCCTTGGTGATAGACTGGATATCTAAATCTATGGCAGTAACTGGGTTGCATAAGACAGATAAGCAGTCCTCAAACTGAATAAAAACACAGAAACATAGAAAGGTCACATAGGGAAAATATTCCTCACAGAGTCAATTGTCCTGTAAGACTCACACCACTATTATCTCCATTGAGTACTCCGGACCTACAGATGAAAGAGGTAGAAATAAAACTTTAGTTCTCTTTTTCTTCTTTTTTCAGGGCTTTGTACTGCAATGTTTTGTTTTTTTGCTATCATGAGTTAAATGGTCAGTATTTTAGAAATCACCACTGAAAATTTGATGCTGATACCAGCTTTCTGGACAATTCTGTGTCATTTCAGAATTGTTGGTTCGAACCGCATCTAGGGCGAATAGTTGACATATTATTACTCTGGAAATTGATAGGTCTCACAAAAGCATTGAATTAAAAAAAAAAAACAACCTGGTCAAGGTATACTTTTTTTTCTTTATAATTGCATATCTTGGACTAGTGAAGAATTTTAGCCCAGACACATGCTGCAGAATTTAATTTTTCATTTTGTTTTGGACATAAATGTTACAATGGAGCCCAATGGGAAATGTAATAGTGGTGTGAGACATGTAGTATAGGTTTAAAAAATTTAAAACACTATCTACCAGTAGCTTAAACTTTATATATCTTCTTTAAAAAAAAAGCATTTAACAAAGTTTTCTATAACTAACATTACATCTATATATATTTTTGGTTTGTTTTGTTGTTTTTTTTAAAATTTGTACATGTACTAGTACCGGTACATACCGGTAGATGAATATTTCTAAATATTTGATATTAACGAAAAGGGACACACCATCAGGGAATTGTTGAAATCAATTTTACTCATTTTCATAAAATCAATTAAGCTACATACACACACATGAATGTACAGCTATATGATATATCATTCTCCAAGCTTAAATGCATGAAACTTAATATTTACTGCTAAGTAATTTTTAAGTGTTAACAAAACTAGTAGAACCAAGTGAGCTTTGAAGATTTTGGTTAAATATAATTGAAAATACAAGCTGTGATTATATATCATCATGAATGCTTCAATCTGGTTGAAATCAGACTAATCAGGTTAAATAAAATTAACTGTTGACCACTTATTCCTTCAAAAAATAACTATTGACCAATTATTCTGGCAAAACCGGTTTCACCCGGTTACCGAGTCAATAGTTCAAACAAAACGTTCTTCCGTTCTCATGCTCATAGTACATTGTAACTCCATTTGCTCTACTCAATAACTGAACTGTTTAATATATTCCGTAAATTAAAAATGAGTTTCCACTTTTTAACGCTAAAATACAATTAAACCTTTTCCACAACTGATATGTTTATATAATGACTTCAGGTTGTATACGTACGTTCTTTTGATCAAGAACGGATCCAGCATGTAGCTAAATACTGGTGACATTGTACTTTTAATAGTTGGAAATATTTTAAGTCAAAGAATGTAATTATGAAGGTTAGGAATGTAACCCTAATAGTTGAATTGGTTAGTGGAGAACAGACATACAAAAGCTATGAAAAAAAATGCTTTTCACACCTCTGTTAAAAAATGCAGTGGAAGTATGAATGAAGTGAGGTGAAAAACTTTTACTTCTTGACTTACCTTTTTTAATGTTATTCAATATAATAAAACATCTTATAATCTACCTTTTTAGCAGTCAAACGTTAAAATCATTTATCCTCGGAAAATGACTATTGAGCCAAAGCAGCAAACTATTAACCTCAACTGTGTCTCGGTCAAGTTTCCTGCTTTGGGTCAATAGTCCTTTTCCTTGGATAAATAATTTCAACCATTGACCGCTAGAAAGGTAGATAGTTGTATAATATTATCTTGAAATGTTTTATATCATACTGATTATGATAACAAGAGTTGTCAGATGACAACAAAACTCACTGATGGGATAAAACTCACCACCCATGCAAAGATTGAGATTAGAGGCAAACACCAAAACTAAACGCAAAAGTTAAACCTGGGTGTCTACAGACGAAAAATTAAGTCGAAAAAGGGCCATAACTCTGCCAAAATACAATCAAGAGTTATGGTTCTTGTCACATGCGAAGTTTCATTCATATCTAATGAGTGGTTGCATAGATATCTTATCTCATAACAAGAAATGTCACTGATAAGTGTCGCATGCCCTCCAAATGGTCTGTGAAAAATGACAATATATGATATAATAGTTATGTGATGAATCCATGAATATCAAGAGTAATGGACTGATGTTTCAGACTAGACATGCAATTTCATGTTTTTCATTAAAGCATGACATTGACCTTTGTGTAGCTTTGACCTTGACATCTGATGTAATGGTCTGGGTATTTCAACAGTTAAATGCAGGTGAAACATTATCATGACATGCTGATCACTTGTGTCAAGCTATTTTAAAATCCCTAAATGTAAGTTACAGATCAATTGTTGATCAATTGATAAATTGAGCCAAGTGTTTTTCAAATCCATCAATGTATGACAAAGCTAAAGGACAGACTTGAAATCTCAAACAGATTCAAAGTGTTGTCATAAATACTCAAAGTTTGACCTTGACCTTTGAGGTATGGGGTCTAGGTCTTACTTATGACACATCGTCATGTCATCTTGATAAATTGAGCCAAGTTAAAGACAAAGTCACAGACCATACAAGCAATATCAAACAAATTGAAAGTGTGACCTTGACCTCTGAGAAAAGGTTCTGGGTCTTACATGCGGCTCTTAATAATCAACGGAGCCAAGTGTTTTTAAAATTTATCCAAAGATAGCAGAGTTACAGACCGGACAAGAAATCTGACAGACTGAAAGGACTGTCAATTAAACTCAAAGTGTGACCTTGACCTTTGAAGTATGCATGTGGGTCTTACATGTGACACATTGTAATGTCATGCTGATGAATTGAGCCAAGTGTTTTTGAAATCTAACAATAGGTGACAAAGTTTCAGACCGGACACGAAATCCCAATCGGACTGAAAGTGTCATCAAACAAAATCAAATTGTGACCTTGACCTTTGAAGAGGAATTCTGGGTGTAACGTGCAACACATCGTCATGTTATGTTGATAATTTGTAGCTAGTATAAACAAAATCCATCTATGCATGACAAAGTTACAGGCCAGACACAAAATCTCAAACAGACTGAAAGTGTTGTCAAACTCAAAGTGTGACCTTGACCTTTGAGGTATGGGTGTGGGTCTAAATACCGACACATCATCATGTTATGTTGATCATTTGTAGCAAGTATCAACAAAATCTATCTATGAATGACAGTTACAGACGGTAAATGAAATCTCACACAAACTCAAAGTATTGTCAAACAAACTCAAATTGTGACCTTGACCTTTGAGGTACAGGAGTGGGTCTTACTCGCGGCACGTCGTCATGTTACGTTGATCATTTGTAGCAAGTATCAACAAAATCCATCTATGCATGACAAAGTTACAGGCTGGAAACGAAATACCAAACGAAGGACGGACAGATGTTGCGATTAGTATATGCCACCCAAAAAAAATTTGGGGGGGAATAAAAAAACTTTAACCTGAAAGTTTTAGTCAAAAAAGGGCCATAACTGTGCCAAATTGCAACCCAAAGTTATGCTTCTTGTCTCTGTGTGTTCCATCGATGATGGTTAACACACATGCAAAGTTTCATTTATATCCAATGAGTGGTTGCATAGATATTTTATCTGATAAAAAACTTTAACCTGAAAAATTAAGTTGAAAAAGGGCCATAACTGTGCCAAAATGCAATCTAGAGTTATGGTTCTTGTCTCTGTGTGTTCCATCGATGATGGTGAACACACATACAAAGTTTCATTCATGTCCAATGAGTGGTTGCATATATATATATCTTACCTGATATAAAACTTTAACCTGAAAAATTAAGTCGAAAAAGGGCAATAACTGTGCCAAAATGCAACCTAGAGTTATGGTTCTTGTCTCTGTGTGTTCCATTGATGATGGTGAATACACATGCAAAGTTTCATTCACATCCAATGAGTGGTTGCATAGATATCTTAAACTTAAATGCAACTAAACGCCAAGTTAAACCTGGATGTCTAAGTCCAAAAAGGGCCATTACTGTGCCAAAATGCAATCCAGAGTTATGGTTCTTATCTGTGTGTGTTCCATTAATGATGGTGAACACACATGCGAAGTTTCATTTTATCTTATGAGTGGTTGCATAGATATCTTAAACTTAAACGCAACTAAACGCAAAAGTTAAACCTTGGTGTCTAAGTCCAAAAAGGGCCATAACTGTGCCAAAATGCAATCCAGAGTTATGGTTTTTATCTCTGTGTGTTCCACTGATGATGGTGAACACACATGAGAACTTTCATTCACATCCAATGAGTGGTTGCATAGATATCTTAAACTTAAATGCAACTAAACGCCAAGTTAAACCTGGGTGTCTGAGTCCAAAAAGGGCCATAACTGTGCCAAAATGCAATCAAGAGTTATGGTTCTTATCTGTGTGTGTTCCATTAATGACGGTGAACACACATGCAAAGTTTCATTTATATCTAAAGAGTGGTTGCATAGATATCTTAAACTTAAACGCAACTAAACACAAAAGTTAAACCTGGGTGTCTAAGTCCAAAAAGGGCAATAACTGTACCAAAATGCAATCCAGAGTTATGGTTTTTGTCTCTGTGTGCTCCAGTGATAATGGTGAATACACATGCAAAGTTTCATTCATATCCCATTAGTGGTTGCATAGATATCTTAAACTTAAACGCAACTAAATACAAAAGTCCAAAAACCGAAAAACTGGCAATTCAAGAAGGCCTGTGTAAATATGTACTTCTGTCAAAGTCATGTACGCATCATGTAGATAGACGTATATATGTACTACTGTCAAAGTCATGTATGCATCAAGTAGATACATGTATATATGTACTACTGTCAAATTCATGTACGTATCATGTAGATATATAATTTTCGGTATATATTTTTTCTGAAGACCTCAGATGGAATCTGAGTAGAACCACTGTCCTTCTGCACCTGACTGTCATAGCTTCTGACATAAATTTTTGGACCAAGCTAGGTTCAAACCAACAACCTCAATGTAGAGAGGTCAGTAGCAATTAGACAAGAGTTCCTTCAGCCACTTGGCCACAAACGACCCTCAATTTTCAGTATAATGTGAGAAATTAACCAAAGCTGATGTGTGTCCCTTAAACCTATATAAATATTTTAAACAAAATTGAATTTGAACATATCTGCATGACACACAGTATGTAAATCAACAGAATTTCAAAATAAAATAATCTGTCTATTTTTTACTCATTACCAGAAACCCACCATAAAGAGAAAAGATATTTTCAGACAGATGAGGATAATACAAAGATGGCTTGTCTGAAGCATTAGTGATAAAGACATGGAACCAGACAGAGACTAAAACTTATATAATTATATATAAAGTCTGACACCTGAAGTATGTAACCAGCACAGTTTGTATATACATGTAACACTAAATATGCAGACTTTATCATACTGCCAGGACCCAGTCACTGGACAATCACTTGTCACCCATCGTTGAGGTTGTGTGTTCCAGGGATGCTCAGCCCAGAAACTCTGTGAGAAAGTTTGCCAGTTATTTGAGAAAGGACTGCGGCTCTACTCATATTCATTCTGAGGTCTATCACTTTATAAATAAACCTGGGTATGCCATATATAACCTGTCATGTATTGAAAAGGGCTTTACACACCATTAAAAAAATAATTATGATGTTGAATGTGTTAACTTACAAGGTTATATAGCCTGGCATCCACAGTACAGCCACCATTACCATCATACCAGTCTGAAATGTGCAGTTACAATATTACACTTTAAGGCCTAACTTTTTTTTCTTAATTTCTGTCCATTTTTCCTTAAAATGACTATGCAAAGTCAAAAAGCAAAAAAAAATGACTACCTACCTATCCACATGAAAAAAACTAGTCCCACAGCAAACAAATATTTTTTTAAGGATGGCCTTTGAATGTAATTTTATAATTGACTCAAATCAAAGAGCATCTGTTAACCACTGCATTCTTTTATTTTAAATTTAGTATACCATTAGGTTTTATACATTGGATTTGTAAAAGGAAATCCAAAAAAATATTAATGTGCAATTTGAAAAATAAATCTGTGACTTTCAAAAAATTTGAAATTCTAGGAAAGGAGCATGACTGTGAAATCATGTACATGTACAAGTACAACCTGTAAACAACAGCTCTCGGAGAACAGCATTAACTCAACTATCTTAGCCATGTCACAGAACTGTATTTAATGTTAAGGACTTGTATAGAAGGATAGGAATATTGCATCTCCTGACTAAATGTTGATAAAGCAGCACAAGAAGGATTAATTATTTGGCAAATTAATCATTCATAATCAACAGGCAACTGATTTCTTTACATTAACTGTAAGTTGTATGTAATCTTAGATGTTTAAATATGTTTCTGTCATGCAAATTGATCTTGAATTAGATATTGATGCTTGAAGGAAAATTTCTTCTTATCTGTCATTATTTTAGCTGCAGTATACAAACTTTGTCATCAATTTTAAAAACACAAATTTCTGGGAATGGTATTGTTTTGATGAGAATTTCTTTTTGCAATGTAAGAATTTTGATTTGTATTCCTGGAATAAAGGGAAGTTAAGATAACTGAAAGCAAATGTGAGATTTTGCGTGAATACGCGAGCGTTCACAAAATCTCAATCAGATGCATTTCCTTCTCTATATAATTCCTTGTTAATATGTATAACATGTAAAACATCATATAAACCAGTGTATCTTTATCAATGAAGATGAGGGTATATGCATCTTTAGCAGAAGATTTGTGTTGTTATTTAGCACAAAGGTATACATGTAGGGCCATCCGTAATAAATTGCTTGTTTGCCACTTCTGACTCGTACCATTTAGAGGTACATGTTGGTAGGTAATTTTTTTTATTTTTTTTTTAATCAATCAGAGAATCTTTTTAAGGACATGTAATAACCGAGAATATTTTAAATGAACACCAAAAAAGACACCCAAAATATTTTTCCTGAACGGTGGGATTGTTTTGGTCGGCCGGAAGCGGCAAACAAACAAACTTTTAATTTAGGCCTAAACACTGCCATTATGCATTGATCACTCCTACAAAATTGCTGGTGCTTCAATTCTTGCAAAAGTTAAACAGGCCTCCCTATATGGGTGCTTTCCAAAATAATGAGGCAAAAGTGTGACATAGGGGTTGAAAATTCAAACCTAGTCTTCATGATTGTCACCTATTTTACATGATAATAAATACTTCAAATTGCACAGAAATAACTTAGGGGAAGTATCAGGATATACAAATCAGAAAATATTTCCACCATTAATCCAAATATTGCGAACATTTCCAACAATATGGGTGATACATAAAAGTGTCTTATGACAGGAACATAGACTGAATCATATGCAATTTTCTGAATTATATCATCAGTTATTGGTATATGTGTATAGTCATGTGCATAATTAATCAGTTGTTCAAGGAAAATCAAAAAAAATCACACTTTTTGTCCAATGTGATATGGAAAATAAATTGTTACCTCACAAAGTTTTTGCTGTATAAAAAACAAAAATAAAATTAGGATAAAATCTACATTTTCCTCACCTTATGCATGTTTATAGACCACCTACCAAATTTCAAGAATATATTGTAACTTAAAATTGCCAAAATTTCATTTCAAAATTGAACTATTTTTACAGAGATTCGGTGCACAGGGGACACCTAATACTGACAGACAATATTACATGCATTTATAATTACTTTTATGGTCATAAAATAATTATTTGTGATCTACTTAAGACATTTCTGGGTAAAGAATATAGAATATTCCTCAACATTACTACAGAATCACACTTTTTCAGAACAATTGCCTGAAAATTCAACAGCATGTAATGATGCAAAGGGAAAATAGTGGCTAAGAGAAAACAGCAAACAATCACATATATAACATACATGTATTACTTCGTCAATGATCATTATGGATTTTTGGGCTTTCCAAAAATCCTGGGCCATAGGCCAGAGGTATGGGGGCCGCTCAGGCCGCATTGCCCCCCCCCCGCCCCCCCCCCACCCGGCCAAAATTGATTTTGGGGATTTTAAACCCCCCTTAGGAAGCATCTCCAGGCACCAAAATTTGGTTGATAAATAATATTTTAGTAGTTTTTAGCTTGTTTTCTGAATAAAATTGATGAATATTGTTTTCAAACATTTTAATTTTTTCATCAGCACTATCAGCTGTTTGATTTATACATGGCTAAAGTACAGATAAGGTGTAGCATTGATTAAAGTGACTGCTGAAATATTTGTTATTTGTTTAGTTTCTCATATGTCTCTTCATATCCCCTTGTGCAACTGAACCAAAGCCTGTCTATGGTCAGGGGAACAAATGTGCCTCGTCAATGTAGATGTTTTGAAGGCCGATGTACCTTCTGTCATGCAGTTTTGTATTTTTTTTTGATTGACATAGAGTGCAGTACATTTTGTTTTTAGCTGGATCATAATGAAGCCACGATCCGCAGAGTGATAGCCACTTTGGTTGGAAATGACGGAACTTCTTTCGTTTTTTTCAGGTTCCCATCTAAAATTACTGTCTCGGGATTTGGGGTTTGATTTTTGGGTATTTGGAAGTTGAAGCTACCTAATGATGGTTGCATTAAACATGTTTTTTTTCTTTGGGGGCATTTTGGCTATACAGTGTCTTGTTTCTGTGTCACCAGAAGCACGTTTTTTAGTAAATGATCACGGTCACCACAACACTTGCATAACCTTCAAAACTTACGATAAGCAGCTAGGTGCCGATATAAAATTTTCACCGGAAATCATGTGCCCGACATAGTCATCCCAAACGCTTGCAAAATGTTCTGCAGTGTGAGTACAAGTATCGAAAATTACTTATATTTTTTTTATTCGGCCCAGACAGGGTGAAATTTTGCGCTGACCAGAATTTTCACGGGCCATTTTGGCGCCTAGGTCTGATTTTTATGCGCTATCGGGGATGAAATAGCGCCATTGACACATGGCGCCGCCCAAAATGATCACTGCTTCATATAAGGTATGAAAATAAGAAAATATCATGAATGGTTATATAAAGTAACAGAATTCATACATACTTTGTAATGTTATGGAAAAGGTGCACAGGGGACAAATTATAGAGCAAATATTATTTTTGTAATTAACAACATTTTTTAACTAAATAACTTTTTCTTGTAAACATCTTAACAACTAGATGAACTGTACTTATAGTAGAGCTTAAAACAATACTATCAATGTTAACATGTTTGAAAGAGAAAATTAGACCCTACAAAAATATTTCTGAACAACGGAATAAAATTTGTCTATAGCGTGGAATAAAGTTCTTAGTCTCAATGCACAGGCACTATCAATTACTATTAAACACTTTTATATAACATAAAATTCAATAGTTCAATTCATGTTCACAGAATTTAAACCTAATTCCCCTACCAGAAAGTAATTCTGGAGTAGTTAGCTTTTTTATTAGGCATGACTCGTGAATTATATTCAAGAAATTTCTCAACTTTTAATTTCCACATGGTTTTAATTTCACCAGGCTTGGACATGGTTTTACTCTGTTTCGTCAGCCTGTACTTGAATTGTCAAAGACTTTTTTGGCAATTCCACAGATTCTTAGCATTGCTAGTGTATGCTAGCTGCCATTTCACCTTTGAATTTGATTTAGTTGGTCTGCCTACTTTTCTTGTACCTATGACATCAGCAATAGTGTCATTTTCTTCATCATTCCTAATTTTAAGCAGACACCTTCTCTTCAGTGTGGCAATCTTTACCAGATGGTTTATTGTGGATGCCCATGCCACTGGGGTACTCATTTTTTGTACAAAATTATAATCTGGTATATTTGCTATACATATTAAAATTTTAGCGTCCCCTGTGCACCCAATTGATGGGTATAATACATGCTTATATCAAAGCATTACATGAATAATTTTAATCTGTTTTTATGTTTTTTAATTGTGATAATAATTAAATTAAAATATGTCATTTTATATCCCTCAATGTTGAAACTATATAAAATGAGTTTTAAAAGCCTTTGAAAATACACCTTTCTAATAAAATAATAATTACCAGTATTTATAATACACTGAACCTCCAATTGCTAAACTATCAAGTGATGCCAAAATATTATGTACACATTTCTCAGAATATGGAAATAGCATCGCATCTGTCAGTTACGACATGATATTATCTCCCTGCCAAAACAGGGTGCACAGGGGACATTGCTTTAAACCATGCAGATGCTTTACATTCCTGCATATGACAAGCTGAAAGCTGTTTTTGTATCCCTTGTCACTTTCTTTCTAGGAAAATAAAGCAGAATGCAATTTTATTTAAAGAATAATAGAAATCTGACACTTAACAACTGAAAAGGTGCACAGGGGACATTTTTGGTTATCAAGACATGCATCTAAATTCTGGACAAAATAATGTATTAATTAATAAAACTAGATTATTTGTTCAAAGCTAACAGGTGAAAGGGATTAAAAGAACAAAATAGTGCTGAAATGGAATGGCAGCGTTCCAAAAGTAAATTTAATATATTTTATCTCTTTTTTTTTAATGAATGGGGTTCTGTCACATGACATTAAAATCTGGTAAGAATAATTTATAATTATTATTAAAAGTATGTTTTGTAAAATGATAAAGGGTTAAGTTACATAAAAAAGAAAAAAATATAACCATACAATTCGGTTTCAAAAAATAAAACAAATATGAATATAAGCCTTCATGTAAAATGTCACACTTTTTTGGGTGCACAGGGGAAATATTTAGCTATATATTCTTACATAACTTTTTTACTGATTGAGCCATTCAGCTGAAACTCTTCAAATTTGTTAACAAGATCGATTGGTCCATGAATTGCCCCCAAACACTTTCTAAAAGTTAGGAGAGAAAAAAGAAAAAAAACTCATTATTTTGAAAAGCACCCACATCACTGATAAGTTTGCAATCATAGCAGTAGAACTGCACATTTATATCAAACATCGTAATTATATTATGAATATTCTGTTCAATAATTTATATCGTATTTTGTCTCTGTAGTGTAAAATTATCTAATTTTGTTGACAATAAACATCTTTTACTGTTCACAGAAATGATGCATCTTTAAAGAGAGAAGTGAGAATAGTTAAGGATGTGCATTAATTGGGCCAGCTTCTATAAATGAAGACTTCCTTCATTCATTTGTGAATGACCTTATACATTTACAACATTTTGCTTGACATGCTTATAAGCCCTGTGGCGGATGGCATTTGTGGCAGAATCACGCTGGTTCAAGAACTTGTCCGTGAAATTGTTATTACATAAGTGCTGTGCAAGTTTATTTAAGATTTAATGAAAAATAAAGGTGCTATCATGTCTACAATATTTCCCTATATAACTCTATGTAAAATGGTACCCTGTAAAATGATCCCTGTGGATGCCTCAAATTTGAACCCAGGGACACAAATTCAAAAAATCTTTTAAGGTACCTCCGTGAAATGCTACATGTAAAATATCTAAGGTCTAGGCTTGAACTTACAGAAAAAGTTTCATTTAAAATGTGCTTATAAACCCTGTGGCTGGGTATTTGTCTTGTCGTCTGAGATCTTGTGGTTATATAACTAACTAATATGCAGGTTTTGTTAAGATTCAATGAAAAATAAAGGTGCTATCACATCTACAAGAAAAAGGTTAATGGACAGACAACAAAAAATTTACCATGACATAAGCCCTGCTGACCTTTGGACAGTAGAGCTAAAAAAAATAGATAATGTTTCCAGATTACAGCAAAAAAAAACCAATAGGACTAATATTGCTAGATTATAGAAAAAAAACACAGCCAGATTAAAGAATATTTTCCTAGATAATTCTGCCAGATTATAGCAAAAATATAAGATAATACTGTCAGATTATAGCAAATAAAAAAGGTAATACAGTATTACTGCCAGATTAAAGCAAAGAACAATAATTAAAACTGCCAGATTATAGCAAAAATTAATAGGTAAAAAATTAATAGCAAACAAAAAAGGTAATACTGCCAGATTATAGCAAAAAAAAATCTTAGGAAATTTGTTATTACTACTTCTAAAATGCAACAATGCTTAAAGCAAGTTATTTTGGAAATATGGAAAGGTACAGCTCAAGTTTGATATCTGGCTTAATTATTCTACAATTTAATCCCTTTGAAGAATTTGAAAGATGGCCATTCCATGTTTGCAGAATCCGGTCTAAAGTATTTTTTTCTTATTACGTTGCCTAAATTCCTTTAGGTCAAACATTTTTGTTTTGTTTATGCAAAAGTTTGTATTACCAGTTTGGTCAAAATTATTGTGTTGTTGTTGTATGGTGTTTAGTGTCAATTTTTCAGTCATATCACAACGGTGTCTACTTGAGACAGTATTCTAAGCGCTATCACACTGGAGTATCATGCCACAGACACATGGTATGATACCCCTTCCCAGTCACATTATACTGACATCGGGCCGACCAAACCTAGAACTCTCCTCTAAATGCTGAATGTCAAGCGAGAAAACTTCTAGTACTATTTTTAAAGTATTTGGTATGACCCAGCCGGGAACTGAACCCACGATCTTCCGCAAGCAAGGCAGGTGATGTCCAGTATTTTAACAATTATCAATTGGAACTCAAATGCTAACAATGGAATTGCCCAGTACAATTGACAACATGTGTGAAATGTGCAGATTGATTTTACGATGTGCTGTTGAAATAGGCTTTAATGTTTATAAATTGATATAATTAATCAGAGTGCTAGTATGTACCAGTAGTTACTCAGTGTGTGTGGGGGTAGAAATGGTAATTTCATCTTATTGCTGTTACGGTGGCAAACCGTCAAAATGTATGCACAGGAGCTTGAGGTGTCTCTATGTATGCTAGGGGACCTGGCCACCACCCATTAAACGTTATCATCCACTCCCCAAACTCCTGTGAAATCATGTACACTGGACATGTTGTTTTCGCACATGTATGCATATATGCACTGATAGTCGATGCCGTATTTATTTAATTATGTAATGCCATACAATGACAGTTGTTGAAACTTTAACAGTAATGTGTACCTCCATTATCCAACATCTGTTATTTGTATATCAGCCGATAGTTTATTTACTAGACTCGTTTTATTTCGATAACTTCGCTGTCCGCCATATTTTGTGTTTACAGAATGTTTCCAAGAATGTTGTATCTTGGGATATTTATCTAATTTAAATAATGACGTCATCGGTGTTTATTTAAATAAGTCGTCTGTATTTTTCGCTATTTCAACTTTATTTAATAATTAAACATCAAATTCGCAGTAATAAAATGAAAAACAATGTACATGTCATTATATTCGACGTATTTTTAGTGTTTTGATAATAACTTTCATTCTACATTCGTGTTTAATACTTGTTTTATTGTCATGTAAACATAGGCCTATGCCTTTATAATATTTCTCCTCTCAGACTAACTAGTGCATATCAAAGCACGTTGTCGAACGATTTGATATTTTTTTTATTTGATCGTCCTAGGGCTAGTCTCACCCCTATTATGAGACTACGATGAGTCAAACTTGTTCGTATTTGGTATAAATAGTCCCTATAAGAATGGATTATGGTTCATTATAAGCAAATCAAGCTCACTTCACCCCGTCCAACGTATACGTTACCAGGGGGGCGAACGTATTTTGAGAGTATGCGTTCTTAGGCGGTAAAAATAAGCGGACGCGTCAAAAATGGCGAATTTCTATTTGTAAAAGTAACGTCAAGGCACAGAAAAACACGGTTATTTATTTTATACCCATTATTTCTCTTAATGCATACTCCCAAGATGTAACTAAGTATAATGCTTTCCATTAGTAGTTCATTCCTACATTGCAACTATCATCATAAAAGACGTAATTCAAGAAAAACCGAGAGTGTTTACATGTGCTGAAATACATGTTCACTAAATGACACATTCTTTTCGATTTTTTCTATGTTTTCATGAATTTTACTGTCAGTAAGTTGTTTTCACCACAAATTATTTCCAAATTTCTCTTGATTCGCCCGTTTAAGACCTCAATGTTTTGAAATTCATATGTGTGCGACAATATATGAGGGATTTCGTCAACTGTATGCCATAAATGAATGGATGCGTTTGCACGCTTTTTCAATAAACGGGTGCATTGTTGTCGCCGTTGATTTATTTCTATTGCACTCACTTGATGTTGTTTGTTTTTCTCCCCAAATGATCCACTACAAACTATCCATTGAAAACATAAGGCAAAATGTTTGTTATTCCCCATTTTATAGAAAAAATATGCTTTCAAAGTGGTATTTTGACATGTTCGTTACTGTCGCCGGACAGAAACACTAAAATTGAAGCATTCCTCTTTTGATAAGACAATACGAAAGTATCAATTTTCTTTAAAAATCAATAATACCATTATCATTAAAGACAGAAGGAAAGATATTTGAATCATTCATAGCGTTTATCTTTTCTAATCACGGCTGTTTTGATGAACAAACAATTTTCTTAATTAGTTTGACATGTCCGTTACTCATTTAATAATTGGTAATAACAAAAATGGGATACAATCAGTATCATAAATCAGTGACTTTTCATAAACAACTAGCATCGTAAGCTTGATAAAACTCAAGTTGACGTACTTACCAGACACATAGGAAGTATAATTTCGGAAGATAAACTATTGTCTGGATTAAAATACTTTAAAATGACATGTTCGTTACCAGCTCTTTAGGAATTATGCATGCATGTGTTCATAGTACATTATTGTTTAAATACTGTAACTATCCAAGTATTAGGAATAAGAAATAAATCTCACATGAAATAGCATCAGTTTGATAACTAAGAACAAAAAACGTTACAGTTTGAAGTGTTCGTTACTGACATGTACGTTACTAATAATTCGAAACTGACGATTCCAAGTGCTGGCTTTACTTAATACACTGTGCCGTCATTTGAAGGTCATTTGTTTTGTTTGCTTCATATTTCAAAATCGCGAGTTGACATGAAGAATGTGACTTTCGGATATACATTTGGATATTCATAACGACAAAGGTTAGTGGTACATACATTTATAAATTTTCTTTTTATATAAACTGAAAATATATTATCCTGTGTTTTCTGGAAAGATATTACATGCATGGTCCATCCTACATGTGTTTCTATGTCGTCATGCTTATGCTTTTTTTGTTTGGAGACGATTTATATGAGACATATTCGTTACCGTTTAATAACGAACATGTCAAGCTAAAACTATGTTGTAAAATTGCTTTATTTATGTTTTACAGACAACATGTATGTAGTATATAGGAAAAACTAGTAGTATGGGTATTGTTTATTTGAAAAATAATGTTTGAATTGAAGTAAATTGTAGTTTGAATATAGATAGAAACTGTTAAGTTAGGTATCTTTTTAAAATGGGGAAAAAATACTGGTGCAGCTGTTTTTTGCGACTTTTATTTCCGTAAATGAACATCATATCTCAAAGTTGTATTTATACATTTATCTACATAAATAAAATATCTCAGAAATTATACCCTGACTTGACATGACTTTTAAATTCTTGAATATATCTGTTTCTCAATTGTGGTCACGAACATTTTATTCAGATGGTAACGAACATTTCAAACACTTTAATAGTCATAACTAACCTGTACACCTTCTATTTTGTTACAGATATGATAAAATCAAGAGCTGAGATACAAAGGGAGTATCAAAAGAGACTAAAAGAGAAGAGTAATGAACAATATCTGGCTAAGGAAAGAGAAAGGAGGAAAAAAAGATATGTTCGAAATGAATTGCTTCCTCGCAAAGACCGAGATGCTAGAAACAAGACAAACCGAGACTATCTTAAGCATTACCGTCCAAAGAATAAAGAGGCAGAACGCCTTGTACAAAATGATCTTAATGCAGAAAAAAATCAAGATGAATCCCTTAACAGTAGTGGTTATGAAAGTGCTCATACGTCTTCTTTTGATAATCAAAATAGACTTATGGTTCGAATGAATTTTCAAAATCGAGCAAATGGTCCGAGAATGCGAGTGAGCAAAGAGTTAAAGCAAACTAAGAAAAATCTGAAAGCTATGACAGAGAGTTATGACCAAATGAAACGTAAATACCGCACTGCCATGCGTTCGATGCAGAGAATGAAAAGACGTAAAATATGTGCTAGTACTAATCCTCGTACCCCTAGATCAAAAGCTGAGAAACAAATGAAAAGCATGAATCTTTCCACTAATCAAAGGAAAAGTGTAAGAAAATTATTAGTTTTTGCCAATGCTATCTGTCAAGAGATCAAATCGTCTGGACATAAATCCTCTATCCATAAGAAAAAGATTCTACAAAATATCATAGCAGGAAATGTAGTAAAAAAGTACAGGCTGTTGCATAAATTTGTTAAAAACACAGGTATGAGCAGAAATAAGCTATCAAAGATTTCATCCAAAAGTGTTGGTGTAAGTAAAATCAGTCGCTTTCGAGAAGTAGCTAGGCATAAACAAAAAGTAATCGAATTTATGGAAAGAGACCATAATTCTAGAAATATGCCTGGAAAAGCAGATTGTATTATGTCTAAAAATGGTGAGAGAAATCAGAAGAGAATTCTTACAGATTACCTGTCAACTTTATACCAGAAGTTTGTAAGTGAACACCCTTGAGTAAGGTTATCATTCACTTCTTTCTGCTGAATTCGTCCAAAACATGTACTTCTTACAGCGTTCATTACAAGAGACACATGCTTGTGTACTAAGCACCAGAATATGTCGCTCACACTTGAAGCAGTCAAAAGGCAAGATATAGAAATATCGGTTAATGGTGAAAAAATGTTAGACAACAGGGAGAAATTATTTGAAGAGATTAAAGACAAAGTTACCTCTGACGATATCATTGTTAGTCAATGGAAACGAGTTCCAATCGATTTAAAAGGTCAAAAGAAAATGGTAATAAGGATCATTGACACTCACATGAAGAAAGATCAGTTTGTCACACATGTTTCAGCACAAGTTGAAGAGTTTGAGGCACATGTGTCTAGGATAAAGCACCAGTATACAGAAATAAAAAAAAAAGAAAAGAAAAATTACCGGATAACGACTGTATAATTCACATGGACTTCAGTGAAAACTACAGTTGCAAGTCTGTACAAGAAATCCAAAGTGCATATTGGAACCAAACTAGCGTGACCCTCCACCCAGTTGTAGTATACTACAAAAAAAACGAATTCAAATGAATTGCACCACAAGAGCTTTTACTGCAATTTGAAAAAGGTTCATTTTCTATTTTTTGCATCAGACAGTTGTCAACAGAAGGTGGATGAGTTGAGTAAACTTTCATTGTTTAAAAGATTTGCTTCTCATTCACTTTGAAACATTCGTTACCACTGCCATATAATATTTAAGTCATAACGTTACTGTTTTATACCATATTGAGTGTAATTATACACAATACTAACAAAATATTCATGTATTTGTTCAATAACGCTATAAATTAATCAATAAGTTTTTATTTCCTTATTAAATGGCAATGGTAACGTACATATCAAAGTTCACCATGAATTCAATCCAGACAAAATAGTTTTACAGAGACTGTTACAATGTGTTAAAATAATTGTTTTTAGTTGTTCATAACTTCAGTTGTTAAATCTAATACAAGTTGTATGAGGATGACCGAGTTTCATTGGATAAGCAATGAAATTCACTAAAATTATATATTAATTATATAATTTACATTATCAAATGTGTTCATTTTGTCAGTTTGAGTTCAGAAACACGTGTATTTGTGACTCTTTATGCGGTAATAACTGAATGTTTACATTATTTTAGTACATATACTATGCACATATGTTTAACTTCAACAAATGAATTTCACAATTTTTTTGAAATGTTCGTTACATTTTACTGTTATTGGTAAAGTAGTAACATCAGTTGCAAATAATCGTTAAATTTATTGTTATAGACATTTTTTTGGAAAGTTTAACTGTTTTTTATCATTTTATATTATGAACCACCTATATAAGTACACTACCTAGATAACGAACATTTCCTCAGGGAAAATAATATTTGAAGAGATCATATTTTAGTGAGCTGTTACATGAAAACCATTTAATTGATGTTCACGCAGTTTGAAATTTTGTTTAATTTAATGTTCATAATTTCATGTTCTAATGTTAATAAAGCAAATTTCAAACATTGATTTTTGTGTTTTTGAAACTACTGAAATGCACCCGTTTATTGAAAAAGCGTGTTGGTGCCCAGTAGAGAAAATACAAATGTTTTCTTGATTATCTTCGATGTTTGCTTTCCTAAAATTTAGGGAAACGCAAAGGTAGATCCATTATTTGAATCAACCAGTCAGAAACATAATCAGAGTACAGTTAGTTGTTTTCAAAAAATAAATGGTCAAGACGTTACTCATTTAGAAAAGAAAGCGCCGCAGATGACTAACTCTTAAAATTAAAACTGTATATATTTCGTTTCGATGACGTCATATTGACACTCTTACCACGTTGTTCGTGTATTATGTCGAAAGGTTGTTGTATTTGACTTTTATTTAAGTCATATTCCACTCTGTTTAATACCAAATCAGGCGCGTACCTGTCTTTACGCAGGTACGCAGCTGGGTCCACATGATTTTGATTTTTTAGCTGGTATCAGAAAATTCCTACGTTATATGTTTGATACTGTCCAACAGTTTGCAAAAGCGTTTAACTATTCAGCAAAACGTCTACTTGAATTTAAAAATAAGTATGAAAATGATGATCTTGATGGAAAAAACGGACCGACTTCAAAACCTTTGTGAAACTAAATGTGCAAGTCGGGCAGGCTCCTTGTACACGTATGTTTAAATAGGCCTATTCTAAAATTGTGAGTTCACTCGATGTACAGATGTAGCATCTTGAAGTTTGACATAGTTTCGCAGGATGTAATGCCTCTTAACAAGTAATTGCAGGCAAAAGACAATTGGCGAGCAATGTGCTTACCACACAGATTTGTCCAGTATGTTGCATCAGCTGACGGCACAACAGGGAGACAGTGCTTTACTGAACTCAGTGGTGACCTTGAGAGCCTCCGATGTGAAGTATACTATATCCTGATATCCTTCCCAGTCTGGTTGAACTTATAACCACGCCAGTGCGGAATGGTCGTTCTGTGTCGTGCGTAGAGTTCGGATTATCTAAGGTCAACCATGAGATCTGAATGCCGTTCTGGACTAGTCATGCTACATAGTTACAGACGACAGCAGATTGACATTGAAAATGTAATTTAAAAAATCCCGGTAAGAAAGCCCAGAAATGTGACTTTATCTAGAACCAGGGGAGCTCAGTTGAGTACAAATTGTGACTTTGTGAAGACAGTCTTACTGTTCTAACGTCGAAGATGGTAAAATACATGTTTCTTTTTGCACTGGTAATGCCGGTCATTAAATAAAACATCATCAACCTTAAAAAAACGTTTAACTTATTTTGTAATTATTACTATTTTGTTTTAAAACGAGATTACCCAACACCCTTACAACTAGACTATGGCACTCAGTGTGATGTTTCGATCACACAACATTGTTTAAGTGTTACAAGTTTCTAGGGTAAATGTAAAAAAAACCTCTTGCGTCCGCTTCCTGGGTAGAAAACATTATTGAGTTTTGCAGTTAATAAAAGGCAATCAAGTTCCTGGCTGGGAAGGGCTCGAACCGGCGACTTTTGGAATGTAGATTCCTGAATCCACTTCAATATAGCCTGGGTACGCGTCTGCATGTCCATTTTATACTTTTAGGAGATTATGAAGATAGATGGAGGGTTTCAGTGCGCTGTATGTGACAAGAATTATAAATCACAATCTGCTTTATCACGACATATTCGAATTCATGGATCTGCGAAGTGCACAGCAAGGAATATCATATTAAAGATAGATGGAGGGTTTTTGATAGATGGAGGGTTTCAGTGCACTGTATATGACAAGAATTATAAATCACCATCTGCTTCATTACGACATATTCGAATTCATAGATCTGCGAATTATGTATGCCAAGTGCACAACAAGGAATATCATATAAAATACGACTATCATAGGCATATATAGTCACAACAGGGGGACAAGTATCTATGCCCGAAGTGTGGAAAAGCATTTCCAAGTCAATGTAATTTACTTAAACACAACATGAATGTTCATCAGAGGATACTGAAACTGACTTGTCACCTTTGCCGCGAAAGGTTTGCTAACAAGGCTGTACTAACGGCTGATGTCGCCAAACATTGTGGTCCGAAACCATTTCAATGTCAAAAGTGTCGACATCAATTTTATTATGTGAAAAACCTCCAAAGGCACCAACCAACAATGAAACAGTTGTAGAGACATTGGACCATACATGTACTTCATGCCTAAAGGCGGTAAAAAGTAAAAGGGACTGAAACAGCACATGCTTTTTCACATTGAACCTTCGTATGTGTTTACAGTGTGTGGGAGAATATTTATCTGGAAGTCTAGTTTCCGTGCACATATCAAAGTGTGTCTTACATAAAACATTTTGCTTGTTTCCGCGAAGTTTATCTGAAGCTTATCTTATTTGCTCAACATATTTATTTTCAATAAAGACATCTATGTCTTACGGTAAGATTAACCATTTAAAATTTAATAAATTTTAATAAATTTGATAATTGAAAAAAAAAGTTTCTTTTTTATTATGTTATCTACTATTATCAAAAAATAGGGTGGTCTCTTGATTGATACATTTTTCATTGTGCAAATATTTCATTTACATACTTCAATGTTGTTTTATTGAAATGTTGT